>OY253748.1:30686035-31210731 GCA_958009045.1 Oxytorus armatus | reverse complement strand
AAACCAAACCAAACCAAACCAAACAAACCAAACCAAACCAAACCAAACCAAACCAAACAAACCAAACCAAACCAAACCAAACAAACCAAACCAAACAAACCAAACCAAACAAACCAAACCAAACCAAACCAAACCAAACCAAACCAAACCAAACAAACCAAACAAACCAAACCAAACCAAACCAAACAAACCAAACAAACCAAACCAAACAAACCAAACCAAACAAACCAAACCAAACAAACCAAACCAAACCAAACCAAACAAACCAAACCAAACCAAACCAAACCAAACCAAACCAAACCAAACCAAACAAACCAAACCAAACAAACCAAACAAACCAAACAAACCAAACCAAACCAAACCAAACAAACCAAACCAAACAAACCAAACCAAACCAAACCAAACCAAACCAAACAAACCAAACCAAACCAAACCAAACAAACCAAACAAACCAAACCAAACAAACCAAACCAAACCAAACAAACCAAACAAACCAAACCAAACCAAACAAACCAAACCAAACCAAACCAAACAAACCAAACAAACCAAACAAACCAAACAAACCAAACCAAACAAACCAAACCAAACCAAACAAACCAAACCAAACAAACCAAACCAAACCAAACCAAACAAACAAACCAAACCAAACCAAACCAAACAAACCAAACAAACCAAACAAACCAAACCAAACAAACCAAACAAACCAAACCAAACCAAACAAACCAAACAAACCAAACAAACCAAACAAACCAAACCAAACAAACCAAACCAACCAAACCAAACCAAACAAACCAAACGAACCAAACAAACCAAACCAAACCAAACAAACCAAACAAACCAAACAAGACAGACCAAACAAACCAAACAAGCCAAACAGACCAAACCGAACCGGACCAGACCACAGCAGACCGAACCGAACAAACAAACCAAACAAACCAAGCAAGCCAAGCGAACCAGGCCAAACAAACCAAGCCAAGCCAAACCAACCAAACAGACCAAACAAACCAAACAAACAAACCAAACCAAACCAAACCAAACCAAGCAAACCAAACCAAACAAACCAAACAAAAGTTTAAAGAATTCAACTTTTCTTTGCATTTCGGCGAAAAAGAAGTGTCTTCACTAAAATCGCTGTAACGTTGCTTCCCGATGGAGTTGGAACCCCACTCTGTGCTCATTCTTTTCGTGATCGAAACCCCTTTGAAATGGCGCTTGAATCATTGTGCTATCATTATTTTTCGATTTTTCACAGATTTTTAAAGTCGGACCATCGATTTTTGCGGATTTCTCCATACATACCCCTTCCCATTTTTTTCGCCGATTTTCATCCTGCTCTCCCGGCTGCAATAATTGAGATATCGGGACGATCCAAAATGCATTCTCTAAGTCTACTCGAGACGTTTTGAAAACGCACGTCAAAACCCAAAATCGATGAAACGGGAGCCAAGTTATGACCATTTGAAATTTCGAGATTTTTAGGTTTTCGAAAAGGTGAGCCAAAAATTAAAATTTTTTTTTTTTCCCTTTTTCAATGTTTCGATACCCTATTCGATCGGAAATTTTCCGCTGATTACGAATAACACCGAGTTTTAGTCGCAATCTCAAAATATCAATGTAAAAAGGCGAAAATGAAAAAAAAAATCACTTTTTCGACGATTTTCAATGACTTTTCTAGTTTCTCAAGGAAACGGGTACTGAATCGGTAATCAGCGAGTCAAAATACATCGATATAGCGTCCTAAAAGTAAATTTAAAGAATTCAACATTATTTTGCATTTCGGCGAAAAAGAAGTGTCTTCACTACAATCGCTGTAACGTTGCTTCCCGATGAAGTTGGAACCCCACTCTGTACTCATTCGTTTCGTGATCGAAACCCCTTTAAAATGGCGCTTGAATCATTGTGCTATCATTATTTTTCGATTTTTCACAGATTTTTAAAGTCGGACCGTCGATTTTTGCGGATTTCTCCATACGTGCCCCTTCTCATTTTTTTCGTCGATGTTCATCCTGCTCTCACGGCTACAATAATTGAGATATCGGGATGATCCAAAATGCATTCTCAAACTCTACTCGAGACGTTTTGAAAACGCACGTCAAAACCCAAAATCGATGAAACGGGAGCCAAGTTATGACCATTTGAAATTTCGAGATTTTTAGGTTTTCGAAAAGGTGGGCCAAAAATTAAAATTTTTTTTTTTTCCCTTTTTCAATGTTTCGATACCCCATTCGATCGGAAATTTTCCGCTGATTACGAATAACACCGAGTTTTAGTCGCAATCTCAAAATATCAATGTGAAAAAGGCGAAATTTCGCTGATCACGAATAACACGCCTTTTCGTCGAAATCTCAATATTTCTATGAGAAAAAGGCGAAAAACGAAAAAAATCACTTTTTGGACAGTTTTCAATAAAATTTCGAGTTTCTCAAGGAAACGGGTACTGAATCAGTAATCAGCGAGTCAAAATACATCGATACAGCGTCCTAAACCAAAATTTAAAGAATTCAACATTTTTTTGCATTTCGGCGAAAAAGAAGTGTCTTCACTAAAATCGCTGTAACGTTGCTTCCCGATGGAGTTGGAACCCCACTCTGTGCTCATTCTTTTCGTGATCGAAACCCCTTTGAAATGGCGCTTGAATCATTGTGCAATCATTATTTTTCGATTTTTCACAGATTTTTAAAGTCGGACCATCGATTTTAGAGGATTTCTCCATACATACCCCTTCTCATTTTTTTCGCCGATTTTCATCCTGCTCTCACTTCTACAATAATTGAGATATCGGGGTGATCCAAAATGCATTCTCTAAGTCTACTCGAGACGTTTTGAAAACGCATGTCAAAACCCAAAATCGCTGAAACGAGAGCCAAGTTATGACCATTTGAAATTTCGAGATTTTTATGTTTTCGAAAAGGTGGGCAAAAAATTACAAAAATTTTTTTTTCGCTTTTTTCAATGTTTCGATACCCCATTCGATCGGAAATTTTCCGCTGATTACGAATAACACCGAGTTTACTCGAAATCTCAAAATATCAATGCGAAAAAGGCGAAATTTCGCCGATCACGAAGAACACCCCTTTTCGTCGAAAAACGAAAAAAATCACTTTTTGGACGATTTTAAATAAAATTTCGAGTTTCTCAAGGAAACGGGTACTGAATCAGTAATCAGCGAGTCAAAATACATCGATACAGCGTCCTAAACCAAAATTTAAAGAATTCAACATTTTTTTGCATTTCGGCGAAAAAGAAGTGTCTTCACTAAAATCGCTGTAACGTTGCTTCCCGATGGAGTTGGAACCCCACTCTGTGCTCATTCTTTTCGTGATCGAAACCCCTTTGAAATGGCGCTTGAATCATTGTGCAATCATTATTTTTCGATTTTTCACAGATTTTTAAAGTCGGACCATCGATTTTTGCGGATTTCTCCATACATACCCCTTCTCATTTTTTTCGCCGATGTTCATCCTGCTCTCACGGCTACAATAATTGAGGAGACAGAGAGACAGAGAGACAGAGAGACAGAGAGACAGAGAGACAGAGAGACAGAAAGACAGAGAGACAGAGAGACAGAGTGACAGAGGCAGAGAGACAGAGACAGTCGGAGGTTTAGAGCCGAACTCGTACGACATCTCAATTAGATCGTGACCCGATATAATCGGAGTGGCTGACTTTCGAAACCCTGATACCTTGCTTACACTGTCAATGATGAATACGTCTAGCCAAGAATTTGCCAAGAGAGAGAGAGAGAGAGAGAGAGACCAGCGGAAGGTGTGCAAAACAGCTAGAGTGGAGCCGTTAAGAAAAAGAAAGAAAATATCATAATCGTCAAACCGAAGATTCAGCAGGAAAGTGAGACCACTAAGAAGGTAATAAAGGAAAAGGTGGATATAAAGAAGATGTCAATGGGGATATCGAGACTGAGAAAGGGAAAAGAAGGAACAGTAATTCTAGGCTGTGAGGCTGTGGAATAGATGGTTAAATTAAAAGATACAGTGCAATCCAATCTGGGGGAAAATTACGACGTTACGGAACCGTCGCGCATGATGCCGAACATTAAAATCATAAATATTAGCGGAGAAGAAATGGAACTGAACGATGAGGAACTAATATACACAGTCGTGAAGCAAAATAGCATCGACGGTTCTCGTATGAGGATAGTAAAAAGGATATTGCAACGAAAGGGCAAAGAGAAGAGTCAACCTAGAAGTAAAGGTGAAGAAGATGGATCGGTAATCATCAAAGTGGATGAGGAAACACACAATCTGATGTTAAAGAAAGAAAAGCTAAATATAGGCTGGAGAAAATGTCCTGTGTTCAATCACTGCAGTGTAAAACGATGTTTTAAATGCTGGGGATTCTACCACATTGCAAAGAATTGTACGCGAGATGAGACGTGTCATAAATGTGCAGGTAAACACAGAGCGGCTGAATGTACAGCGGGAAAAAATAAGTGTGTAAACTGTGTGTTTAAAATAAAAACATATAATCTAAAAATAAGTGATGAGCATGATGCTCTTAGCCCAGAGTGCCCGACGCATAAAAGGGCTATTGAGGCTTGCGTGATCGTCTGAGCCACGCAACGACCGAGCGTCCACCGTTGTCGGTCGACTTTGTTAGTATTTTAGTTAAAAAATAAGCGAGAAAATTACCGAGGACACTGATTACATAAGATATAGTTTATTCGACGACAAAGATACAACAGTTGATTTTTTTTTTACCGGAGCATAAACATTGGCGAATGTTCCGTTTGTTTTTTTTTTCTCCCACCTGATAATCCGGTGTGCCTGCGTTCGTCCAATTGTCGGAACGTAAATAATTTGTTGTTTTGTTTAAAGGAAAATAAATTACACAGTGAAAATAATACTATGTTTTGTGCCTAGATTTGTAAAACCATCGATCAACAATGAGCCAAAAATATATCTCTGAAAGCTTAAGATTAATGTCTATCGCCTTGGTATATACTGAAAAAAAAAAATAATAATAATAATAATAATAATGGTAGAATAAAGTAATGACGTTTAAGTAAAGCTAAAACGTTACTGTCGGTACTGCTGATAAAATTCGATGCAGGTAGTAACGTTTGTATTGTTCTTAAAACGATGATTATGGCACCGTTACGACAACGAACGGTATTTATGTTCGAAATTTTCGATGCCAGAGCTTACAATTAGTATTTAATTTTCATGAGAAGGGAAACGAGAGAAATTAAACTAATATTACAACCACTAAATTCAAAGGGATCGTTTTAATTCTCACGTTCTACGTCTACGCTCGTCTGGGCGACTCTGTGGATATACGATAAAATTAACGTTCCGTGTTAGTCATGGTTTATTCTTTTATTTTATTCTTTTCAGAAAATCTGTTCAAGAATATGTGTGATGTCGTGGTGTTGGCGAGTGTGTTTTTTTTTCGACAGATTGTATTTGAAAATTCTTTCACATACTCGTATCCAGTTCGACAAGTACCATTGTCTCTCGTTAAACTCTACCGTATGAATGTAATAACATTTTTAAGTAGGCAATGAATTCGTACGCTTCGTGTTTTTTTTTTGTCAAGAAATCACAACTATTACAATTATTAGTTTCTCGTTCATGGTCAACGTCATCAAGTGGAAAACAATATTTTTGCACATTTTCGAATCTCGATAGATGTTGTTATCGCTTTATTTGGGTAAAATGCCCTTTGACGTGAGAAAAAAAGGTTTGTGGTAAACTCGTTTGACACTGGAAAAGCCTTTGATGAATTTATCAACGTTAAGTTTCTCGAATTCCAAGGACAATCTTGAATGGACAAAAATAATTAAGTCCGTACCAAATCAATTGCGCTCTTCGGCAAATATAATTATAATTATTACACAACTGTCAAACACAGATTTTTCATCGTCAACGCGAAATCCAAAACCCGTTCAACGTGCCTGATGGTTTCCGTTTCGGTAACCTTTTGCTCAATTGAGCAAAGTTCCAAAAAGAACATTTCAATTTACACCGACGAGACAATGACGGTCGTTTAAAGTTATTATTTTTTTTTGTTTTTTTTTTGTTTCTTTCAACATCCACATATGACATTCTTACACGTAACGTATGTATATGTATTTGACTTATCGTGTATTTTCGACGCTAAACATGCTCCCACACGATAATGACTAATTCAATCACAATAATATAATTATATGTCATTTTATAGGCTGTTAGTCTTTGATACGAATGGATTCTGCAACGCGATTTACGTCCCAGGAGGCAGGAGGTTTTTTAGGTTTTTTCCCCACCCCCACGATGATCTACAATCGCTCGACTAGAGGGATCAAATGAATTTTTGCCATTTAACGAGATGATTTTTAACAGTTCGACGACACTACGTTCGGGAGAACGAATATCACACGAATACAGCAATGAAAAAGGAAAACAATTAAATCTAAGTATCCGTTTTTTAATGGCGAAAAGCCATGATCCTTTTCTTTTTTCAGCGAATGGTTTTTAAACGTTACGTGCAAATCAGCAAGCTCGTATCAATCGGGGAACACGGGATCCCCGACGAACGTTCGCGATTGCAAATAATTTCTTTTTTCTTCTTTCGTTATTTTTTTTTCTCTTGAGGTAGACGAGTATATTCTCCAAATAGCTTTGTTATAGCTTTGAGTAACGCTTAAATGAAAATAGAAAAATCTTTATCAACTTAAGGAACACCACGAAAAATCTTTGCCCTTACGTTTAAAAATTTGTTTTTTTTTTTTCTCGTATTCCTTCAGACGGATCCCCGCGATCGTGCACTTCCAGGCGTTGCCACTTCATCGAAGTAATGCTCGTAAAATTTTATGAATCAATCCGTTAAACGCTCATTAAACGCTTTTTAGTTCAATTTAATTACTTAAATTTATGACTCGCACCAGAGCTTATCATTAAAAATCTTCGGTACGGCAACTCCGCTCCTATTATCGTACCTTTTTTTTTTTCAAAGCAACAATTCGGGAATTAAAAATCACCAAACTATGCCATCGGCTCTGTACGATATACGCAGCACAGTTTTTTCGTTCCGTCTTCATATTCAAATCGTTAAGATGAATATTTCACACGACAAAACTCGTAATATCAACGTGCCATGTGCACGTTCAACGAACTCGTTTAATTTTTCGCCTTCCAAATCGTTGGCCTGACTTCTCGCGAGAGCGTGCAATTCCATACATCGATTGCATTTTTTTTCATCTCGAATACTGCTCTATTTATTTATTACCTAGCTTTTTTAGACCCGCACCGTACACGCAGTTACCGACAAAAATCAACAACAAACAAACGAAAATGAATTTCTATAATGCCTCGCTTTTTGTTCGCGAGGATTTTTTTTACACGAGTGGCGCGTCGTTCTGCTGATCCATTTCCTCCACCGTTATGTAGAGACCCTCCTCCTCGTAGGTAGACTCGTGCTTCGCGAGAACCTTCAACAGTGGACGAAGTTTCATCCACCACTGATACGTCGGGATTCGGTACCTTGAGACGTGGAAAACAGACGATTTAGGGATCGGGACGATTCAAACACGTAAAATGGCTGACAGAAAAATACTTTACGATGAATATGGTTGTTTTTTTTTTTTTTTTTTAATTTTCTCCACGCGACTCACTCGAAATTTGTGAACTCAATGAGTCGTTGGAACGGCGTGTATCTGTATTGTCGTCGTATGATACCCAGCATAACGGCGCTGTCGGGATGATTTGTCACCGTATGTCCGTCGTCACTGGTGTACTTTCTCAACTGATCGCTGAACCATTCGACCGCTTTGGCACCCATTTTCGTTCCGAGATTACGATCGAAGGGAGTCGGCGAGCCGCCTTGTTGCATATGGCCTGAATAGAAAAATACCATTTTTTACATAAAACATCGAACGAATGTTCGATTTTTTTCTCCTCTTATCACAAATGAAAATTTAACAGAGCGAGTGAAAAATTCGTCGAATAAAAAATTTTCAACGGACCGATAATGTTCGATCTGCAACTGAACAATCCTTTTCCCTCCTCGCTGAAAAGTCTCTGCATGAAATCCGTGTTGTAATTCAAATTGCAATTCTCGTTTCTCAAAATGAGACCGCGCTGTACACCCTCCGACATTTTCGCCGCCATCGCAACGACATCCTGATTGAGATCCTTGATATTGAATTTTTCCTCAAATATCCAAGCGGCATCGGCACCGCCGGCCAAACCGGCGACAGTCGCGAGATAACCGCAATAACCGCCCATGGTCTCGATGATAAATACTCGGCGTTTAGTTCCCTGAGCCGATTGTCGAATACGATCGCAGATCTAATGCAAATATTTTCCAACACATTCTCGATTGAAAATTTGTTTTTACATATTTTTTTTCACTTCCGTTCGTTACTTTGTGATAAAAAAAAAATTTACCTCGGTAATTTCATTGAGAGCGGTGTCGCATCCCAATGAAAATTCCGTTCCGGGCACATTGTTGCTTATCGTCGCCGGTATCATGGCAATAGGAATTCGAAATTCTTCGTGCTTATCACGAGCGTTGCAGAAAGTCAGACCCGTCTGATAACCCTCGAAACCGCCGATAATCAAAAGTGCTTGAATGCCAAACTCTTTGATACGGGCGGCAATTTGTGAAAATTGATCTTCCTTCGGTGGTGAACGTTTTGTACCCAAGTAAGCACCACCCTGTGCCACCCAACCGGTGACCGATGCCCAATCCATGAGTTTCAATTTTCCAGCTATCAGACCAGGCACACCGTCGCAAATACCGTATACCTGGTATAGCGGAAAAACCAAATGATTATACATCATTTACTTTTGCATCGACGGGTTGAAAAATTCTTTAAAAAAGGATTACGTTACGCGCGTTACGATAAAATCTTATCTCGCGTACCTTGTCACCTCGATAGATGCAATTTCTGACGAAAGAACGTACAGCAGCGTTCATACCACATGACGGTGCACCGACGTGCATTACAGCCAATGTATAATGATCCTAAAAGGCAATTTAACATTGAATACGAAACGAATTGAAACGAAGAAAAAATATACCATGCAACGTGCACACAAGAAATTAACGAATTTCGACATTTATGACGTAGAAACGAACGAACGTACGCCTCGTTCTCTTTCGATGGGGAAAAAAAAAAAAAAAAAAAAAAAATGCATTTGTACGATCGACTAAAGCTCACTATCTCGCGCAAACATCTCGCTTCGTAAACTTACTTGTCCACAGAGAGTGTATTGCTGTTGAAGGGAGAAATAAAAAAAATTTTACGAATGGATCGATGTTTGAGATTATGGTCGGTAGATTCGATGGCGTTGGTAGTGCGTTTAAACAATGTTGGGTATATTTTACAAGCAACGGAGGTGAAAAGTAGCAATATTGAGGTTAATGAGACTTTTTTTCTTTACTAAAAGTGATGAAGCGAGTGAATTTTTTTTTCATTACCGTCGACTCAGTGATTATTACCTTCGTTAAGGAGGGGCTGGTACTCTCCTAGGATTGGCATAACACAGTAAACATGTATAAAACTCTTGTTTTTTTAATTAATTGAAAAAAATTAACCATTCAATTATTACCGAGCTGGAATCTCACGAAAAAAAAAAAACATTTTATTCAACTCTTACTGATATTATCTATATTTGCAGTATCTAAATTTCTTAATTTTCACTATTCAATGTTATACCCGTTTCGAGGTATAAATTAAGAGAATAAAAAGTTACGAGCTCACCTTGCCAGCCTCGGTAACACCCGCTGGAGCCTTCAATCTCGTCAACATTTTGTACGTTTCCAAGTTACGTGCGAAACCCCTAAAAAAAAAATAATACGTTGGAAAATTATATTTCGTTCATTTTTCGTTATTTGAGCGAACGACAAAAAATTGTAATTATAATTAAGAAGTGTAATTGTAAATTTCAATTGGGTCCGTTTTTACTTCTTATGGATAA
The DNA here is from genome assembly GCA_958009045.1 of Oxytorus armatus. NCBI lineage: Eukaryota > Metazoa > Arthropoda > Insecta > Hymenoptera > Ichneumonidae > Oxytorus > Oxytorus armatus. Next base: position 31,200,811 of record OY253748.1, on the reverse strand, counting down.
GCACGAGAGATTAAGAGATTTTTAACTTACTTTCCTCGAAGTTGAACAGCGAGATCCCAATTCTTGTCGGCCATAGCTTGAGCAACCGCTTTTGTTCTACGTACGCACTCCATAAGTGGCAAACGTACAGCCTGATTACCGTCCAATGTTACGACGCAAGCCTCCGTTTCCGGTGTAGCCTCCATCAGTGCCATTACCGCCTCGGCTCCCATTCTACATCCCTGTATATTTGTTTAGATGCCAAAATATTAATTTTTTTCCAAATCATAAGACTAGCGAATTTTCACGTGACGAAAATTGATATTTCGACGACCGAACTGGTTAATAATAATACACTTTTTTCTAAATACTATCATTCAAATTATTTCCTCACCAAAACTCTGTCGAAGGCCGACGGATTGCCACCTCGTTGAACGTGTCCAAGTACGGTAATTCTCGTGTCTTGATTCAATTTTTCCACAACGACTTTGTGAACTTTCTCAGCCGTTATGGGATCGCCATTTCTATCGATAGCACCCTCCGCGACAATAATGATATTTAAACGTTGACCAGCGAGACGTTCCTGCATTTTGAAGAGAAAAAAAACAAAGAAATCGCTCTGTAGATTTTCGAAGGATATCAGTTTTTGCAATCTATGCAAAAATTGGTGGACCGAACATTTGTTTTTGTTTCTTTCATTTTTCTTTCATACAAACTCTTAGTTTATTACACAGCTGGCAGTGTTACTTACTTCAATGGGTTCCGTGTTTTTAATTTATTCGAAAAAAAAAAAATTGAATGTACAAAACATGCACGATAAAATGTTAGTTCGTTATTCGAGAGAAAAAAAAAAGTGTAAAAACATTTCACGGGTTATAATCCCGCGTATTGGTATATATGTACGTAAATTTTTTAACGACGGTGAAAAGACATTTTTCTTTTTTCTTTGCGAAGCCACGTTTATACGTTGCGATGATAAAATTATAGCATGCGTAAATGTAGAAGCGAAAGATAAGCCCGATTGTTGTTGATATCTTAAAATAACGAGTAACCGCGATAAAATTTTGTGGTCTCGTCAATTCCTTCGTTAACGGTGCTCGTATTTAGTGAAAAATAAATAAATATCTATACATCTCAAGCTAAGTCTGCGAAGTGTGAGCTAAAAATAAGCTTGATAGAAATTAATCTTTTCTCTGCGTACGTACAGACCGTCACCGGTACAAATGTTGACCAGAAGAAAAAAAAACAAAAAAAAACAAATCATTTTCGAACCTGCAATAATTTTTTGCACAGCTTGTTTGGCCAGTCGCCCTCGGGTGGCCATTCTGGGATGAAGACATAGTCTGCCTCGGAGGACAAAGCTGCGACTAGACCCAGGTAGCTGTAATTTTATACCCGATCAAAAATCTAACTACCGGAGAGTTCGTTGCATTGCCTAGCCAAAGAAAGGAGGAGCAATCGTAGGTCACGAAAGATACAAAAGAAATGAAATAAAAATCGGAAAAAACAAAGGGAAAAAATCACGAAGGGTATCGCAAAGAGCGGAATGAACATCACCAGCAATTACTTTTCATCCTCTTTGATGGACGAGCGAATCGATGAAGAAAAAAAATGCGAATGTCGTACCTCGCAAAAATTAACGATGTTTAGCGTTTGGGATTTCATAAAAAAAAAAACGTTAGGTCGAATGTGAATTAATGAAAAGTCGTGAATTTCGGTAGTAATGTGAATTAAATTATGAGAAGAAAAAAACCGGTTGGAATAACATGAGAATTTGAACCAGTGAATATTGGACAATGTTATTAATTATATTATTAATCATTGATTATTAAATTTCTTGTTCACCGATATTTTCAAGAATTTTCCTTTCTTTCCTCAACTAACGCACGCGCGATTTTTCAATGCAAATGGCAAAGGTCTTTCTCGTTTTTGTCTCGAATGAAAATATAAAAAAACAAAAACGCATTGCGTTCGTGAGCTGGGACAACATTGATCATGTTACTCTATTCTAAACACAAAAGACAAGCGTATGATACTTTGGATTATCATTATCTTTTAACTACGAAAAAGACGAATAAAAGAAAAAACATATTGGCCAAACGTACTCGTTAGTTTCGTTCAAAGTTAGTATAGTTGTAAAAATAAAGAAATATATTTGAACGAAAAAATAAAACTGTATGAATATATTTTAAAGATATCCGCGTGTGTGTGTGTGTGTGTGTGTGTGTGTGTGTGTGTGTGTGTGTGTGTGTGTGTGTGTGTGTGCGCGTGTGTGTACGAGCGATTTGCGGAATGAAAATTTTTGGAAGAATTTAATTGACATGCCTGCTCCAACTTTTTACATAGTTTGACAGGCCAGTCGACGGACGGCGGACATTCTGGGAAGAATACGTAGTCAGCCTCGGCGGCTAAGGCACCCACGATTGCCAGGTACCTACCCAAAGTCACAACTTATTCCTTTTGTTTTTTGTTCCCAATTATTATCTTTATTTTCTTTTTTGTTTCTTACAACCGAGTTTCCTATCGTTAAAAATTCTTGTAAACATTTAAAATCATAAATTTCGCTAGAAAAAAAAGAATTGTTATCTAGCCGATAATACGAATCTCGACAGAGAGAGAGAGAGAGAGAGAGAGAGAGAGAGAGAGAGAGAGAGAGAGAGAGAGAGAGAGATAAGATTAAACAAACGGTACTTGTATATCAAATTGAGAAAAAAAAAAGAAAAATACGAGAGTGTTTAGATTGAAACCTTACCCGCAATGACGACCCATAACTTCCATGATAAATGTACGTTGATGAGAATACGCTGTACTGCCAATTGCGTCGATGCTCTCGATAATACGATGTAGAGCAGAATCCGTGCCGATCGTCATGTCGGTACCGCAAAAATCATTGTCGATCGAACCGACCAAACCGACGATGTGCAGATATTTGTGCTTTTCACTCTGTTCAGCAGTTATTTCGCCTTAATTCGGAAAAAATAGACATTCGTTCATTAATGAAGTTAAAAAAAAAACTACCAATAGTAAATTGGCTATGTCGAAGAGCGAAAAGAAATTCAGCGTACCAGCAGCGAGTAACTCTTTCAGAAGATCCGGGTATTCTTCCCGGAAGAGATTTGCGCCGGTCAGAGAACCATCACCACCGATCACCACCAAATTCATTATACCACGCGATACGAGATTTTTTGCTGCTTTTTTGCGACCAGCGCGTTCCTTGAACTCCATACAACGAGCAGAACCGATAACGGTACCGCCCTGAAAGATAAAATGCACTTGTACTTCCTGTTGAGGTTTGAAGAATTATTTTTTACCCATCTTCAAAGGGAAAATAATTTTCAAATTCGTTAATGATTTTTATAAACTATTGTATTAATAATTTTTTTCCTTTATTATTATATAAAATGAATGTTCTTGAAATGAATGTTACTGACTTTTTTCAGATTTGGTATTGCACGGAAATACGTAAAAATGGTAACGAAATATTTAGCAACAATTTTAATAGTAAATTAACACTTTAACCGTTCTAAATAATCTCGTTGAAATTAATTTATATGAAATTCGTGCGTACTCTGTGAATAATACAGGACACGGATGACCAAGTTGCTTCCACAATGTTGTCACCCCCGTCAACCATCCCCTGGTATCCTTCCTTGATGAAAAATACTTTGCACCCCAAGTAGATACCCATTCGTACAACAGCGCGCACGGCCGCATTCATACCTGTTTAAATAACGAGAAAATTGCAGACGTTGCATCGGACACAAATTTCATCGGCAATTTTTTTCCGTGAGTTTTTTATTTTTTTTCCACCGGTGCTAGAAATACTTACCCTGTGAATCACCACCGCTCGTGAATACAGCGAGACATTTTCCTTTGTAGCTACCGGGCTTTATGAACTTATGGGTCGCGTGTTCATCCATCACGATGCTTTTGTAAGTATCAGAGATTACCTGTTGAATGAAAAAAAAAATTGGATCAATTGTCCCGTCGACAATAGTTTTCCGCAATGTGATGTAATTTCGACGTGCCTCTTTTGATTCGAGGTTCCCCAACTCGCCGTAAGCTTCTAAAGTCGGGTAAATTCCGGTCCGAAGACTCACGCCGTAACGATAAAATATTTTGTACGAGGGAAGATTTTACCGACGACCGTCTAAAACGAGCTTTAAACAACTGCCCTCTCTTGAGATTGTCTTATCTCAAAACGAGCTTTAAATTCTTCCTTAACGTCGCCGAACTCTCTCCAACGATCGTAACACCGATCGATCGTTCGACTTGCCGTTTCCAATTTTGTACCGTCCAAGAACATCTGCTCGGTTCGTGCAATTGTAAAATTATTCGAATTTCAATTATTCAGGGAATAGGAAAATATTTATTCATTTTTAGTACAATTTCCCACAGGCATGTAAATGTGTATTATATATTTTTTTTCCCTTTCGTCGTACGCAATAAAATTTACTAAGGAAATATAAATTATAAAAGACAATACTACTTTTTGGTTTTTGAAGCGTCGTCGGATTGACAACACTTGCCTCAGGAAAAATAGTAAATAACTTGCGATTTTTAATAGTACAAGAGACGAATCTCTTTGCTCCGGAGTCTTTGAATTGCGGCGGTCCGTCGCGAGTACTTTTTCTAACATTTTCATCTTTAAGCAGAAAATTATCAATTGTCTCAGAATGAAAAGAATCCTTCAAGGATTGAGAGTGTAAATTACCATTCTCACGGGACGAGTCTCTATTTTTACAATCGTTACAGCGACCGGCTAGTTTAGATTGACTCAAAGAATCCCGATTCATTGGATTCAATTTGCCCTTACACCGTGATTTCATTATTCCAATATTTGGAGAGAACAGGGGTTGTCGCAAAGCGTGAGGAACGGAGAAAAAAAAATGTTAACCTTATAAACATAGATGTACAGCCTTGAACTATGGACTTGAGATTATTTGAAGCTCTGTTTGATTGCAAGTTGATAAAAGTGGGTCGGCATGTTGAAAGCTCGCGTAGCTTGTAGCGAAACCTCAAACATTATCTGAATTAAAATGAAGTGTCGATTCATCTTTCAAGAAATTTCATCCACGTAAAAAATTCTCAAGAAGTTAATAATTCGTTAGGAGACTCGTCGAAACATCACATATTATTTGAGTTAGTAAAAGAGATAATTTTGGGAAAAGGAAATATTTGTCACGTCAAATGTGAAACACCTCGTGAACAATTCGTGAGTAAAGAAATAATTGACGACTATTGAAACTTGTGGGAGGAAAAAATGAACATTGACACCCGAACGGCTATGAAAGTTTGTTTCAACTTCCATTATAATTTCGATGAAAGTAACAAGTGTCACTTGCACTATAGTATTTAATCGTTTAGATAATATGTCGAGGCACGATTTGATACATAAATCGACGTCTCGGTTAACGAAACGATCGATAAAGAAAAATAAATGACAATGATAATTAATTGACACCCTGCGATGTCGTGAACGAAGCGTGGCAGACGACAGAGAGCCGCTCGTGCGACAAGTCCACTTACCTATATAATGCTCTCTTCATAATGAGAATAAAAAAAAAATTAACTTTCACTCACCTAAAATAAACAATTTGTCACTGTATTAAGTCGAAATTAAACTTTTTCCTACGGAAAGACAAGAGTTATCGTTTCTGTTCGCGGTCCGCGCCACTGTCACAATTCACCTAAACGTCGATCGGAACTGTCTGAAGGTGACCTAATAATTTTTTCCCTAGCAGAATTTCTCCCACCACGAGGTCACGGCGCGCCTCGTGCGCAAATTTCCGCGCGCACGATTCAACAAAGATGGCGCTACGAGCGTTTAACGAATTTCGCGGAAATCGTGGCGCAATTTTCTTGGAAATTTCGAATTGTTTCGAAGCACAGAGTTAAATGAGGAGAAAGAGATGAGTTTCTTTTTGAGACAACGTGCGTTTATTCAGGCACATTTCCATATAATGAAATTACACTCAGAATTGTAGTTTCATTATATGTTATATTACTGAAAATACAAGTTAAGGACGCTTCGCGTATATAATGGCGACCGAAAGTGTATATTCCATCAGGATTTCGAGTACTTCGCGACACGATTTGAATTGAAAAAAAATCAAGCGGGAATCAGTAAACTATACTTAAATATCGTTAATTTGTTTAGATTATTTTTTCGTACAGCGAGCAACGCGTCATTGAATCTCACTCTTGCCCGGGAATATATACGTGAAGCATCGTTAAGCACTTGACGCCACTTCAATTGGAGTAAATGCACGACGAAAGACTCCGCGGACGTGATGTAACGTAAGTTAATAATGTAATTTCGTCAATACGACGTGCTCGATCGATTTTCGCGGTACATCGTAGCACTGGGAAATCGATTCTAATTATAACCAACGACGAAGAGAGAGAAAGATACACGCACAATAGTGATAATATAAACTCTGCACGCCTACATTTTTTTTCTTCTCGATGTACATAATAGGCCAATACGTGCGCGCCATGATTTTTCGAAGAAAAAAAACTTGGAATATTTAGTTATTTTTAGGATTGACCGAGGACGAGCGAGTTTTCTTTTTCACACTTCATTTTAGATAACGTAATTTGAAGTTTCTTTTTCTTTCAAATGTTTCACGTACCTTCCGCGTGAGCTCACTCGCCGGGGACTGTATCGATAGTAACGTTCCAACCGAGGGCTCTCTGTGGAATTGGAGATTTTAAAAAGTCTTTTGCGCCACACGATGCAAAGAGAAAATCCTCTTGCTTTATGGCTCACGTTCTAACGGTTGCATCTCGAACGGTAGTCTCCTTTTTCCATTGTAAAACTGTACATTAAGAGTTCTCGGGAAGATTAAACGTCGGACACTCGTCACTGGCATTTCGACACTGGACATTTTTAAAATCGCCGTCGAAATATATAGATGACCTCAAAAACATTCGTATCCTTATATTCTGTAAATATGAAACTTTTTTTCTGGCCCTCGCACGCTCTTATTCTCAGCGCCATTTTGAATATGAAAATTTTCGACTACGCGAGTCGTGCAAAAGACTGCGACAAGTCGAAATTTTAGCCAGCGTAATTGAAACGACGATATCACTTTCGATCGAGCGTTTATCCCACTAAATAAACATCTCTAACGCTAATGGAGTCTAATTCCCGAGTGAAATGGGATAAAAATGAGTGTTTCTCGTGTCGCTTTTCCAATTTTATTTACAAACATCATCCCGCACAGATAAAAACTGCGATCTACGTTAAATAGAGGGTATCAATAGGACAAACGGCTAAAAATTATCTTCGCATATTATGAGCGATTTTTTTTTCACCTTTCAAATCCAGATCAATGAAAATTCTACGATTATTTTCGTAACTGACGGTGGATTTGCCAAAAAATAAGACAAACCGTCAACCACGTACCGCATCTAAAGTGAGAAACATTTGTAGCAAGCTTGGGAGGACATTTTTGTGTCTATGTTAAAAAAATAAAAAAATTAAAACCACGAGAGACTTTTCATTTCGTCCATAGCATTTTTTTTTCTCGTAACGGAATTTTTCGCCCCCATTGAAATTTAATAATTACTTCTAGTCCAAGCTTTTAATCATTTTTTTCCTCCTTGCGAATCACTGAGAGTTACGCGCTGACCAAAATGCACAAGGCGTTTTCTAACAAACGCGTATAGCAAAATGCGCTGTTTCTAACGCGTTTGGATTTCTCCATTTTTTCTTTCCGTTTAAATCTTCTTTCTGCCTCCTCCAACTTTTTGTAAATTCACGAGGGCAAGCACTATTTCGAAATCTGTCGTCGAGAAACATCATTGCGACAATTAATCGTCTAAGCGTTTAGCAAAAATTCCTCGTATCAGCTACACGTATAAATTGTGCAAAAAATGTGTCTTCTCTTCCCTTTGCTCGATAGCATTTTAGTCGTTAAATAGGCCCTTTCTTTTTTTTTTCACGAAAAAAAAGGCACATACATAATACCTATCTACGTATCGTGTAATACGTATACAAGAGTATATGTAATTTGTTGAATATCGAACAACGAAACAATGAAATAATTATAAAAAAATAAAAAAACAAAGAAATAAATATACGAACTTCAACATCCATTACATTATCGATAATTACGACAGTCATTCCTTCGTAGAAACGGTTTTTCCTCTTGCAACGGAACTTTCGGCACGCGGTCCTCCTCGAAGTACGGCAAATACGAATGAACGATCATCGTGAGCTGTATGATGAATTCGTCCCTAGTCGACGTTACGGGCCCGCGACGGGCTCCGCCGATTGAAATTCGAAAAAAAAATCGTGTTTTATTTTGCGATAACAAAAATAAAATGTTGGCGCCTTAAAAATCCCAATCGAATGATGGTACGTAAATGGTTTTCGTTCAAAAATTTTGTTATCGTGTAAAAAAAAAACATTTAGATCGGTTTATGTTGCATATTTAAAATTGTAAGGGATCGAATTTTTTTAAATACATATTTTGTAAATAAAGTGAACACAATCGGTAAAAATATTTCCCATCGTCGATCGTTTGGAATATTTTATACGAAATTTTGTCTTATCTTGACGGCAAATCGAAAAAAATCATGTAACCACCGGAATTAAAAGATTGTAAAACGTTTTTTTTTGTTTTTCCAAATTAAACGCTCGTTCGATCAGGACTCAGTGGCTCCTGACTATTTTTTTCCAAACATCCGTATTCGCTTTCAACGACTAAACGACAAATGCGATGCCCACGAACTCTCTTTAATCGTTTGAGGGTTGGGCCACGAAGAAATTTTTAAAAATTCGTTCTTTTTGTCTCTTCTTTGTTGTTGTTGTTGTTTTTTTTCATTCCACGTGGTCCAAGAGCCGCGACAACAATCGCCAATGTGTTCAATTGTTTGTTCGGTTTTTCTTTCAGACATTTTATCAGAATTTATTATTTCGTGTAAACGTTTATAATAATTATAATTTACAATTACGATGGTTGATGATAAATACAAATAGAACAACGTAATTCGGGGGACAGGGGGGATGGGCGAAGGTGGTAAATAGGGGTTGTTTTTTTTCCTTGCCATTTCTTGCGTTTTCCTTTCGTTTTTCCTCGGTTTCTTCTTGGCTCGTTATTTCTTTTCGTACGTCTAATCCATGTAACATTATAAGGAAGTGCCGTTTGTGGTTTTCTTTTCTCCCCCTCATTTTTCGTTTTTCGTTTTTTTTTTTCAGGATCGAATCAGTATCTCGTGACACGTCGACTTGTGTAACGGAAGAAAAAAAAACCCAAAACAATGACGCGCGTAGCATTCTCGTTCTTTTCTTTTGTTCTCTTAATTTCGTCCATCTCGTTGAATACCTCTCATAATCGACAAAGTTCTCTCAGCGCGATAGTTGGTTTCTTTTCTCGATCTTTTTAGTTCAATTGTGCGGCGTAGGGAGGGGCATTAGGAGCGCGCTTCAAACGTAAACTTCGAACTCGAAGGAAGAGCGTGTACATGTGGGTGTTTTTTTCACGCTGCTTTTTCGTGAGTAATACGGGAGAGAGAGAGAGAGAGAGAGAGAGAGAGAGAGAGAGAGAGAGAGAGAGAGAGAGAGAGAGAGAGAGAGAGATTGAGTGAGAGGGGAGGAAGCAAAAAAACAACGATAACCGACAGGGGGTGGCGCGGAAATGTCGATTCCCCCAACTCCCGTCGTTTCGAAGAAGCTTGCGCGACAATGAAATCACACTTTTTTTTTGGCCAATGATTTTTCAATTTTTCTTTCTCTCAATCTGTTCGTCCACCGGTAACGTCGGTCGTATTTTTTTTTGGGTCTTCCTTTTTTCACTTTCACCCCCCCCCCCCCCCCCCCCCCCCCCAAAGATATGCGCTGAAAGCCGCGACCGGGAGAACGCGAAAATTTGAACCGCATGTATTTTTTTTTTTTTTTTTTTTTTTTTTCGTTCTCTTCACAAGATTGATATTTGTTTAGTGTAGAATTGCCGTTTTTTTTTGGCCCTTCGATTCGATCAGTAATTTTTTTGTTTTTCTTTTCTTGCGACGGACACCGATAGACATCGAAAAATATTCAACACGACAGCGAAACGTTTATCGAAACGTTTAATATCAATTGTTTAAAACTTGTGATATCGTTTTTTTTTCTCCGTAATTACACACATAAATGCAATGAGAGAGAGAGAGAGAGAGAGAGAGAGAAAATGAGCACTTGTGCAGTTTTCAACTTGACGCAAGCGCACTTTTTTTTTTCTAGCTTTGCGATTGATACACGTAACGCGACTTTTTGCGCGTTTTCTTTTTGTTTTTTTGCCCGGAAATTTCTCATTCTCTCGAAGTCGGTGTTTGAAGCCGAGCGGGATTATGGGTAACGAGGAGCGCGTTTTTTGACCGCAATTTCTCGTTTCATTGTTCGCCGAGCCAGATCTCGGGCGGTTGTTTTTTTTTCGTTTAATTTCAGGAATCAATTTGAATCACGAGTTTTTGTTTTTCCGCTCTTTTCACCCTCTCACGCAGTGCCTCAATCAGCGATCGCACGCTCTTTCATCTCAGAGTTCAAACGTTCAAACACTCACGTACACAGGCACACACGCGCGCACACACTTCCTTTTTTGTTTATCGATCGAGGACTTTTTTTTCGGTCAGAGGGGGTAAAAAAAAACTCCCCGAGAGCGACTAGAGACGCGTGATTAAGGATGCCGAGATGATATTTCTGATTTGTGCCTCGAGCCAACGAGTCGACGTGCTGTCCGACGGAATTTCTTTTTTTACTTCTTGGTAGAAGCAAAAAAAAAATGACACGCCCACGCGTACACACACTCGCACACACATACACACTCACACAAACGCGCGCGCGAAAGTAAAAGTTTTGAGGAACGCCTAACAAAAATATACACATACAATTTGCTTCTCCTTCGTCCGTTCTCACATCTTCCTGAACAGTAACACGAATTACTATGTTATTGGTAAATATCTCCGGCATAAATATTATCGTGTATACTATATAAAGATGGGGTGTGGGAGAGGGCAGGAGAGGAAGTAAGGGCTGCTTTCTTTCCCTCGTTTCAATGGCGAAAAAAAAGCAGGAGACAGACAGAGCGAGAAAGAGAGAGAGAGAACGCGGTCACGAGGGATGGAAATAGTTAGAGAGATGTTTTTCTTTTCTTCGTTTTTCTTTTTCTCTATTGGGTGAAGAATCGATTGGAGAGAAAAAAAAGAGGGAAAGTTCGTGGTTCCAAGTCACGAGGGATCGCAAACGGGGCAGGGGATGTTACTTTTTGTTTTTGTTCGTTTGTTTTTCTTTCATTTTTGTTTCAATTCCTCGCGACATGGGCAATATACATGTACGTGGCGGTAGCTTTTGTTTCAATTTTTTCTCAAACCCCCCTTTTCTTCTTGCTCGCTTTTTTGCCCGTTAAAATCGCTTAGGAAAAAAAAAGCGCGAGCGTGTCGTTGTTGTTTTGTTCTCTTTTTTACCGGCCTCTCTCGGTGACCATTTTTCTTTCGCCATCGCGACACGATCGCGATAGTTTTCAAACAAACTAATAATTGAAAACAAAACAAAAAAGTACGAATATCAATAATGATTTCTTTTCAACGATCGCTACGTTTCATTGGATCATTCGACTTTTTTTTTTCTTCGAATCTCGTGACGCAGGTCAAAAGCATCGATAACGGGAGATGTTTTTTTAAATTATTTATATATCAACGTACGTCCGTGTTTCTTTATGGGAAGAGATACGAACGACGTGAAGTGCGAATGAAAAAGAAAACTGAAAGCGAATAAGAGAGAAAAAGGTGGTTGCGCGTTTTTGTTTTCTTCCCATTATAGTTTTTCACATATTATTTTTATATGTGTGTCGCGTGTCACGTGTTTATGTGTGTGGTAAAAATGCGAAATCAATTCACCATCGATGTAGTTTGGAACTTAATAACTTAATGTATTTTTTGTTTGTTTTGCTTACTCTCCCTTCTCCTCATGCGCACTTCGTATAATAATATTGTACTCGCTAGACAATGTGAAATTTAATTTAAAAATGACAACTGGGATATATTGTAGCGGGGGAGGGGGGAGGGGGGGGGGGGGGGGGGGAAGAATGTTGATGCGTGGTTTTGTCGTTGGTATTCATGCTTTTCTTTGCTGTCTTCGACTCTTCATCGTTCCATCCCACCCACTTTTTTTATTCTCTCGTCGTGTTTTTTTTTTTTTTCATTCGTTTGCTCGTTTTTTTTCCGTTCGACAGATATTTTACGATGTTTACATCCGGGAGGTGCCAACGCAACGAATCAACGTCGACCTAACACCCCCCCCCGACCGCTTTTCACATTTTCTTTCCTTAATTTCCGCAATTCTCCGCCGAATCTCTCATCCCCGAGAGAATCGCAAGTTAGTTTTTTGTTGTTGACGCTGTTTATCTTCCTTCTCCCTTTCTTCTCTCGTTTCATCGGCGGGGAGGAGGGGCGGTGTCCGACCTCTTTCCTCAATCTTCGATCCGGAAGCTCTCAACCATGTTCGCACACGATGTTGTAGGGCTGTGTGAGAAAATGTTTGTCCATCAAACGTGTCTCAGCTTCTCTCTCTCTCTCTCTCTCATTCTTTTACCCATTATCCTCCGTTGACGATATTTCATCATTGAATTCCACAGTGGAGGAAACAAAAAAATATATATATCCCTTCGAGAATTCCAATTGAGCGAAATCTCCTGCGGACGACAGTGATGGCATTTTCTCGATAACGGCGGATGAAAGCTGCCTTCTTCTTCTTCTCGTCCTCAAGAGCGCATCCCCCCCAACGATTCATCGGGCGCCCCGATTGTTCTTTCGTGAGATCGGTATTTTAGATCTTCGTGAATGTGTATGTGTGTATGTGTGTGGGTGCGCGCGCGCGGGAGAGAATGACAGAGAAAGAGATTACGATGGTCGTCCGCCGAGGAAGTGTGAAATAAAGTCATAGGGCCGGAAGGAAAGATGTGGTTAAGGTGGTGGTAGAAAGAGTGAGAGGAATTGTGACACGGGGGACACGGAGAGTTTAACGCGAGAGGGAACGAGTCAGTGACAACGAGAGGCTGTGGCAAATGGATCGATGGATGAATGTCAAGGGTGGATATGGCTGTGAGGCTCTTGAAAGGGACTTTTGGGGGGAGGGAAAAAGGATAACGGAGAGGAATCGGGTTTTTGGGAGGCCGGGGGAGGAGAGGGTTGATGGGGGGGGGGGGGGGGGGGTCGGTGGGAGAAGGGGGAACGATAGAGAATAGGATGTTCTTATTAGGTTGGAAAGGATAGGACTTAATCTTAGGAGGGTTAGTTGTCACCACCCTCCTGTGGTTCGTCCCCGTCGCCCTGCGTGTCGCTTGTCCAAAGTGTAAGGTTGTCGCGCAACAGTTGCATTATCAGCGTGGAATCTTTGTAGCTGTCCTCGTTCAGTGTGTCCAATTCCGCGATCGCGTCGTCGAACGCCTAGAACGGATGAAAAACAACATTGAAAAAAAATACATGCTGAATTTACTTAATTGTCAAATTCTCTTTTCTTTTTCGCCAAATCTGCGATCGAATTACCGAAGGAGAATTACTCCAGGCTCGCGAAGTGAAGCAACGTATAAACGTGTGCGGAAGGTTGACCGATTTATTTTCTTCCAAATTCGAAATATCGAATATTTCGAAGAGAATGCCTTACTTTTAAATGTTCGACATTATGAACCGTTGAGAATTTCCGTCTTGTTTCTCGAGCATGGAAATATCGCAGCTTGTGGTCCGTGAGGATATTTTTTTTTAAATAAACTGCGAGACAACAAAATAGATTGCAACCTTCCGCCGCCGATTATTCGCGGCATTGGTGCCTGGAGCGTCTCTACTTGAGGATTATTAGCGTTCAGTCCTCGTCCGAAAGTTCGATTTGACGGAAAATTCGGAAACTCACGAATTTTCGACTTTTATTTCATCTCACAATCCCCGCGGATCATTGATTGACCGGTTTTGCAAATACTGACTTTTTGATTATAATCAACGATAGTTACGCTAAACGCTCGGCACTTTTAATAGCAAAAGGAATCATTTTTTTCGGAAAATTTTACAAATTCTTGCTTTACTAGTACATTTCTGAAATTACTTTATCGAATTATTTTTTTCATTGCTCCGTGCTTAAGATTCTCAACGAATGCGATTATTTAATGTAACTGACGCTAAAGATCCTTGAAGAAGAAAAAAAGTAGAACAAAAAGAAAAAAAATGGCACAACGATAAATTGTATTAGAGTCGATCTCGGACGTATTCGTGTTATAATTGTGTTTTTTTTGTTTTTTTTTTTCATTGTCGAAACGTGACAGAGAACGGTTAGTTGGTGGAGACATCACATAGAGCGAAGGCCACTCGGGGAGAGGATTGCTGATACCGTGTTAATTTTCAACGTTTGTTAATCAGTTGGCGATCACGATATATAATACATGCGACACACACGAATTAAAAATAAAAAAAATTAAAAAAAAAATCGGACTAGAATCGAATTACACGAGTTTCACACCGCTGACAAGACGGAGAATTAATTTTTTCCATGAATTACCAAATGTGCAGAGTGTTATTTGAAAGGATGGAAAAAAGAGTGGTGTTGGCGAAATATTAAGAAATCATAGAGAAAAAAATGGGGGTTTATTCGAGAAAAAGAAGAAAAAAAACTCAAGCGGCAAACTCTAGTAATTTTTGTTTCTACGTTATAATTTTTTTTTCTTTCTACGTTTCACGACGCCTAACCTGCTTGGCCAAGTGGCAAGCCCTTGCGGGGGAATTTATAATTTCGTAATAAAAAACGGAGAAGTTGAGAGCGAGACCGAGCCTTATGGGATGAGTCGGTTGCATTTTCGCCTTCGCAATGTCGAAGGCCTCCTGGTACGCCTTCTGCGAATCCTCGACCACAGCTGCAACGCAAAAACAATCGAGAACACAAAATAACAATTTAATTCACGGAAAAACTCAATTACTCGCGAGTTTATTCTATACTTTTTTTTTTGTTTTTACGTTTTTCCACGACTGTGTTAGGCGTAACGTCAAAAAACGCGAATCCTCAGCAACGGAGAGGCACACAAAATCAAAACACGGGGAAGGGGGAAGAGAACGGTTAAAAGGAAAAATTAATGTCAACCGGTTAAATTGTCCGTTTAGAGGGGGAAAAAAAATGTATAAAATCGAGAGGGTTAAAACAGTGACGATGTCTCCACCCCGATCGTAGTGTATGAAAATCCTTTGTGATCGGATCCCAACCACCAACCCCTCTGTCTCGTTTCGTTCGATCATCTGAAAAACGTCGACCTACGTGTTGGGAAAAAAAAAGTAAAAAAAAATAAAAGAAATTGTTAGTTTCTCGTCATTGCGTACCTGTTTGGCCAGTTGACACGCCTTGTCCGGCGAGTTCAGGATCTCGTAATAGAAGACCGAGAAGTTGAGCGCTAGACCTAGCCTGATAGGATGGGTAGGCTGCATCTTCTCCTTGCTGATCTCAAATGCATCCTGGTATGCCTTCTGGCTGTCGTTTACCACGGCTGCATAGATTCGCGGGTACATTCGTCGGACGAAATAGACAATCGCAATGAATTAACTTGCGAGGGTTAGAGTTTTGTGAGAAAAAAAAAGAAAAAAAGCCATGCACCCAAACGTTCAACCGGACACGATTATTTTTTAACTTATTGATTTATCATCCAACAATGGCGGAAGCGCTAATTTTCGTTGCGGCTTTGATGTTTTTTTTTTCACCGAAATCAATGATATTTCATTCAAATGCGTTTAATTTCGATATAACTTTTTTTAAATATCAATAATTTTATGTACTCATTTCCATTTCGATTTCTTTGATAAAAATCATTTTTTTCCCGCACAAATGATCGATCTTATAATTTTTATTCAAATAAATCATTTTTCGGCTTGTATCCGATCGCGTCAATTCGTGATTTCATGATTTTTTTTTTTTTTTTTTTTTTTTTTTTGAATCGACGAAATTCTCGTTTTAGTGCCAATCAAAAATCATTATCCTAAATTGTATTTTTCAATCGTACTTTCTGTTTTTTTTTTAATTCTTTTTTACAGGCGTTTAAATGCGGCATAAGCAAAATTTCGGTAAATTCTCTTGTCGTAACGAAGTCCAATGAAGATCCACGCGATTGAAGATCTTATTTTACTCGGTCGGTAAAAGATAATTTCATTGAATTGTGCAATTATATTTAAACTTAACAAGCGTTTAATCTATGTTGAATCAATGATGCTTCAATCGTGGACTCGTAATTTTCGGTAAAAAAAACCGTTGTAACTCATCAACGTTCATATACTTGTGGGTTTGCAAAGACGAGAATGTGCCGTTGGGGCTTTTCGAAATTTCAAACATCTGTCGGGACAGCTGGTCCTTCTCCCCCGCTCATCATAAAATGCCTCGAGGTGGACGCGCGCGCGCGCGCGCGCACACACACACACACACGTTGTACCCGACCAGATATTTCGTTTATTTTCTTCGGTGTCAGCCTCGAAAAGACAAGTATTCGAGAGACTACTTCCTTCATTTCTTTATTTCCGCCTTCTCGAGACTGCACTCTCGCGGGAGTACCGAGTTGAAAGTTTCGTTACACGGTTAAAAAAAAAAAAGCAATATAAAAGATTGAAAAGCTTACCGTTTCTGGTCTCACCGGTTGCGACCTCCGCGAGATACCTGTAGTAGTCACCCTTCATCTTGAGGTAAAATACTTTGCTCTCGGCATTGCTGGCCTTGGGGATCAGGTACTTGTCAAGGAGACTCTGAAAGAACAAGGAAGAGGTAAAAATAAAAACAAAGAAATTATTTATAAACGTTGAGATTGAATTAACGACCTGCCGAAGGCTCCTTCGTCGTCTCTCGTCCGTTTGCCAAACGAATAAAAAAAAAAACGACGCCTACAAATATCAATTTATTATGTGACAAATGGCTCGATCGTCGTTTCTTTTCTTTTTTTTAAGCCAGACATTTTTTAATGACATTTTGGGTAAAAGAGGGTCGAAAGTTTGCGCGCAATTGTAATCAAACGTCAATTCGTTCTGACCCTTTAACCGTGTCGCTGAACGAGATCGAGATCGAGAGATAGAGAAGGGGGATTTATCCGATGGCACAAATGTTAATAATCCACGAGAGCAAATCGTCATTAACGGAAATGGGCAACCTCGGATTGAGGGATTGAAACAGCGAGAATCCCTGTAACTATCAACGAACATTCCCGGTTTGGAAACCTCGGCCCAGTTTCCATCCGATTGTTGGGTACTCAAGAGCGAGCGAGAGAGATCGCTCTCGGGAGGTACTAATCTCTGACGTAGAATGGAACGTGTTCCAATTAGCAACTGGTTGATTTGAATCTATACGTATCTCACTCCCTCGGCGTTCCGGAGGGCTGGGAATGTATGGCTTCGTCGATAACGCACGATTATTATCCCTTTTGATTATTGCGATGTAACAAAACAATTCGTTGCATCTCACGCGATTTATCGATTAACCGTAATAATTATTGTCTCGGAGGAAAAAAAAATGTGGCAGAGTAAATTAGAAATTTATTTATTTACGATGGAAAATGGGGGAAAAAGCCCGTAAAATAATTGCCAACGGAGAACTAAAGAATGCGGGGGGAAAAAATTATAAAAGGATCGTAATGGGAAATACAAGAGAAGAGAAATTTATTAATCCATGTGAGGCAACGGTATTGAGAAGAAAAAAAAGTTCAAGATGAAAGATTAATAACGAAGAACTGAGAAATAAGAAAATAATGACAGCAGCAATTTTTAAAATGGAGAAAATTAGTCCGAGAAAGAAAAACTTAGAAATCAATGACGAACAATGACCGAAGAAGGGCAATCGGAAAAAAAAAAAGAAGAAGAGAACGAAGAGGGATGAAGTAACTTCCTCGAATATGGGCTAGTCACATCCGTTTCCCGTTCGATTTCCTGAATTCCACGCGTTCCACCGGAAGACAATTTGACACCCACACATCGATCTCTTTCACATACCCCCCCTTCGATCAATTCTTCCAGTCATTAACGCGGTTAACATTTTCACGCGTGCGTCGCGGAATTTTCAGGTTACAAAACGTTCGTCAGTTTTCCACGCGAGTTCCGTCCAATTGTCACTTCATTTCCATCGAGTGATCGGGATTTCGTGACGTTCGGGCGTTAATTTTTGAGTTACGAGAATTATTAAAAAAGAAAATTCCGGTATATATTGAAATTCGAGCATTGCCACCACGATGACGTGACAATCTCTTGGATAAAAATGTTTTCACGCGCAAAAAAAAACAACAATGCTCAAAACAGGTTTTAAGAGCAACGAGAACGGATTATAGTGTGAAAAAAGGCGTATGAATATGCGGTAATTGACCCGGAGGATGAAATTCAAAACCCTTCCGCAAGGATCCTTTTTCACGCGTAGCTAATAAAAGCCAAGTTCTCGTCAGTTCGTAGGTGGCACCGGAGGAGAGTCACCCGAGTGAACGTAAGCGCGTGGGTTCGATGCTGAACGAGTTTCCTGATAAATCTTGCCCTTCAAAGAGAATCCCTCCACGCTCTCAAAGTAGAGGAAATTCCAAGTACGCAGAGAGAGAGAGAGAGAGAGAGAGAGAGAGAGAGAGAGAGGGAGAAAAACAATAGATTCTTTTGCTACCGTTAATACTAAACGTATCGGCACTTTACATACACCTATTCTTACTATAAGGGGTCATTTCACCCTTTATGAAATAAATGGTGATTTTTAGAAAGACATTCTTAATTTATTAAAGGAAATAATTCGCAACATAATTTCTGATTTCTAATAAAATGGTCAAACAAATTTAAAGAAAGTCAGATGAGCGAAAGAAATAACAATGAATATACGATGACCCCGCTTGGTACGTTTAGTGTTAAATTGTTGAATATTACGTCAAGAATAAACGTAAACGTAACGAGAATTCATGGAAAATTCGAACATTTGAGGAATGAAACTTTTGAGGAACAGTGAAATGATCGTTAACAACGTCGTATAAATGAAATCTTCGGTAAAACATTTTCGATATTTTTCATCAAAGATGTGTTTGCCGATCGGTGATCGAGTCGATATTCGATTGGACGACGTTATCGATACATTTCACTCGGACCGTATCGAACGATCGTTTTCTACAAAAGACGATATTACGAAAGAATCGATCTCTCCTCGTTCTCCGGCCAAGAATTCTTAAGGTTTTCAACTCTGGCATTATCGTTGTTCGGTTTATTCTATTCATCGGTTGCTTACAAAACCTATAGAAACCGTCAACACCCCTCTCCGACTCCCGTCACTGCAAAGTTCTCTCTTTATCAGCTGGTTTCTGTCAATAATTCTCCTCACGGATACGGTTCTCCTCACTTTATGTCCGAGAACCACCCGATCACACAGCGTCAACCGTGTTCGTTCGCTCTCATTGTCAATTAAATGACCGTAGCAAGTGTCTCGGAACAACAACTGTTCAAACAATCCTCTGACGTAATTTTCTCGTTTTTTATTTCTTCCCCTCCCCTAAGATCGCGAGTTTGTAAGGAAACTGGGGAAAAACAACGTGTTATCGAACATTTTCTCAATATTTTTTCTTCTCACGATCTACAGAAATTTGTTGATCGCACATCAATCGGTCGAGGTTCGGAGTGGAAAAATAAATTTGACAAGAGGGTTAACGGTACCCTGTGATAATGAAAGGGTCAATAAATTTACCGGAGTCTTTTTTTTTTGAGATTCGTTGCTCCTTTGGATTCCCCGTGGTTTTTTGAGCTACCGTTGATTTTTTTCTCGTCCCAATTTAAAAAAACAAGAAGTAATCCTTCGACAATTTTGTCGATCCTTCAAATAAGTTACGGCGTTTTTTTTTTTAAATCACTAAAATAATTTCCAACAAACGGTAAATCGATAAATCAATTAAACGTATTAAAAATGAAATTTTTCATTAAAAAAATAAATAAAATCTTACCAGCACGTCGTAGCAAATTTCGCGCAATTCCTTCTCGACCTTTTCCCGATATTCCTTCGCCATCTGCTGTTTGCGCTCGGAGCCCTCGGTCTTTTGCTCGATCGATGATATTACCCTCCACGAGCTGCGTCTCGCGCCCACCACGTTCTTGTAAGCGACCGAGAGAAGATTTCTCTCCTCGTTTGAGAGCTCAACTCCCGTTTCGGTGACGGCCTTCATCGCCGCTGCCATGTCATCGTACCTTTCCGCCTGCTCCGCGAGCTTAGCGCGCTGCACCAGTTCCTCCTTGTCCACGGACATTGTGTCAGCTGTTTAAAAGATGAAAAAAAATTAACTAAATTTACAAAACATTACGATCATAGAAGAATGAAAAAATTTCATCGACCGGGACTAACGGTACGAAAGTGCTTTTTCCTCGACAGTTTCCCTCCCGCCCCGCTTCCCCCTTAAAGATTCTTCGCACATACGTTCACAGCGAAGAGTGAAATTCGACGAGAATTTTCAGTACTTAAATTTATGATAAAACAAAAAAAACTGATCAAAATCGCAAATATTTAACATTCTTTTTAAATAATGTCAAAAAGTCATTGATAAGATGGTTGAACGAAAAAAAACGTGACGTTTCGTCAATTTTATCAAAATGAAACGAGAAAAAATAAATAAATCAATTGCACAACTTATGGAAAATAACACAAACAAACAAATTCACGTGTACTCGGAAAAATCAGGGAATTTATCTCACAACCAAAATGACAAACCCCGTGTATTTAACTTATTTTTTCGGCAAAAATGATCGCAAATTCAAAATACCATTTTTCGTATCTTTAGATATGGAACGCCGCAATATTCGATCGAACGAAACTTTTGATCGAGACTTCAAACGCGACGCATCTTTGATGTACTTTTGAACTCTTCGGTTGGTTTTACAATTTGGGGTCTTATTTTATTTTTTTCCCCTCGTTCTTTGTTATTCGGGCTTACGGGAGAGGAGGGACGAGGAAGGGAAGGGCCAAGAGAACCTCGTTGAGGATTGACAAAAGAAAAGTGTGCGCTCGTCGTAGAGAAATTCAACCGATGAGACGAGAAAAAGTTTCGTAGCAAAGTGAAGCTTTCAGTGACGAAGCGTGAAAGCTCTGTGGCACGGGGATACAACGGAGGAACGAGCATTTTCTTTGATGGCCAGCAGCCAAAATTTCTTAACCCGCCAATGGAATATTCCGCTGCCAAACAAACTCGCCCTTTTTTTTCTTCCTTCTCTTTCCCCCCTATTTCTCACCCTCTTTCCGCTCGATTGTACACACTTTGTTGGTACGTGGGATCTATCTATTTTTCCACTTTCGTCACCGGCGGGGGGGTCCTCCCTCTTTTTTCCTCCTACTCGTTCTCTATCCTTCGCGAATAAAAACGAGCAAAAGTCGCGCCATTCGCGCGGCAAAACGAGACGCAAAAACCCGCACGAGCCAAAAAAAAATTGTACGAAATAACGAAACGAGAGAGATTGCGACAAAAACACGTTTTGTACAGGAAAAAAAAGGTGATAAAATAATCTGACACAATTGATGGTTGAATTTCACTGACAGATTCTCGAAAAACCTCGAGCCTCGACTGTTTGATTTTTTTCTTTTCTTATACAAACATAAAATAATAATAATAATAATACAGGTAATTTTCGTTTAAACACGAAGAAATCGATCAAGACTCTGTCGGTAAAAAAAATGGCAAATCTGACAAAAAAAAAAAGACTCAATGGTATTGAAAATAGCATCGAATTCGATTTGATGCTTGAATAAATTGCACAATTCGAGAGAAAAAAAAATCTTACGATTTTCTCGATGCGCAAAAAAAACGTTCTAACGTCAAAAGAAATAATACAATTTGAGAGCTACAATAATTTATCTCTCGTCAATGAAACGAACGATCGATAATTGATGTGTCCGTCTTGGGGGCTTTGGAAAGGATTACAAGAGGAGCCCCCCCCCGCCACACTTTTCTCATCAAAACACCGTCCCCGCCCTCGTTTCCATGGGAATCGAGTGAATTGATCCGTGAAAATGTATCTTTAACCTTCCTTCACCCCTCGACAATCTCCCTGACAGAGTATCGCACGTCCGTTCTCCAAAGAATGATATATCTCCACGAGACTGGATCAAGTTTTTCTTTTTTCATACCCGAGGAAAATGCCTGGATTTCTTTGTTCCATCGAGAATATCAATTTACGGAGGAGGGATCGAATAAATAAATAAAAATATCCCGATACACTGTTTTCCTGCTCACTGACTCTCTCGTTTTTTTATCCGTTTACCTTTGTAATGAGAAATAAAAGAAAAAAAAACCAAACACAACAATCTCAATAAACCGAGAGAAATGCACAATAAATTTCAATTTCGTACTGTCTACGTTTCTGGACGGCAAAATATTCCCCAGACAGTAAATCCCCCCTTCACTCTGTGATCCCTTGGGAGCAATTTTCGCTGCCATAAGTCGAGCTTCTGTCGCCACCCAAGATAGAAAAAGAATAAAATAGTGGAAAATAATACTGAACGCCGGAAGAAAAAAAAACATCATCCATTCTTATATTTGTTCATTATCGTTTTTTCTTTTATTTTTGTTGTTGTTATTACGCTCGGGTTAAACGAGGTTTATGAGAAGATCGAAGCAAAAGTGACGTGTCTTTTCTCGATTATTTAATAACGTTTTAAGGTTATTTGTTAAAAGCATTTTTTATACTCAAATAAATAATAAATTGAATAAAATTTAGCCGAATCTCGACTTAACCAGTGTTTTGTGTTCCTTTCGTTTAATTAAATCGTAAATCTCCTTGTTACACGCGTGAATGAATAATAATAATAATTTAAGAAAAAATCGAATAAAATGTGCCCAAATGTAATTTATGCGTCTTTTCCCTCAATTCTCCACTCGCCAAATCTTTAACATATTTCGTAAGCTTCAACCCTTTATTTTCAATCACAAAACAAATTTATCCAAATGTGATTGATGAATTTTTCTTCATTTTTCGAGATTACCTCACTGAAACCATGAAACCTTTTTTTTTTTTTTAAATTTATCACTCGTCGAGTGTCGAGTAAATGAGCCCTGACTATTTATACAAGAACTCTAAGTAAAGAAAAAAAAACGTTGGAGCATAAGATAGGTAGTTACGAGTCAGTGAGCGATTGC
Organism: Oxytorus armatus; assembly: GCA_958009045.1. NCBI lineage: Eukaryota > Metazoa > Arthropoda > Insecta > Hymenoptera > Ichneumonidae > Oxytorus > Oxytorus armatus. The sequence goes on along the minus strand of OY253748.1, from coordinate 31,177,721 downwards.
GTGGGTGAACGAGAAGAGAGTCACGAGAACGATTCATCGCGAAATAGAGAGACACTGCCGCGCACGCATCGGAGGTTTTGTCAATGAAGCTCACGAGGTCTCTCGACGATGCTGCTATGCATAAGAAAATAAAAAAATAAAAGAAAAACGTATTGCGAGAGCGATAAAGAAAGAAAAGAACAAAGATTACAAAAGTCTCGAGTAAGATTGCAAACTTCCACATATAGAGAGACAGCTCTGCTAACAAACATTCCCCGGGAAAATCATTTCGCAAATAAAAGAAAATTCCACAGTTATCTCTTGTTATATCCGTAATTTTTTTTCTTCTTCTTACGAACAAATTTACGCGAGTTTTCTTAAGGCTCTATCGTGCTGCGGAATCGTCAAATAAATGAAAAATTTTCAAAGTCGTTTCTACGAATTACGAATTAATCGCGAATTTTTCTGATCTAATAAAACAAAAAAATCATTATTCAATTTTTCGATATATTGACAAATTCGTAGAGAAAATATTTGTAGCGGTGTATTTGAAGAAAAAATAATAAATAAATAAAATAAATAAAATAAATAAAATAAATAAAATAAATAAAATAAATAAAATAAATAAAATAAATAAAATAAATAAAATAAATAAAATAAATAAAATAAATAAAATAAATAAAATAAATAAAATAAATAAAATAAATAAAATAAATAAAATAAATAAAATAAATAAAATAAATAAAATAAATAAAATAAATAAAATAAATAAAATAAATAAAATAAATAAAATTAATAAAATAAATAAAATAAATAAAATAAATAAAATAAATAAAATAAATAAAATAAATAAAATAAATAAAATAAATAAAATAAATAAAATAAATAAAATAAATAAAATAAATAAAATAAATAAAATAAATAAAATAAATAAAATAAATAAAATAAATAAAATAAATAAAATATTCAATTCCAATAATTTGTTGTATTAAAAATTCGTTTTGAAAAAATTTGTTTGGCATTATGAAACTGAGAAGAAAAAAAATTTCCTTCGAGACACGGAATTCAAAGACAGTCCGCGGCCATTGGCGTTCTCTCATTTCCGGCTTCATTCGTGCACTTCCGCTTACCGCGGGTGCATTCAATATATTTACCACCAGAGATCCAAGCTCTTTCTCTCACGCGCGTGTCTTGCGTGTCTCTTCTTCTCCCTTTCACCTCATTCTAGTAACAGCACAACCACTTCTCGAGGCCGGGCATGTAAGGGCTTCGTTATAAGCTCAAAAATATCCGCTTTACGCCCTTTTGACTTTAAGAAATCGTGTTATATCCTCACAGAGAGACAATTTACTCGTGCCATGGACAAGAACGATAACAAATGAATTGTCACGGTATATATATATATATATATATATATACTAGGGGGCTCTGCCCCCCTGCGCGCTTCGCGCGCCAACCCCCCCCCCCCCCCCCCCCCCCGTTCCATCTCGCCCCGGGCTCCCCCCTCAACTCTTGTACACAGCGGCGGCGAAATATTGATATAATATAGAGAGATATATATTATATAAATATTTCGCCGCCGCCGCCGTGTACAAGAGTTGAAGAGAGCGAGCGGGATCGAGTAAGCCCGGTGATGGGATCGACCGGGGCCGGGGGGGGGTTTGAATCGTCCTGCATTTTCTTAGCACCGCCACTCTACAACCGTAGGCCTAGTAGCCAAACTTCTCGTCTCGTGTTCCCTCTTATCGTATCGTTAACTAACAAGCCGACCGCGGTATATACATCTCTATACGTAAAGGTTTGTTCGATATCGCATCGAATTCATCGAAACTAAACTGACATAAAGATTATTCATACGTAACATCGATAAATCGATAGGTAAAATAAAAAACAACGAAAAAAAAACGTGGGCAACTTCGACGTTAAATTATATAGTCTCTTCTGACTTTTAGCTATCGATTTTTATCGGTTAATAACGCTATTATTATTATTAGTATTTTATCAGGATTTTATCACAAAACGAAACGTTTTCTTGGTCAATTCAATCCGTTACAACAAAAATTATGAACGTTGCTATTTTTTGCAATAATTTTTTTCAGTCAGCGCTAAAATTTGGCAAACGATGATACATTTTTTTAAAAGTGAAAACAATACTCTAAAAAAAAAACTATGCATTCAGCAGTGTATTTTTCGTCCTATTTTTCTTGTCATTTACATGATTTGACAAACATTTGGAAAAAAGGGGGATGTTTCTTGATGTTTTTGTTATAATCCTTGGAATTTGTTACAATTACGAAATACATGGTTAATTTATTGGACGAAATTGATAAATTTCTTTCTCGGTGAATTTCGTTAATGTTTAAAGTAGGAAAATGTTTAAGCGAAGAATGGACGAAGGGGGATGGTTTGAAAGGGTGGGGCGTGAAAACGAATCGTCCGGACATAACCGGCTAACAAAGAATTTCTCGGTCGGTAGTTTGAATCATAGTCGCGGCGACGTCGTCCTATATTTAATCGCGCGATCACCTGGCTTTCGGCGTTTCTACGCTCGTGTGTACACACACACACAAACGCACGATGCGTAAAAACACAGAGAGGAAAGAGAGAGAAAGAGAGAAGAGGAGGCATGTATGTGATGTTTAACGGCGTTGCCGGATCGTTTTGGTGTTTCAGCCAATGTTGGGAGGTACATTTGGTGGAAGAGAGATTCCCGGCTACTCTCGGTGTTGCCGGCTCGTTTATATATATATTATATAGCGCGGGGGATCGCGCGTTTAGTCGTGCCATTTTCCCCACTACGGTTTATATACTCTCGCTTCGCGACGTCGTTCGTCCGTCGTCGGCCAATGCCGCCGACTACGTCGGAGAGTGGAATTTGCCCTGTCTGTGTGTGTGTATATATATATATATATATATAGCTATAAATGCGTATATATGGGGCGTTCCAGGCCAAGTCGACAGGTCCGCGACCCTCAGAATATTTTTTTTTTCGTAACCCCACCTCGCAGCGACGAGAACTCTTGATTTTTCGATTATATGGAAATAATTCGATTATATGGTCGTTAGCGAGGATTGAATAAACAATGTTAGACGTTTTCACATTTGAACAATGTGTTTGTTGATTTGAAAAAAATTATTTTTTCAAAACAACAAAACGAAAAGCAATGAAGATTCATTAACTCTTTGATACCCTATTGGATATTAAATAAAATTATTTATGTAAGTTTTAAAAACTGAGATTTTTTTCTTTCTTTTTTTTTTTTTTCTTCAAATTTGTAAATTCAGACTTTTCGCATCAACGTACGGAAAATATAGGGAAACCATTTTTGTTGTTGTTGTTAAAAATCGACGTATGTCGTACTCGTCGATTTGGCTCGGAACGCATCGTATATATGGCCGCCGCATATATTCATGGATATTTATATAATACATGGGTAAAAATGAATTCACATATATATCTAGCTACTCTCGTTACCGCGTTAATTACTAATTATCTTGGCGCTTCCCCCCAACACCGTGAGAGAACTGGGCGTTTTACGCAGGGCTTTTACCCTCGGATAGTTGGGTTTTTTTTAAATTTTTCAACGAGCTTTTCACGTTGATTACTTTTTTTTCGAATTTTTTTAACGAGCATTCTTCTTTTCCTCTTGGACTTTTGAACATTGCGAAAATAGGTCGTACGGAATTTATGTATCGTTTAATTTTTATGACACGAGATTTACTTTAAATTCAATTGAAAGGAACAATTGTATTTCTTTTTTCTTGCAAATTTAACTAATCACACGTTTTGATTTTGTTCTTGCTGTTGCAAATTATGACTTTGGGATATCGGAAATTGTGAGATAATGGCAGAGTTTTGAGAAGAGAGGAAAATTCATTATCGTAGCTAACGATAACGAGGTTTCTTGCTGTTTCTACAATTGATCTAACATATAAGTCTCTCTCTCTCTCTCTTCCTCTCTTCCTCTCTTCCTCGCTATCTTTCACTTCTCTTCGTCAATGAAGCTGGCGCTTTTCCGCTTTATGGACTTTTCGCGTGCTCCGGATAAAGAGAACCGGTACTGTTGTTCTCAACTTCTACGATGTGTATATATATGATACATTAATACTGGTTTGTACAGTGGCCACCGAAACGATCGATAGCCCAGGCCACATAGGCGTGCCAGCCTCGGAACGTTTTGTTACGATATATATATATATGCAATGGTGGATTTTAACACTGCAACTGGAATAGACGAATAAAATGAATAAACCAAGATGGGGGAACTACCTTTTCTAGCCCTTGTCGCTATATACATATATACGTGTGATATCGCACCCGGCCTTTTTTTTTTATTGCCCTACCTCTCTCGTCAATCTAATCTAGCTCGTGAGACGGAGTTTTCTTCCTTCTATCGGATGATATTCTAAATGAGCAATTTGACGAAGAAAATAAATTATTCGACGGCTTCAATCACATTGGACCGAATTTAACGTCATGATTCGTAATTAAGACCGAAAGTTCAACGCAATTCTTCGATAAGGAGGATGACAAATTAACTCAAAGTTTAGATGGAAAAAGAAAAACAAATCAATGCTACATTTTGGAGATAAGATTTAATTAAATCAAATTCCGAGGAAATTTTTTTATTCGGTGCAATGGAAAATTAGCAGCAATTCGGACGAAAGGGAGAGCCGGGGGATCCTTCGTCGATAAGAACGATCGCTCATTTACCGACAAAGGTTTTTCTTTTTTCTCCGCCCGAAATATATGGCAATTTTCAACATTTCATTGATTTCCATTCGACGAACGCTCGACGACACAAATTTCAGATGGACAAGCATGTAAGGTTTTTGAGAATTGCGTCCAATGAACGGAAAATGAAAGATGTAAGTTTGAACAAAAAAAAACAATATATAGTTCTTGTTTTCGTACGTAAATCACTATATTGGACGACCTTGAAAATAAAACTTGACAACGACCCGCAACATACATTTCGCAATATTAAATCGCGTATATAATAGGAAATCATTGTAAGTCGAATCTAGAATTTCAATTGTTGAATTAAAGAAGAAGAATACATGTTAATTTATGTGCACTTTGGTTGGATCCTCGGAGGACAATGATAATTTGAAGAGATCGTAGAAACGGGGCTTGAAGGAAGACCTCCCCGAACTTACACGAAAAGCACATCTATTTTTGGTTACCAACACGTGCCTCCTCGGTCACACGGAAGGCGAAAGACAGAGACAGAGACAGAGACAGTAAAATTAAATTTTCTACGATTCTCCATATAGATGAACGAGAAAAAAAAATGGCAAATATCACTTTGAGATTATGTACGATCTATGGGGCGTTCCTGATCGATGAAATTTCACAGAAATACTTGGAAAACTGAAATTTCTATTATTATCTTATCTAGAAATACGAAAAAATAGAATCGCATCATTGTTACGGTTCTCCGATATCCGGGAGTGTTTCTAATCGATCAAATACGACGTGAAAACGCGCAAAATCAAAATGTCGGCGATGCCCTATCAAGAAATACGTTAAAAATGATTTTGAGGTTTTACTCAACCGTAAGAACCGTTTCGAATCGATGAAATTTGACACGAACGATTGCAAAATCAAAATATCTCCGAATGCCCATCCGGAAATACGAGAAAACCGATAATAAAAAAAAGGAAAAAATATTTTGAGGTTATATACGTGTTACGGCCGAGGTTATCGCGACGTTACTCGAAGCAACGAGCGACAATTAACCCAACATTTCTGCTCGTTCGAGGTTTCTCTACGGAGAAAAAAAGAATTAAAGAAAAACCCAGTATACCTAATAACGAAATTCCCTCGAGTCTATCGAACGTGAAATTAATCTTTAAACGTTACTGCCAAGTTTAGCGAAAGTTTTCCGAGCACGCGAAGCAACAGCGACGATTACGGGAACTACGAGAGTGAAGAAGGTGCGGCGGGGTCCGAAGAGAGGCATAAAATGTCCGAAGAGCGGCGTTGCGCCAATGCGGCTGTTCGGACGCCTTTTTGCGTCGCGAAACTCCGAGAACGGGATCGATAGAACAATTTTACCGAGGAATTAAAAAAATAAAAAAATAAAAAATTATATCGTCTAGAAATACAAAGAGAAAAAGAGTCGCGCACAATCTCAAACGAGAGAGTGAAAGCTCAACCGGAAGTGCTTCGAGCCTCCGTTAGTAACCCGTTCAACGATCGAAAACGCATAGTGTTAAAGGGAAAAAAAAAGAGAAATGGATACGTTCGACATGTCCAAAAAAGGAGAATCTTCAACCCGGTGTAGAATAATTGAAACATTCCGGCGCGCATCGGACGTAGTGAACGAGAGAAATTTTTCTTTTTTTTTTTTTTTCGCTTTTTTTCCTTCACCGCAAAGACAAAGGACTTATAGATGTGGCTAGAGGAGATTAGGCCACGAGATCACGAATAAAACTCCCGACTGTCAAAAGTAACTCGCTAAAATACTAAATTACATTAAAACTTGGAAACAAAAACTAAATTAAAAAGAAACATACAATTGAGAAAAAAAAAAGTCATGTTCTTCAAAATCTTACCTATTTTAAAATTCCTTTGTACAATAAATTACTTAAATAAAAAATACACGCAGCAGTTGACCGCGAAACGTGTCCCTCTCCTCTCTCCTCGTTGAACGCGGAGAAACACGTTGGAAACAAGTTTTAGAGAACTTTTTTTCTCGCTCGAAATCGTATCGAGTTTATTCGTTTTTTTTTTTTTTTCGACTAGAGATCACGCGCGTCTTCGTCGTTCGGGGGAATTTTTATTTTTTTTCTTAAATTAAAGTATTTCACGATAATTAATAATCGCGAGGTGAAAAAAAACTACTACTCGCCGGACTCACGCGATCGTTCTTTATTTTTTTTAGAAAAAAATTATTTTCTTTTCATCAAACTTCCCCTCAGACACGCGTTACCACACATCCCTCGGTGACCACTCCCGCACAGCGACTGAGCCGGCAACGCCGCCGGGGGGGGACCCGTCGAGTGGGGACTCGGGAAACCTCGTGACGGAACTTCGGCTATTTACGCCGTGACTTCGTGCAACATCGTCGTTCCTCGTTGTCCCACGAGAGTTCGGTAGGAACGGGTTTTGCCTATTGATCGTACGGTCGGAATCCCCGGCATGGCTGCCGCGTTTCAACGAACGAGACGCCGCCGCCGCGTTGGGTGGGGCAACATCGCGCTACCAGAGCCCAGCGTCCCCGGGAACGATCTCTTTGCGCCGGTTACCAATTCTTTATATTTCGTCGTTTTGGTCCTCTTTCTTTTTTTTTCTCTTCTATCTTCCTCTTCGACATTTTATCCCTCGCTAGATTTTCCCGAGAATACGAGGAGGCTGCGTTTTTTTTTTCGCCTCTCGTTCACGCAAAGCCGTCTGTCTCTCTCGCAAAATAGAGCGACAATGATTTCTTTTTGTCATTGTGACACTCCTCGTGATGTATCGAGCGATGAGAAAAATCTTTTCTCTTTTTCAGGTATCTTCTTTTGCTCGATATTCTCCCGAAGGGCTAGCTCAGATTATGTAAAAATGGGCTTTTTTTTTTGTTTCGAACACGCTTTTCGTGCGGTCGTGGATTATTATGCGGATTTTCAAACGCGAATTGAAAAAGAGATTCACTAGTCAAACATTTTTTCCTTCTTTTAATTCGTTATTATGGTCGTTGATACGTTTGTTGAATTTTACTTCATTGAAATTAATTATGCAATTCGTAAAAACCGTTGTGAAAACGTTTTTTTCTTTTTCCTTAAACTTAAGCACCGATTTGACTAGTGCGAAGGTGTAGCCTCCAATCAAGTACGTCTGTTCAAACGTCCCACGCTACAACTAAAACGCCAATGCGGAGTAAGCCACCGTTTCCTTTATTTAACCATCGAAAGTTTAATTCAATGCTACAAAGTACTCGCAGAGGAGAGACAGAGGGTTGAAGTGAATGCGAGAAAGAAAAAGGGAGAGGGTGAGCTCTTAATTAATACCACCGAGAGTGGTCTCTGTTCGCAATCTCGTTCGTTTTTATAATTAAATTTTTTTTCCTCAACGAGATCCGTCCCGAGTGAGAATGGAATAACGAGAAATATCGTTCGACGTTCGATGAATACGACGTTTAAATCAACAAAGATGAAATAAGTTTGAAAATGGAAAAGAAAAGAAAAAGAAAAAAAAAGATTGTTGGGAAAAAAACGTCTTATCGATGGCGCGGCGCTGTCGTCGCAGGTGTCGTGGCGGCTCAAGCTTTCGAATGTTGAGATTAACGACGATTTTCAAATGTTTACCGCACTAATATCAATTATTCTCGTGACGGTCCGTTTAAAAAAATAACAGGAGCATTTTTCAGCAAACTCCCTTTCGCGCAGTAGCAAAATTACATGTGGCTGCATAAATTTTTTTTAAATGTCACAATAATGTCCTCACAACGATCGTAACGGAAAATAGGCCCGAAATATAGCAAATGGGAGAAGTTACGGGGGCGTGATGAACAAAAAAAGAAACAGGTCAGAGACTGAGACTGGGAGATAAATCCTTGGACGTGTATTTGTTCGTTCGCAAATAATCGATGCCCGTTGCGGACAAAAAAAAACACTTTCATTGTCCCTTGGTTATTTGTTGTACGTAGTATTGGCTTCTCTCTAGCCACCATTCGTGAACGTATTAATTTTTCTTGTTTTTCTCTCTCCGACATTCTCCTCTCTCCCTCGTTTTTTCATCACTCTTTCTCGCTCTCTCTCTCTCTGCGTTCACGTTTCCGTAACGCCATTACGCACTCGGTGACCCTGCCACACGAACGTTACGGAGCTTTGTGTGCGCGGAATTTGTGAACAAGCGCGTTTTTGTGGTTGGATCGCAACTCGCTCGTGCGTCCATCGAGTATAAAGTTTACCAAACTAAGGAAGTAGGGGGATATCTCGATCGTTCGATCACGTTTTGCTACACGCTGAATTTGCACGCGAAAGATGGAAAGAGAGAGAGAGCGCGAGATAATGACGAGTAAACAGGGGCAAACAACGTGTCAGTTTAGGTTCTGTAACTGCGCATAAATTTATGTAATGCGGTAATGCAGCGTCAGATATGTCTCGTTAAAAAAATTTTCTAAAATACGCGCAAATATCCCAGACCACGTTTTCAACGTTTCGATTTTCATCCCCAAGCGAATAATGATCTCGTTACTTTTACAAAATCAATCGTCGTCTAATTTTAGGATAATTATGGAGTTTGAGGGATTTTTTCGAATTTTCATTATTCGATAATCAATAATCCCCAAACTACATAATTACCAATTATCATTTTGATTTGTTTTTTTTTTTTACAAGAATAATTATTTTATCGGAATGGCCTACGGTTTTTAGAACTTAATTTTTTTTACTCGTTACTCCATAATGTACGCTCATTATTTTTCTCTTAGGTTTTACGAAGTGAAAAAAAAATGTTTGAAAATAAATACGAAAAATTGTAACAAAATGGGATAAAAAAAAATACGTCGAGAGTAACACTTTTCGTGTTTTATCGGTCGGCATTTTGTCGAATTTTTCCATTCTTCACTCTCAATCGCTGGGAGCATTAACTGAGAAGTAGAAGAAAAAAAAAAAAAAAAAATCCTATAATTCATGAAACTTCCGGTTCCTCGATCCGTTATCATCTTACAATCTGTTGATAATTTTTTTTCGCTGCATCAAATTTAATACACTTTCCATTCGGACACGGGAGGGAATGAACTTCCACGAAATGATTGCTCAACACGACGAAGGTAAACTCGTAAGAGTGGGGAGAAAAAAAAACCGCTGCTGCTGAGAAATGAATGAAACACGGGGGGTTAAGGATCGGAGCGAGAGCTCTTTTTTTTCTTTCTTTTACTCGAGAACCGGCCAATTATGTGAACGACTCTCGACCAGGCACGAGACTCCGAGCAAATGTGCGAGCGGGAGGGGGGAGTAAACGAGCGGGCGGTGCAGGTGCAGGGTCGATTCTACTGCTTTTCTCACATTACTCGCGTACACAACAACGCAAAAGGGTGTTGATGCTAGGGGGGAGGCCGATTTTCCAACCCCTCCGGGCACTGCACGGAATTTACGTTCGGAGAGTGCTCGAAGAGGTTCCACTCTTGATATCGCTCGGTAAGATTTGTTACAATTTTTTAGACGTTGGAGTTGGAATATTTCTAGCGAGAAAGCCAATACATTTTTTTTCTCATTTTTTTTTTTTAAATTCAAACAATGATTTTTTTCCAAAAAGACCCATCGCACAAAAAGCATCATAGCGACTTTGTGCGATTTTTCAATTGAAACTACACAGCGCGCCAAAATTCGGTAATTTCCGCATCAAACTATATGGGGCGTTTGTTTACGAAAAAAAATGACAAAAATTTTGTTGAAATGTTGGTAGGTAATTGAGAATTTCCGACATTTTTTTTCTTCCTCGTATGACCAAAATTATGGGATGTGCGATTGTTTGGAAAGAAATTGACTAATTGGGGTGAAACAAAATTGACGATGTTGTGAAAATAATAAGTAAATAAATAAAATTCCGAGTAACGTTGATTGAGATGGTAAAATTACGTATGGAATGATACAGGAGTCTCTCGGGAAGTCGCGAACGTGGAATAACGTTGAGAGAGAAACAAAGGGACCGTAACGAGAGTGAGAGAGAGAGAGAGAGAGAGAGAGAGAGAGAAAGAAAAAAAAAGAGAGAGAAAGAGAGAGAGAGAGATTGATAGACAGAAGAGGGAAAATAGGACTTGAGTTAAGACGGAAGAGTAGGAAGGTTGGTTCACTGGCAAGTCTAAAATGAAATATTGATCGGGAGATGCGCGCGCAACCCCTGCAACCTGACCCGCCCCTGGCCACCATTTTAACCATCCTTCAACCCCCGCGATATATACAAGCTACAACCCCCGCTATGCGCGTATATTCTTTATATTCTCATTGTACTCCTCATTCTTTCGTCCTTGCCCATTGTCGGGGTACAAATATCCAAATAGGATAATTCAATGATGGTTCCTGGTACGAAGGTATTATAGGAGAGAGGGAGAGAATATTGGTTCATTGTCCCATAAAGTACGAACAAGAGCGGAGACAGAGAAGAAAATTTGGAGATTTCACGTAACCACCCCTGGTGAATAAGATCATGATAATAATGAAAAGGGGTTAAATTAACTCTTAGATTTATGGCCAATTGAAGATTTTCATAATATCGACTTTCTAGAACGGTAGACGGGGAGCGATTCCTATTTTTTCACGTTTACATCGTTCTACGATCTTAATCGATCATTTTTTCCATCAATTACTAATTGCGCCAATTTTCGAAAATTTGAAAATCAAACAAATCATTGGGACGATTTTTGTTCATTTTTCTCACTAGGATTGATCCGATGATAACCATAAAGGCACCTATTTTTAACGACGATATGGAATTCGTTGAGAAATAAATCCGTCATCATTGGAGAACGTACGGGAAAAGAGTGTTTCGACGAAGCTTCGGAAATAACAACCCTCGTTTATCCCCGTTAAATTAATATCACAGGGAACATTTTTCCTCATTCAGAAAGAGAGAGAAAAACAGAGGAACAGGTGTTTGTCGATTGAGGCTGGTATACGATCGGTCCTTCTTGTTTCAATAATTAACCCTCGGCGTCACACAGCGCCAAAAACTCAACACCAATATCCACCATTATCCCAAACGATCACCGCGATAACGAGATTCGACGGAATAACGTTCGAGAGTAAGAGAGAAAAGGAAGAAAAAAACGTCTCTTCGACCTTCTCGGCGACACTCTGTCCAATTGCACGTTACATCGTTGATGCTCGGAAGATTAAAAACCCTCGGGATAACATCGAGCGATGATTTTTTTTTTTCCCTAGGACTAGACCCACCCCCGGGATTATTTTATCGAATTTTGACAGCACGTTTCAAAATGATCGACCGTGATTGACGTTGTAACGAAATTGTACGATTGAATTTAGCGATGAATGGGTTTCACTCGCTATGACGTGTGTTCGGGAGAACGGGGAGGGGGTGAAGGGACGAAAAAATGGAGCGAATTCTTCGTTATACAGATTTCTGATAATTCCCGGGGAATATGATGTCGGATAGACAGGAGTGTTTTTCCAAATGAACGACATTGACGTGAAAATGACGTCATTGACGATAAGAGCTAGAGGGAAGTTTGCTAATTATTTCGAAGTAAAATGACGAAGTAATGAAATTACCACAGTGGCATAATTACGTTTCTCCGTTCACACTGAAATTCGAGCCGGTATAATGAATTTTGGCGTCCCTCGGGCAGGAAACAAGAGTTTGTAAACGTTTGGAAAATTTAATTTCGTTCCCGTCCATTAAACTGACGGTTGAAACGTTTTTTATCATTTTTTTTCATAAAAAATAAATTCACTGCACAGCGACCATATTGCGAAATTTCGTGTAATTTTCCTCATTTTAAAGAGGGAGGGTACGGTGATGGAAAAATTAAACTTTCAAATTGCTTCTAAGGGTGAGAAAAATAAAATAAAAATACGAGGCATTTTGTTTAATCATGAAATATGTGAAAATTATTGTTTGAGCGAGGGAGACCCGCGGTCCGCGATTATGCGTCATTTTGCACGAGTTTCGGTTTTTGGCAACGCGCTCGATACTCGATATATCCGGTGGAATTGGAAAGTGAGTGAAACGACGGTCGGACATAATCGATATTCGTCTAACGAAGCGAAACGCGAGGGCACAATCGGAGCGAGACCGAAAGCTCAAACCGCCCCCAAGGTTCCTTCCTTCTCGCGCACACACAAACACAAAAGACAAAACACGGATTTGCTCCGGCTACTCGCGGATTTCAATATATAAAACGGTGAGTTTCTAGGGCAGGGCCATCGAGAGAATTCAACGGAGGATGGATCAGCGATACGTCTACCTTGTCCTATACTTCCCGATGCGAAATTCAATTCCCGCTCTCTGTCTCGCTCTATTATATCACTGTGCTTTTTTTTTCCTCGATGACTCAACCAGAACCGAGCTCGCGATCAATAATCTCGTCATTTTAAAGTGCACATTTGGAATGGATAAAAAAAATAAAAATAAAATAAAATATAAAAAAATCCACCAATCGTTATTGATGCGATTCTGTGAAATTTCCATTGGGCTATTATTTTCGTGACGGCCAATGGAATAAAATCAATTGTCAATTTATTTTTTCTTCTCTAGTGGAGTTTGATCCTTAATCAATTATTTTTACGATGGACAATGGAATTTGGTGTTTTATCGATTATCGAATTATTTTAATAACGAATAACGAACGTCGATTCGTTATCCATTATTTTCATTAATTTAAATCCATCAATTATTTCCATAGATCGCAATCGATTGTTCATTTTTTTTTTCTCCGACAATGGATAACGAAACGTCGATATCTTTATTTACACCGAAAAACAAAACAATGAATAACGAATTGTTTCAACATTGTTAACGGCCGTGAATTATTTTCATTTCAGATCGCTCTCTCTGACTCGTTCGTCACCCGAGTATTCGTGGAACAGGGGGGTCGACACGAAAAATCTCTCTTGAAATCCCGTTAAAAACACAAAGTTTACACTTTTACCCGGCCGTACGACGGATCACGAGCGGAGTCTCAGGAGGATTAGATTCTCGTTCTTATCGATTGACTCTTTTCCGCACGTTGCGGAACACGATTCGCACGCAAGTTTCAAAGTTATTCATCCGACGGAACTGTGAGAGTACTTTTGTGAACGACGAAGGGGATCCCCGGTTGTCTCTCATGGGAAAACGAGACTTTGAAGCGTTCGCCCGACGGAAATGTAGAAATCATGAGAGTGCCAAGAGGATTTGCATAATTACAGAAGAAAAAAAGAGAAAAAAAAAAAAACAAATTCTACGGGGGACGCTTCGGGGAGGGAGAGAGGGTGGGAGACGGATTCCGCATATACATAAAAGGTGTCCCAAAATCAGGAGGTCAGAGTGACACGGGGGTTAGATTTTGGAGCGGACCTATTGGGATAAACAAATATGACCTTGGTAAGAGTCTCATAGCTTTCGAGAAAATTCTTCTTTCTTGATTTCTCGGAAAATCCCTACCTAATACTCGTTATTCCGCTAGCGTTACTATAAAACTTCAAATCGAAAGCAAATCAAAATCGAAATTCTCACGAAATTCTAAAGTGGTCGGAAACACAAACGAAAAGAACCGATCTAACCGCCGTGTCACTCTGACGTGCTAGTGTTGGGACACCCTGTATAAGCCATTCATCGGAGGAAACGTTAAAAACGCGAATCATTACGACGTTGTGACGCGAAGAGATAAAACGAGGGAAAAAAAAAAGGATCCTCGATCCGTGATTTAGTATTTTCAATCCCTCAAGCGTGACAAATAACCGCGACCTTAACCGTCGTCCCGTCTATCCTCCGTTAGTTATCCCGACTTGGAAGCCTGGAGGCAGCCAAGCCAAGACAGAGAGAAAGAAGGAGGATTTACGAGAGGGTTGAGGGGTTGTACGATAGGTTAGTGACGAGAAGATCAATATTTACCCTCTATCGCTCACTGGGTCGTTGCATTACTAATGTCTTTTTCTCCTCTATATACATTTACATTTTTATATATATCGATTATTGTAACATAGAATTCTTTGTTTTTCTATATGACAATCCGTTCATCCCCTTTGACGCGCGCGTCCCATTGGAAAAGTGTGATATCGAAAAAATTGAGTGAACAATTTTCGGGTTTAAGAGAACGAACAGAAGCGTTGGAACTTGAAATTCCTAATGAACGAGCGACGTTCAAATCTTTTCAACGATACTAACAATAATATTGATATTTCAAATTCCAACTTATGCCGAATATAATTGTTAAGCGAAATGACTGAAGAACAATGACGCAAAATAGACTAACCGTTAACCAAAAGTCGACATTTAAAGAAACAAGGAAAAATTGTCATTTAACAAGATTGCTTACGGGATCAATGAATTTATTAAACCCCAGTTGGAGAGGGATGATCCTTTTTTTTTGGGGCTTGTTACGTAACTCACTCCCTTTTTTTTCCCGCGCTAATCTATTATTGGGGTCGAAGAAAAATGAGAGAAAGCGGATTGGGGAGCTTTTGCGGTGTTTGCCGCAATTACGATACTGTAAATTGTGTCAGGGGATAAAAAGGAGGTAGTCGATATCGGAGGTGATGTTTTCCAATTTTAACGCTCGCACAGGGACGACAACGACGTTACAACGCAATAAAAAGTCCAGTGATAGAGAAATTGATCCCCGCCTTCCGCCCCTCGCTCTCTCTTTCGCAACGACCGTGCTTCCATCGTCAGCCACCCGCGATGCCCTTCGGCGAAAACACTTTTTAATTGACACTCCCGTTTGGCCCGAACGAAAACTGGGCTCGTTCGCGATCGATCGCCGAGGAACTACCCCTTCGAGGGCGGGACGTTCCTCGTTGAATGACATTTTTCACGAATATCCGGAGAGCACGAGGTCTGCCTCTTTCCTATATCATTACCGCATCAGCGATCTCGCGTTATTACCCCTTCCAACGTTTCGTTCAACGATTTATGCACAACCCGTATATATTTATACGATCGATTCATCGATTCATCGATTCATCGATTCATCGATTCATCGATTGTTCGGGACGATGATCGTAAAACAATGATACGAAGGATATTACGACAATTTAGAAGAAGGAAAACAAAAAAAAAACAATTCCCATCGACAAACTTATTTCCGTTTGAAACGATTTAATCTAGTTGGTTTTTTTTTTCTTTCTCTCTTTCCCTCTCTCTCATTCGCACGATAAGAATCTATTGAATTTTAATAAAAATGAAAAATTAGAAATATCCATTCCCCAAATGCATTTTGGGAAATATACATTCGGAGAATATGTTTTTGGGGATTTATGCATTTTGAGTTATATAGATTTTGGAGCGTAGGACTTTGGGGAATATGCGTTTGGCGAATGATGGAAGCTTATTATTCGGACGGTAATCATCGGATCATCGAAAGTGTGCTTTGAAAGTTTGCCGAGAGAGGTCAGATTGTTAAATGGTAATTCCCAATTGCTGTTGCTAAAGGATACGAGAAATTCTTGGATATTTATGTACGCGTGTCACGTTCATACGCGACACGTAAATACACATGTAAATACACTTGTATTATTTATTCGTATATATACACAATGATATATATATATATGTGAAATTGATCAAGCACGTTTAGACAATGAGAACGCGAATGGCTGGAAAAGGAGCCACGAGTCTCGCGGCAAAATCGTGTCTCCCTCGTCATTGAGTTTTCAACGACAAGTCGAAACTTCCGAGGAGAGACACGAGACCAGAAGAGGAGATATACAATAATAGTGTTAATGTATATACATATATATATTATTTATGTATAAATATACAGGTCGGGGGACTAAAATATATAAGAGAGCCCCGGTGGGGTATTCCGACGCAATTTCTCTGGGGAGCTCCCGAGCCAGTGAGGCTCTCGAGACATGCGCCACGTTAAATCGATAAATATTCTACTACGTCACTTGGGAAGTTTCAAGTGTTATATTAAGTACAAGAGAAAATTTAAATGAAAAAAATTAAAAAATAGAAACCGATCAGCTATAAAAATATTTTTCCTTCTCCTACTTTTAACTCTCACTAATGTTAGAAAATTCAAAATTCATTTTTACAATAACGAATATATTTATATCACAAAATTTTTATTTAAATAAAAATCCGACTTTTTGGTTTCTCAAGCTGCGGGGGATTGTTAAACAACGCTCGGTGAGTCGTGTATTTTACTCGAGAATTTTTATTAAACTCTCAAATTCGTGTCGGTGGCCGAAGGAATTGAAAAAGAGGGATTTCGATCCTCAACATTTCCCTGATAATTATTGTACCGCGTTAACTTGGCAAGTTTCGAGTTTTATAAAAATAAAGAAATTAAATTAAACGGTGACGTATAAAAATATTTCTTTCCCCTCGTACCTTCACTCGCGTTAACGTTAGAAAATTCAAAATTCACTTTTAACACACCGAATTTATTTATACGACAAAATTAAATTCTAATCAATTTTGTTGGATAAAAGTGTAGAAAAGTTTCTTGGAGATAAAAAAAAAGAAATTCCATTTGAGCAGAGAATTCTATTCGAGATTTTTTTTTTTTCAAAGGGGTTGAAAAGAAGAAAACAATAACGTGATTAATCTCGATCGTCAACATTTCGTTAATAATGATTGTCGTGTGTTATCGTTGGATCGTCGATCGATTCGTGGTAAACGCGGGAAAATCTGGGAGGAGAGCTTTCGTTGCTAGAGGTTTCATATAAAGAGTGATGAAAGGATGGAGGGGGCACTGTCGCTCTCCGTTGGGCTTTAATACCACTCAAATAGCCTTTGTGCCTGTGTAAACGCCACAGGTGGCGTTTTGCACGTGCCTCGAAAGCCTTGTCAAGCTTCGTATATGTGTTATACTCCACGCGACAATATATATATATATATATATATATATATATATATATATCTATATATCTGGTGTGTGTGTGTGCGTGTGCGTATGGCACGCATACTTATGCAAAAAGGAGATTCGAAGTTGTCGCACAGAGGCACGCGATGAAGAGGGTGAAGGGTGGCTTTTAGAGGGGGTCGCTGTACAGAGCTCTGTGCAGAGAGCATCTCGTCGTGCGACAACACAACTTTCACGTCAACAGTGTGATAATAGAGTTGAGAAGAAAAAAAACGAAATAGAGGGCAGTGTTGGCAGACACTTTGTGTCATTGTATATGTCGGGCCCGGAACTTAGTGAAAACGAGAATATAGATAACAAACGCAATTTGGTAAGTTCAGTGAAACAGAAATTGTATTATCATTGATTAATTATTAGGACTAATTAAACATCTCGTTTACCTATAATCCTTAATTAATTATACTGGGATGCATATCATTGAGAGAATTTCGTGAAATTTTTTTTTATCGAATTTTGAAAATATCCCCCTGGTGCACAAAAAAAAAAAAAAAAAAAAAAAAAAATCTTACCGTTGAGAACAAATGAATATTTAGAGGATTCTCTTTTTATATTGCGAAAAGCAATATGTGGGTCTTGGTAATATTTTATAAACGAGATGAGTGAGGGTGAAGGAACGATTCAGGGAAAATGAGGGATAGCCGTCTTGTTTCACGCTCGGTATCGATCGATCTTCCATTAGTCCTTTAGGCGGCTCTCTCCCTATCCGATAATCTGGGTGCTTCCCTTTGTCTCTAAACAACACTCAGAGACCCTAAAACTGTAATGTATAAAAGAAAGAAATTCTAAAAAATTTCCTGTTACGTCTTAAAATTAAATTTCTTGATATCAAAGACATTTTCCTGTGACTAATACTTCCTAAAACTATAGATCCTACAAAAAATTATATAAAATGTCCTGTTAAATATACAGAGGAAAATTTTCGATTATTATGAAATTTTTACATGTCAACATCGGAAAGTTAGATTCCTTGACTTCAAGAACTTTTTCCTTATCACCAAAAGTCCCTAAAATTACAATATGTAAAAAAAAACATTCTAAAAAATGTCCTGTTACAGATACAGAGGAAAATTGTGGATTATTATGAAATTTTGATATTCCAACATCCGAAAATTAAATTCTTTGACTTCAAGGACTTATTCCCTATCACCAAAAGTCCCTAAAACTAAAATGTCCATACAAAAAATCTTTTTTACATATATATTAATGTATGGAGTACAGGCCGGAGTAACGAGGGCGTTTGGTGTTTACGGGCATGGAGCCTACACGTGTGTCATCGCGCACAACGAGCATGCATCACGCGTACGCTTATAATCCTGAAACGTCATCCCTCGTCTACGTGAAAACACTTGCAACGGTGTTATTGATGAATTAAAAAAAAAAAGTATATATATACATATACGTGATCACGTTTTAGAAAAAGAGGGAAGAAAAGTAACGTGTAGGATGCGCGTGCTAATACGTCACGACTTTAGGAGGAACTTGTGCGTGTGCGTCATACAGCTTAGAATAACTACCGATGTCAAACTGATCTTTCTCTCGCTGCCGGACCAGAATCGTGCTCGGAATGTAACGCGCTCTCCCCAGTGGCAATTTTACATTAAAATCCTCCGGTGACTCATGGATCAATTAACAGAACTAAAGGTGAAAGAATGAGGGAAAGAGCGAAAAACATAAAAGTAGATGGAAAGAACAAAAATACCTCGCAAGATCGGAATTCCACGGGATTGACTGCGAAACAATTCGTTGAGAAACAACGAGCAAAAAGATGCGAGTGGTGCGGTCTCAAGGGACACGGAGAAAATAAAAAGTAAATACTTGGGTACATGGTAGCCATAAAAAAGAAAATTTTCGCAACGGGAAAGCAAAAAAGTACTTTGCCGAGGGGATACAAAAATGTCATTACTCACCGCGAGAGTTAACTCTTTGAACGATAAAGGTTCCCCGCTCCTCCGGCCGTGCGTGAATAACAGAAAATAATTGATTGAACTCGAAGTATTCTCGAAATAAAAACAATCTTTGAGAAAATTCATAATTCAATTATTCACGATGAAAATCCACCCCTCGAGGGACTCGCGGAGAATTACCTTTACGTGGAAAACTAAAGGCTTTGCGTGGAATGCATCGAGAGAAAAAATAAATAAAATTGCGGTGTAAACGATAAAGAGTGCGGCTTAGGAGGACAAAAGTGATTGAGTACCATCCGAGGTGTTGGCTGAAAATGAAAATAATTCGAAATAGTGGAAGAAATTCCGATTGAATTAGTACGAGAGGAAATGGGAGTAAATTAAAAATGACTTTTGTGGCGGAGGGAGAAAAAAATGCGGTTCTTTCATCGAGAGAGATCGATAGAAAGATCGAGGGGCGTGCCCTTCCCCCCTCAACATCACTTTAATGAATGCAGAATGACGTGTTTTCTCGTGGCTGAACGTTTCATACCGTGATCGTTGCTCGAGCAAAGTCATAGCCAGAGAGAGAGAGAGAGAGAGAGAGAGAGCTTCGACACGAGGACTGAGTCACCCGGCCAATTGTTCGGGGAAATAAAGAGAGGAAGGGAAAAAAACGAGAACAAGAAGGGCAAGCAACAGACCGGAAATAGAATCGTTCTGCGCTTTCGAGAGTCACTGCTGTCAGTTTTACGTTACCTCGTACGTGTAAATTATAATATTCCCATTATTATTATTGTTATTGTGATATTCATACGAGAAACTCTCATCCTTGCGGTCAAAGATCATTTTTTTTCTTTCTTTAGGACTGTTCAGAAAAATTTAAGTCGTAAGATTGACTCGAAAAATGAGAAACAGAGACGAGCAACCGACTGCGTTGAAGAGATTCTAAAAATACCCCCCCCCCCCCCGACAACCGGAAGTATCACAAATAATCTATTTTTCATTTCTTTAATCGCTCTTGCCCCGAAGAGGGACGGGGGATGACGAAATTGAAAAGTTAGAAAAAAAAAAAGAGCTCGCACAGATTACAATGATATTTAGGGATCTGATAATAAAATATTCCATTGGGTCATAACGAAGAGTCAGGGGCACGCGGAACCACGTGCCTCTCGACCCAGTAGATTTTTTTTAATCGTCAACGTTTTTCGTCGATATTTTTTTTTTCTTTCACAATCAAATTTGAAATTAAATTTCTTTCGCGAAATAATAGGGAAGGTTTTTTTTGTTTTTTTGTGGGGAATTGAATAAAAAATATTTCGAATAAAATTCATTTTAATAAAATAAAATTCTTGTTAAAAAAATAAAATTCATTTAAAAAAAATAAAAATTCATTACGTGAATTAAAATTA
This sequence comes from Oxytorus armatus, assembly GCA_958009045.1. Taxonomy (NCBI): domain Eukaryota; kingdom Metazoa; phylum Arthropoda; class Insecta; order Hymenoptera; family Ichneumonidae; genus Oxytorus; species Oxytorus armatus. The sequence continues at coordinate 31,156,922 of OY253748.1, read as the reverse complement.
ATTTTTTTCGCCGTAATAGACATCTAGGGCAGCAATGTTTATGAAACTAAGGGTATTTAATGATGCTCGCGAAATTCTGAAACCGGACAGGTGTTTTTATCGGTTCTTGTATACGAGAGAATTGATGAAATCCTATTGTCACCGAATCGGTGAGAATAGACAAATAAACGAGACGACAAAACATGAACGAGGTCCATTAATGTTTCTAGAATTTCACGTTGATTTGCGTCAGCGCCAATAGCGAATAGGGTGCAACAATTAGCGAATAGAAAACAGGAGGTCGCGCGATAAGCTGAGGGAGAAAAAGAGACAGAAAAAAGAAGAGGTGTGAATAAAAAAAATCAAGACACGTATTGTTAACCCATATGATATGAACACCAAAAAGAAAAACTAAGGAAATAAGATGAATGGGCGATGTCACGCGATCCGAAAACATACAAGAGCGATAATTGTTTCAAACAATGATCGAGCGCTATATGAACGGTTCGCGAAATCAAAGATGGATGAGGGATGAGAATTTTTTTTCTTCCAAGGACGAACAAGAGGACTACCCTTCCGATGACACCAGAGCCTGACCCGAGATATAATTCCACGAGGACGCGGAAGGATGCGAGCAAACAAATTCGAAGGACGCGACAGGATGGAGACGATAAAACACACGTCGGTGATTCTGATCGGGTTTGTGAAAGCGTAAAGAGTGATCACAAATAAAAGAAAATGCTGACAAAAGCTGCGACGAAGATATCCGAGCGTCGAATATCGATTGGCCAAAGTGAGAAAAACACGCTTCGCGGTATAAAGAGTAGAATCGAAGGATAAAGCGACATTTTGTTTTTCACGTAGGTACGGATCGTTCGGATAAACGTAAAAATAGAAAAAAAATAAGAAAATTGAAAATTCAATTGAATATCTTTGTAATATAAATGGTTCACACAGCCTCTTTTGCAATAATAATGATTTTTGTTTTAAATTAATATTAACGGCGTAACAAAGTCAAATTTCAAGTTTCTAAATCAGTAGAACTAATTTCACAAAAATCACACGGCTTATTTTTTCGATTTTTTTATTACATCGATATTTCGATTAATTCGACATATCAATGGCATCGATATATCGATAATATCGATAAAATTGATTAAAAAAAAACATGCATTATACCCATAAAATGTTGAATATTCGCAATTATTAAGAAAAAATCATTTTCAAAATACGAATAATTGTTTTCTACCTCAAACAATAATTACAACTCGGTATATTTTGAGGGCCGATAATTTACTAATGAAAATCAATCGTAGAACCGTCGTTTGATATTGCAGAACGAGGAGAGACTAAAGAGGATCCCTTAAACGTCGTGTATTAAACGCTCAACAGGAAAATAACGAGTCGAAACGTTTGCACGAATCTTGAGCGTGTAACAAATTATCAGAAGTTAGATTATTGCACGGAGTGGCACACACACACACACACACACACACACACACACAAACAGAGAGAGAGAGAGAGAGAGGCTAGGAGTATGTCAATTTTGTCAAGTTCGTCGGGATCGTAATTGCGACTGGAGCGCGCATAGCGGTGACGATTTCGTCACGTTTCCGGTTCAGGCACGCGGCGAGCACGGTCAATCCCTATGCGCGCATACAAATGCGAACAAACACACTGTTGAGCCCGCTTCAAAGAGCTCGGAGGCTCGAACGCGACTAATAAGACGCCACACATATCCGCGCACATAGGTCTCTATTAATACGTGTACGCCCGTTAAGGGAGTAATTGTCAAATAAGCATAGCTGCATCGTGACAATGTCGAAAAACCTTCGTGGTTTTTTTTTTTTTTTTTTTTAACAAGCGTTACATAAGAATAGTACAATCGGCCGAAATGTGCCATTGGTGAATTACCATTGATATTAATTGGGAAATGATCATTAACGGGTTAGGCCACACTCTAGAGGTAGAAAAAATAGCCTTTTTTCGGATTTTTTTTTCAGAAAAACTACAAAATAAATCGAGATCACAAAATAGGGTGTTTATCATAAATATCAGTGTACTGTATACAATAATTTTTTTGAAGCGATTAATTTAAAAATGGCGGCCGTGCAGCGTTTTTGCGATGACGTCTTCGTTTTTGTTGGCCGGAAACATAACTCAGACAATTTTCATCCGATTCACTGGAAATTTTGAATATATTTTTAAAAATACATTGTCTATGGGAAAGCGTAGGATTTTTTCGATATATTGATTTCAAAAAAATTTGCTTGAAAAATCGTCAAAAACAAATGAACTATGCAATACAAAAAAAAATCTACGCACTTCCAAAGACAATGTATTTTTAGAGATATATTTAAAATTTCAAGTGAATGGGTTGAAAATTGTCTGAGTTTTGTTTCCGACCAACAAAAACGGAGACGTCATCGCAAAAACGCTGCACAGCCGCCATTTTTAAATTAATCGCTTCAAAAAAAATGATTCTATACAGCCACTAATATGTATGATAAACACTCTATTTCGTGAACTCGATTTATTGTGTAGGTTTTCTGGGAAAAAAAACCCCCCCAAAAAGCCTATTTTTCGGTCTCTAGAGTGGCCTAACCCCTTAAAATGTTCCTTACGAATTACACTCGATTCTCGTGCGTTCCCGCTCGTCGTCGGGGCGTTTTTTCTTTCTGCGAAAGCTCGTGAGGATGAAGAATGAGAAACGTATGGTTTTAGGATTCAGTGAAGATCGGATAATTATGAGCGTGGGACTTGAGGATGGCTGCATTGTGTTTCAGGTCAAATACCACACAAATATTCACGATATGTGTGTGTGTATGTGTGTGTGTTTTTATAGACGAGAGAACGAGCATGAGGAGTTTCGGAGGCCTTGAGTGGAGTGCAATGAACGTCAACGATATAGAGTGAGAGGAATAACCGAATGGTAGTAATTTTCTCTCTTCGATAAGTCACAAGCGAGTGTATATCGAGCGTTAGCGTGATCTCTCGCTCGATTTATGTACATTCGTTCTTTTCTCGTGAAAAAACAAAATCGAAATTTCAATGTAAATTCTTCTCAACCCTTCCGGAATAATAAATTTTATCTGTTCTTGTTGGTGTCTTTTTTTACGTAGCTACCACTTGTAAATAACGCGACATTCACAGTGGAAAAAAAATGGCGGCAAAAACTTACAAAGAAAAAACCCCAAGACTCGATAATTACGTAAGATTCATTTTTCTTAAAAAAATATATGTATATATTGAATAAATATAAAAGTTGAGGCATTGGCATTGAATCAATCTACGAGCCCATATATGGGCGTCCATGAAAAATTGCGTAGGTGCTAACCACTCGAGGGAAACAAGCTCGTTTGAAAAGAGAGAGAGAGAGAGAGAGAGAGAGAAGGAAATACTTGGGAGGTTTAGCATTGTAAAAGAGCATCGAGAACTTTCACGCACCTGCCAATTTAACGAGTATATCGAACGAATTGTCAAGTTTTTCCCCATTGTTTTATTTTTATTTTACACGTTTTTCTTTTGCTACTCAGCAATTTTTCAATCCGAGAATCGGCGATGAGGTAAAACTTAATTATTTATCTGAAATGATCGTTTTTATTAATAATATTGCTAGGTTTGAATACAAATTTCTACGAACAATGGACATATAGATGAAAGTGGGCAATAAAAATAAATAAAAAATAAGATATATAAATTTGTTATAAATAATAATGAATTATTCAAATTTCAAGTATTATTATTCAATTATCGTTTTTTTTTTTTATTGCCATTTCACACTATATTGTATTACCATATACTTTACTTATGAATTAGTAAAAAAGAAAAATGTTTAATTAAATGATTTGAAATAAATACAAATTAACCATCGCGGAAAAGTATTTTTTCAGATAAGATTGAAGAAAAGAAGAAAAACAACTGAAATCCCTTAATTTTTTCCGGCGGCTCGCAGGCTCATTCCCCGAGTGAGACGAACGTTCGTATTTTCACGAATTGTTCGTCTCACTCGGGGAATCAGCCTGCTGGCGACGAAAATTTCGTCGTAGCCGGTGCCGAGAGAGGGGAAAAAGAAAAACGAAAGGCAGAAAGATCGCTAAAAAGCAATATGGCCGCTCGGACACTCCCCTGACGTCCCGCGAACTCGTGGTACGTGTGTTTGCGCGCGTGTGTGTTGCTACGTCATATCCCAGCACACGAACGCACTGAAAAATGCTCGTGCGACACATTTTTTTTTTTCCTTTTTTTTTCCTTTTTTTTTCCCTTCATATACCCCACTGACTGACAGTCAGTGAGGACTGACCGTCGATACTTGGCGTCCAATTGTACGTAAACGAAAAACGACAACGATACGAAAAAATGATTCATTCGCGTTCGACGTGTATCATAGACGAAGAAGAAAAAAAAGACGATAAAAAAAAATGTGTCTTCGCCGGCAAGAGAATCAAGATGGCCGACCGGGAGACACTCCTCTAGTCTCACTATCGTGCGCGGCGCGTGCGTCATTTACCACGATATAACACGTACTTTTTTTTTTTTCCTTACCGCGGAGTAACAAAATGAGCGGAAATAATGAAAAAAAATTAGAGTTTTTCTTTTTTCCAGGTTTTACGATAATTCCTTTTTTCCGCAGGGACTCGCACCGTTCAATGAAACTCTCGTCTCGGAGGCTCGATTCTGTCGGCGGATTGAATGGCTAACGTTGTAACGAAGCTCACGAGGCTACGCGAGTAGACCGTGGTACAAAAAAAAAAAAAAAAAAAAAAAAAAAAAAAAAAAAAAAAAAAAAAACCGAAAACCGACACTCCGATTGACCTCTCGCTCGCGGCTCTAACGAATCTTCTATCACGGCCAATTTGTTTAACAAAGCGTTGAACAGAACCGCTGTTAACAATGTAATAAGCGTTAATAACCAAAGGACTCACCTCGGGAGTGCAATAAGCGGCCTGGAAAATCGAGGCTTCGGCGTATTTCAACGGGTCTCCCGTCCACTACGATCTCACAGAGTGCACTGCCGCGGACTAACGGATGCTGCCATCTTGGCACCGCGATCGTAGCGCCAACTTCCGGCAATTTGAATCATTACACTTCCGCGGATACGAATACTGGACACTTTTTTCTTTATCTCCAATTCGTTCATCTTTCGTCATCTATAAAAACATTGTTATCTTTTAATTTATTACTCATTAGAGCAGAGAATAATTAATTCGTGGCCACAAATGATATTTATCCTTTGGATGAGTTTTAGATTTGCGCGTTAAAGACGAGAAACTGGTGGACATCTATTTCAGTATAATACACGATTGTTGTTAATAAATTTTTAAGTAGTTTTGAACAAATGAGTTAAATTAAATATGCGCTGTTTAGTTTCCAATCAAACAATATTATATAGTAGCGAAGAAGTTTTTATGGTTTGTCGAAAATAATATTTTTAGAACGAACATGCGGTAGCTTCCTACTGTTGCGCCATCTGTACCGAGATGAAACTTTTTCCGCTATTAATTATTTCATGAATATATCTATATATGATGTACGTATACATCTTCAAGCGCATTGTTGTCAGCGTGTTTAACCCACGTTTTAATAAATATCAAAAATAGTTTGTACACGAGTGATTCACGCGCAAAATGCCGAAATCAAAGAGAGAGAAGAAAAGTAAGAAATTTTCAATCAATTCACTATTCGTATACATCTTAATTTTTCCCTTGAATCCTACAGAGCGTAAAATTTGTTGACCTAACCAACAAATTGTATATATAAAATAAAAATATTTGTTTATACATATTTTCTTTTCGATTTCAGTATCCCTAACAAAAACGAGTAAAAAGGGAAAAGCCCTTAAAGAACACATTGTCAATGACGTAAAGATCTGCACCGAAAAGTACGAACGTATATTTCTCTTATCCGTGCGCAACATGCGCACCAATAAGCTTCAGGAACTCAAAGATAAATGGCAGGACAGTCGTTTTTTCTTCGGCAAGAACAAAGTAATAGCCTTTGGTTTGGGTAAAACGCCGCAGGACGAGATTACCGACGGTATTCACAAATTATCGGAAGCCCTCGGAGGACAGTGCTGTTTGCTGTTTACCGATAGGCCAAAGTCAACGGTACTCGCCGAGATGAGAGAGTACGCGCGCCAGGATTACGCGAGATCAGGTTTCGTTGCTAAAGAAACAATCGTACTGAACGAAGGACCGTTGCCTGATTTTGCTCACAGTATAGAACCCCATCTCAGACAATTGGGTATGCCGACCGCTCTGAAAAAAGGTGTCGTCACGTTGATTAAAGATTACGAGGTCTGCAAGAAGGGACATCGATTGACGCCTGAACAGGCTAGAATACTGGTTAGTGACAATTTCACTCTTTGATGTTCTTTGATGGATAAAAACAGTTTGAGATATTTTTCTGACAAAACAGTTGTGAATTCTGTGAAAAAAACAATATTAACATTAATTCTACAAAATCATTATTGTTAAAAATTATTCATCATTTTTGCTCTCTTCATTTAACAAAATCATTGTCTTCAAATATCTAATATTTAATATTTGCGATTCATGAAATTCGTCTTTCTTTCATCTTGCAGAAACTCTTCGGGAGGCAACTTGCAACATTCAAGCTCAAACCACTGGGTTTTTTCTCAAAGAAGAGGGGTTACAAGCAATTCGCGAGCAACGACGATTCGGATCAAGAAATGGATGTTGAAGATCCGGACGAGACACGAAACACGATTAGGGATTGAAATTTTTTTAAATATCCACATAATTCCTAAGCTAATGTTCGTCAACTTTGTGTTTTACAATTTTTTTAAATAAAATATGTACATACTTCATTAGTTTGCGTTTGTCAATTTTGTAATAACAATTAGAAAGGCGGGCGGGGCTTAAAAAAATCGGAGCAATCTCGATGCTGCTCGTTCCGCGTGCATCGTCCATTAAAGAAAAAAAAAGCAAACAAATATTTGAAGACTCGGCCTCGACAACCGAACGTCTGTAAGTTCACAACGTCTCGTAAGAAAATTTCAATCGCGATCACCCAAATTTTAGTTTCCACACAACACAATAAACAAACATTATTCACGATGAGTCTTCCGCTCGCGTTGGCAATTTTTTGGATCTGTGGAATTTTGTGGGTAAGTAAAGGTAGTCACGGGGAAGAAAAAAGTGTCGTTAAATTTTTTTTCATTATTTTATAGGTTTCTTTGCTTTTCTCGGAAATCATTGATTTATGTGTGCCGGTGATTGTAAAAAAAATTTTCAGGCAGCGTTTTATTATTACGGCGATGGGCAACGGCAAGCTACGGATCGAAAAGTCGTCTTTGATGTGGTACAGGAACGTCGGAGAAGCGCCACTTCGATAGATTCGTTAGAATTATCCGATAACGACGATGCTGGACGTGATAGAGGACGAAAAATAAGTTATGACGAGATTTTTTTCTGCAATCATTGGAGACGGGCGAAATTTTATTTTCCAATTGCGTTTAATTATCGGAACGTTAGTTTTTACCCTAATTTCATTTTCTGTTCAAATTTCATGCTGAAAAGTACTGAAAATTGGAGTCAACAACTTAAACTTGAAATATCAATTCAGTCACTTGGTTTCAAATGTAATGGATAAATTAGATATTTTTTAAATCATTCTCGTCTGCAACAGGAAAAATTTCGTCAGCGAACGAATTGTTGAACGTAAATTTTACTTTGATATTGCAGAAGGAAACGAGAGACCCGTACAAGAAGATAGTGCGAAACGAAAAAATTCTCAGTGACTCGTTTCCGATAGTCCTCATCCGTCCATCATCTCCCCGCATTTTCATTTTATTTATTTTTTGAACCTGTAAGCCATTTCTCCTCCGTCAGCAAACCTCGGCCAGTCCTGTAAAACTTTTTTTTTAATACAATAAAAGACCAATTTTTATGACACTGTACGGTGTATGTTTTGTTTTTTCAAACAAATTTCAAAATGCGAAGAATAGAATTTTCCTCAATTTCATAAATATCGAAGTGATGCTTGCAATCTAATTAAGTCTTCCCGAAATTACGATCTGTATCCAAAAGTAAAAATTTTACCCAACGAAGAATTATTTAAGTTAAAAAAGGATAAATTTAAAATCACATTTTTTTTTTCAATTGCAATTGATAAATTCAAATTTGGCTATTTTTCGTCACAACTCGTACGACGCTCGGCCCTGAAAAAAAACAGGAATATGTAAAGGAAAATAGTTGCAATTGTCTTTCATTGAAGCGATTACTATTCATTGTATTTCGTTTTTTTTTCTTCCCTCGTAGTGTTCACGCAATTTGTGATTACAAGACATTACATTTATTACACTTAGCGTCGTAAGCTCAAGCGTTCAAGGATGTAGGACGCGCGAGGCTGTAAAAAAAAACAGAAAAAAATCTGTGCGCGAAGCGATTATATCGAATGTGAAATTTTCCGTTTGATTTTTCGAGCTTTCTTACTTTCTTGACCCATCCTGAAACACGATATTGAAATATATATATATATATATTTTTGAGCCATTTGAAATTTGATTCGTAAAATCGTACTGGAAAGATTTTTCGCGGCGAATTTTCTGACTCCAGTCTATGAATTGAGAAGAAAGAAAAAAAACGAAAAAAATATTCGAGTTCTCGATCAAGATCCGATTTCACTTATTGAACGAAAAAAAAAATCTTTTTTAATGCACCAAAAGCGTCGCGGTCCGCAAAATTCAATCCTTCATCCTCTCCAAACTGAATTCTATCAATAAAATATAAAAACAACAAAACTATCGTGAAAATAACGAAATGAAATTACAAAGGAACTGAAATTTATTCACACCAATGACGAGTGTACTTGAAAACAATGAACAAAATCATATACGAAAAATAAATGTAAGTAATACATAAATCATAAACAATCTTCGTTATATATACAAAAACACACGAAAATTATAAAATACAATTAACGTCGTACGTAGAAAGATTGTGATACTTTTTTTTTGGTGTTACGTTTGAAACAGCGCCAAACGCCATCTCATTTTCCTTCCATCTTTTTTTCTCGTCACTTTAGCGTTATTGTATATGTATATATATAAAAAAAAAAATCTGTACGCCTCTGTTATACGAATTCGACGAAGCGTCGTTCGCAACGGTTTTCCCTCGCTGCCTTTCGTTATGTCAACAAACGACTCTTTGGTAATGCACAATCGCGATGCGACGTCACGTACACCTCCTCTCTGGTTTTCTATTTTTTTTCTTTTTCTCCGCGTTAATGGAAAATATTACGAGTACACGATTAAATTCATTTACAAAAAAATAAAAAAAAAATTAAACAAAACATTTCACTCAGTGGGCGATAATTTTTTCATCGTAGCTGCGGAGAAGCGCGCGAATATAATTTCGTGGCTCTTTCGCGAAACGAAAAGAAGAAAAATCATTGTAAGAAAGCAGAAAAAAAAATGTTATTTGTACTTCAAAAGAAATCATTAATATTCGAAGTTGTCTTTAAATTTATCTAAACATTTTTTTTGTCTTTATCCGTTTCTTTGATTTCTCGCTGGATTTCGAGAGGAATTCCAAAAGTGGAAATTACAAGAAAGAAAGAAAGAAAGCCCATATTACTAACGGGTAGCCCATACTAGTTTGATCGAAATATCACAATGCAAAGGTGTCGTTTTTTTTTCCCCGTTTGTTTGCTTCGTTCTTCCCCGTGTATCCTATATGGCAACTTGACAGCGCGCCAACTAAAAAATCGAGATCTCATACAAAAATAAATTGCTAATCATTTGAACAAAGGGCTTAGACGAGAGACGAGGTAACTAAACAGTTTGCCAGATGATTTCGTTTCATTTTTTTTTCCTCATTCTTCTAGGAATCACGACTAATTAATCGTCAATTGGGTACTCGATATTCTGGCTAAACTAGAGACTAATCTAGCGCGGAAAATGTCTCCGTCTCACCGTGCCTAATCGTTCTACGTTTGTCGATCAATTAACGTTTCGAACGATTTAAAATTTTTCTTTCTTCACCGAAAAACTGTCTATTATTAAATAATATTAACAATAATAATGATAAGTGACTAATCGATGGAAATTAATTAACATCAACCCGATCAACGGAGTTCACCCATAATCCTTACACGTTTTGCGAATAATCGCTTTTAATTTCATTGAGGCGCAAATAAATAATAATTAAAAAAAAACCAAAAAACACAAAATGATTCGCCGAGCCATTTGTTTTTTGTCAGACACGTGAGTCGGGCCGTGGCTGGCGCGATATTCTCTCTAAATTCTTTCATCATCATGGACGAACAATGTTACGATTATTGGAATGCGTGTTTGCAATTAAAATCATAATTCGACAATACTCAGCGACAAAAATGTCAGCTACCTGAAAAAATATATATAAGTGTGTAGAGATATATATATGTAAATATATATATATATATATATATATATATATATATATATATATATATATTCTAAATACACGAATATCCTAATTGCGAGTGAGCGGAAAGAGCATCTTTTTTTCTTTTTTTTTTTTTTTCAAATTTCGACAAATCGCACCGACCGAGAACACTTAATTATCGAAGGGACAGAGTACAAAAGTTAGCATGACACATGACGCGAGATTATTCTCATTGTTAATATAATTGTCACGTTGAAAAATGGCGCGTACTGTTGAAAATTTCCGCGCCTCTTCACGATGATTATTTCTGCGATTTGTTGCGGTTTCATTGTGCCGCGACACTCTCGGCAATAAGCGACCCGGGATTCGGTAGTTCGGGTATTGGTTCTCGCCAGTATGAGAAATTACTGAATTCATCGGCGGCGTCCTCTCGCAATGCCGGGAACAGATGATCGACGATAAAGCTCATGTTTGAATATCTGTAATAAATAAGTAAAGTAAAAAAAAAACAATGAACAATGTTACGAAATTCAAAGAATTGTTGAATTTTTCATTTAAAAAAATTTTTTCTCCCAGCTCTGTTTCTCTTAGAAAAATGCGGGTGTTTTTATGACTGAAAATGAAAAGAATGAGGTAAGTACATCTTTTCTCTCTCTCTCGATACGATGGTGCTGGTTTCGCACGATCGACTAGCAAGCCTGTGAATGTGGATACAGAAATGAGAAAAATTGAATTATTTATTGGATTCGAAAAAACTAGTTACAAATGTCTTTGCGATTATGGTTTTTTTTTTTTAAGTACATACAGGAAGAATATATATCAAAAGCTTGAATCGCGAAGAAACATTAATTTCAAAATTTGTCAAGCAGCATTTCTAATTTTTTCGAGAATAACATCAAAAGCTACACAAAATCATACAAAAAATGGTGTGCAACTCGGACAGTTCGGTGATTCTGCTGTACATTTAACAGAAACGCATCTTCGTAATAAAGTAGTAAAAATAAAAAAAATTCAACCGTTTCCGACTTGAAAGTCCTTAAATTTTCGCACTTTTCGCATGTAACAAGAAAAAAAATTCAATTTTGCCTTCTTCTGATTATATACATCGGGATGATTTAAAAAAAAAAAAAAAAAAAAAATCGACATAAAAGTTGAGTAAGCGACGATGTTGATTAGTATGTGTAAAATGGTTGAAAGCCCACATCGTTCGGTCGAATTCCCATTCGCCTCTTCCAGTTTTACAGGAGAGTAGCCACGACCAAGCCCGCTATAAAAACTATCATAAAAATTCACACCTGACGCGAGAAAATGTATGAATTTTTCTTTTCTTTTTTTTTTTTGGTGCAAGTTCGCAGCGTCCAATCACCCTGACAAGCCTGTAGGGAGACAAAGATGAGAAAACGGGAATACAAAAAAAGAAGTGTTTCTAAGAGAAAGAAAACGAAAAAAAACATCTCTCGCGTGACAAAATGTGGAAAGATCGATGTTCAAGCGTGTTACATGATTGTGATCATGATGATTCGATTAACGCGAGAAAAAAAAATCCCAATAACCGGACGAGAAACCAGAAAAGTCAACCACAAAATCTACAACGATAAAAGAATAAAAACCAAAAGGAAGAAAAAATAAAAAGCAAGTGTGTACTGAACGAGTGCTTACCCTATAAATTATAAGGAGATAAGTAGAAGTAGATGCACAACCAATTACCATATCAGCGTTCGATAATCAATAAAGCCTCCGGCAGCCGTTTATACGAATGGAAAAAACAAAATAATCATACGAATGGCGTTTCGTTAAGAAAAAAAAAACAACAACAACAACAACATAAAATATATATCGACTGACTAGAATTGTTCGTCGGTATATTCCAACAATAACAAAATCGACTTTGTAAAATCGTCAATATATACTCTACGTTTAAACTGCGTGTAAAAAATGTATACAAAAATATTACTACTATAGTATAAACTGGTCATATGTTTCGTACGCTTATGCAAATAAATAAATCATAAAAATAAATATCTCTCTCTATATTGCTGTGGTAAATTGCTATACTTCGCGATACGCCCAATCGATGAGAAAAAAACAAAACCCGCGCGACGAATGTTTCTACCGATTTCGAGAATTATAGAGAAAGAAAAAAATGTTCCTCCACGAGGAAGCGAGAAAGGAAAGTTTTCAATAAATTCTCTGAGGGCCAACAAAAATTGATTATGGTATGTGCAGATTATCGGTAGACAGCTGCTGCCGTTGACAGAGGCGGGAACAACTCATTGACGATATCACTCTGACACGCATAACTGCAATCATAGAAATATATCCCTCCTGTCAAAAGACTGAAAACATATTTGTCATACTTTGGGAGTGTGCGTGTGTGTGTGTTTGTTTTTTCCCCGTCTGAGAAAATTGCTCGTCGTTCTCTTATATTTACACAAGCAGGTATCAATTTCCAGGAATCATTGCAGCTCGTCGGTTGGGTAAGAGAGAAGTACAAATAAATGTATGTATCGTTTATCGAAACCATTACGCGGGATAATTCAAAAGATGAGAAAAAAAAAGAAAAGGAAACATAAAATAACGGAAGCGTAAAAAAAAAGCACACGAGTATCCTGATCGTTAATAACGCTTGCATTAATTTACGAGTTAAATATTCGTAACGTGCAGATGCAATTGTTAGTCACCCAAGGATGTTTTAATGCGTGTCGTCGAAAAGTCGATTTCGAGAAATTTGAATTTCCTCAAATAACAAATAAATAGGTAAATATGCTCTTGTTTACATTTTACGGAATCTTTTTAGTAAATAAAAATAAACATGCCAATTGTTGCTCGTTGCCAAAATAAATTCGAGAAATCTCGTAGAATAGACTGAAATAAATTATCGTCGAAATCCTCTGAAACAATAAACATTTATAAGGTGACGCACGGCAGAATTTTTTTTTTTTCTTCACCGCGCGCAAAGTCTCGGTCGGTCGTTTCCAAAATATGGCCTATTAATGTTTTTATAACAGTCGAGAACTAAAAAATTCTTTCCAATTCGTACATTTTCATTGAAATTCGGAAATATTTCGGTGAACAACGTATTTTTTGGCCAATTGTTTAGTATTATTATTTTTTTTTAAATTAACAATCGCATGAAATCTTTGGTATACGTTAAGACATCCTTAACTTTACGTATTGGCGAGTGAAAAATTTCCAATTTCCTAGACAGTAAGAGTTAGTGCATTTTCGTGAACCGAAAAAAAAAAAGCTGAATAAACACCGAAAGAACAATATACATAACGTACAATTAAAAAGAAGAAGAGTTGAGAAAAAAAGAAAAAAACCGAGTACTCACGATGACTGGAATGTTTGGGTGAGTTCGTGCTTCAATTCGCCCCGATGATTGATGGTGAAAATTCGCATAATGGGAATGCCAACGGCGCGATAAGCCCAAACGTCATTGATACGATTGCCGTAACCGGCGTAAAATGGCTTCGAGCCATCGGGAAACAGCGCTTGAATATCGCTGAGACACGAAATCTTGAATTGTTCCGGTTTTTTCTCGATAACCTCACGATGAAACGCCGATATCAGGCTCGTTGGATTTAGTAACAACGGTCCCTCGGGCAACGAGAGATCGCCCTGCTTTATGCTCTTCAAATATTCCCTCGTTACACGGGCCTGACCGATAGCGCGCGCCGATAGATACAAAAGTTTGTAACCGTTGTTCTTGATCTTTGTGAATAACTGTGCGACGCCCGATTGCGCCCAATCCTTTCCGACGATCGGCAATATATGACCGAGAACGTCGGATTTTGTAATTGTACCGTCTATATCGGATATCACAATTTTGTCGTCCCATCGCCATCTGTAGATGTGACACTTGCAACGAGACGTTCCCTGATAAGCGGTTGTCACGCTGAACACAACCTCGTTCGGGCCTTCGTTCAGATTTAGACTCGCCTGATGGAAAACAAAAACAAACAAAAAATAATAAACTCACGCACAATTTGCGTATATCAAGATTTTTTAAATATCATGGCAATTGAGGCAGTTCGTCGTCACGTAAAGTAGAAAAATAATAAAATTCGAGATATACGCGAAAAATATTAGAAACAGTCGGAGAATCGTGTTTAGAAAAGTGCGACAAGAAAATGTGAGGGAAGAATGAAACCCTGTATATCAATTTTTAAATGTCGGTTCACAATCAGACTTTCGGATCGCGATTACAGATTTTTGTTTACGCCGAAAGGAAACTTACAATTTGTTCGGACGTGAGTCTCAGTGTCTTCCGATATTTCTCGGTAGACTCGTAATAGGGTCTACGCTCTTTTGGTATCTTAACGCCGGACGATTTGCCATTTTGATTACTGTCGGAATCCTCACTACCGCTGTAACCCTCGACCTCGCCCGATTTATTTGTCTTCGCAACGCCGGACGTTTCTTCGGGACTGCAGGAGAGGCTAGTCGGCGGATTTTGCATGTCTACCGTTATCGGATTTTCGATGACGTCTTCGGTCTTTGATTCTCTGCGAATATTGATACATATAGATTTTTTTCCTTTTCCAAAACATTCCCGTGTTATTCCGAATGAAATTTCAATTATTTCGCCGAAAGATTGTTCCAACGAAAGAAGGAAGGAAGGAAGGAAGGAAGGAATTACTTACATTTCCAGCAATGCGCTCTGTTCGATCGTTTCGTCCATGGTAATCACGCCGAGGTCCGAGGATACTTTCGTTGATTCTACTACGGGCCCTTCAACTAAGAAGAAAAAAACGTTATTTTTTCATAATTTTTCGAATTCCCAACAATTTCTCAGCGGCAAACGGAGAATTTGAAAAATGTTCTATCGTACCTTGATCGATGTCCTGCGATTGCTTAGGCGGTTGCGCCGAGCGTCTCCACGAGAACCAAGACGTATAACCGGTACGACCCTCGACGGTTTTGCCGCTCGTTGGTTTTGTTTTATCCTCGTGAACCGGAAGCGATATATATTGAGCGTAAAGATTTTCGACAGCCGGCTGTGGGAGACAGCGTTGAAAAGCCGCTAGCGTTACGATTATCGGACAGGCCGTTGCCCAATTGTAAAATTTCCCGTTTATCTTAACGACCAAATTTGGATTTTCGTAGAGCTTAACGTCGGTGCAAACATCCTCGAAATGCAACGCATTCTGACGAAAAGAATCGTCGGACGGCCCGTTAACGGAATCAAGACCGCCGCACAGCGAGAGACTTATTTCGAGATTATTCTCGAATATCGACTGTTTCGATTCCTCAAAATCACTGTCCAACGACTTTGGACCACCGATCGCGCCCTCAACGCTGTTCGGACTCTGTGGCAAACTCGGACCGTTTCCCGATTCCGTGTCCTCCTCGTCGACACCCTTTCCCGCTGAAAATTGTTTGATAAAAATTGTTGACTCTCGATGATTTCGAAGAAATCTCAAGAAGATTCAGAATGAAAGTTCGTAAAATACTTTTTTTTCCGTTTGTTTGGCAAAAACTCTCTGGCACTCGTGAGAGGATGATGGGATAAGAACGCTCATTGGCAGATCTCTACCGTTGCCGGGCGAATAATTTTCGTTATTTGGAATTAAGGATGTTAACATTACGACAAATACGGGAGATTCTACGAAATAAAATGCGTTCAAAGGTTTTCCTTCGCGATCCTTTGAAATAAAAAAAATAAAATAGAAACTATAAAAAATCTGAAAATTTAGTCATGTAAACAAAATACTTAGATCCAAATCCAAAGAATAGATCAATTTCTCTTTTGAAATAAAAAGTAAAAATAAAATAGAATTTCTCTGGTAATTTTTGATATGACGATCGGAATATTTTTTAACCACCATCGGAAAGTAATTTCGAACAATGTCGCGTATCGAAATGTTCGATACGATTTTCATTTGCAAAATACGAAAATAAAAATCCCTTTTATTTCTCTTTTTGATCGCGAAGCTGTCCCTTAAAGAAAGCAAGTACTAGAAAAATAGTTCCCGGTTCTTGCAGGATTTTCAGGATTTTCAGGATTTTCAGGATTTTCAGGATTTTCAGGATTTTCAGGATTTTCAGGATTTTCAGGATTCCTTGACACCATTTGGACACACACCTTTAGCCAATAATTTCGAGAAAAAAAAACTCGGACCCTTCTCCACTTTAAGTTAAAATTTAAAAGTTAAAAATTAGGCGCTCGCCGTGATAATTAAATGACACAATGTTGAAAGAGAGAAAAAAAGTAGATACAAGCAGACGGAATAAGCACAGAAGGCGACGAGGAGGAAATATTTAATACCTTTAACCACGGTAGGCCCGCGATGGGACGAGGGAAAATATAGTGCGGCAACCTCGGGATCCAGCTCATCGGCGTTAAGATCGCTCAGATAAATTCCTTCGGACTCCGGATTGTGTCTTACCCGTGATGTCTTCTTCATGAATGAGAACATACCGCTGAGCATAGAACGATGAGCCTCGGCTTGACATGGGGGGAAATTTTTAAGCGGTTAGCCAAATTGTTAGTGGAAAGAGTTGTTTTTTCTTCTTCTTTGTTTTATTTCTTCTTTCTTTTATTTCATGATTTTTTTTCTCTATATTTCACAAGCCATCCGAAGCGATTAAACGATTATTGGATTAAAAACGATTAGGAATCTGGTTACAGGCACGAACATGTAGGCTCTTTGGGAGCATATGAATAAGCAGAAACGAAACAAAATCAAATTTATCAATTGTCATTTTTCACTTGGATAACGAAAAATTGTATTTTATTTTTCACCATGAATAATGAAAAAAAAATTGATATATCGATATTTGTAAAATTGAAAAATTCATTTTTGTCTATTTCCTTTGTAAACACCCTTACCATTGCGGAAATACAACGAATGACGTTTCGTAATGACAATAAATAGTGGAATATTTGTAAAAAAAAAAAATATGTGCTATCGAAATTGATAATGTTAATTTTTAAGTCAGGCTCCAGGATACTTTTAAACTTGGTGAAAAACAACAACAAAATCGTATCGCAAATCCCAAACGAGCAGTTGTCGAAAATATTTTTACGATCCTGTAAGAAGCAAAAAATCGAACTCCACTTACAATTTTCGATATACCGATCTGGATATTGTTTTTACATCAGAAAAAAATCATGCCAATGAATATTTCGTTTGGGATTTTCGATACGATTTTTATGATGTAACGCAAAATAAAAAACAAGCAAAAAAATAGCCATTCCCCGACTGCTATTCGTCAAGTCACAGTCTAAACTAACAAACATTAATTAATTCGTACTTACTGTCGTTCGAGGGAACTGACGTTGTTGATGCGTTTAATGGATGATTGGAATCGGGCGGAGGACTCGGCAATTCGCCCCATCGCCAGCTCTGCTGATGACTCTTGTCCTCGTCGCGTTCTTTGCCCTGTTGCTCGATTTTGCGCATCTCAAACTCTGTGTCCGATTGAACGGGCGACGATGGTCGGGAATCCCGATTTCTTTCACGATAAAATAGAAAAAATAGATATATATATATATATATATATATGAATATTTCAAAAACACGAAAGATATAGGCGTTTCCGGGAAGAAAAAAAACGGAAGAATACAAGACATTCGTGATTGATATGGGGTAAACGTTTCGATAAGGGTGAAAGGCTTACTTGGTAACTTCCGTGTCGCTGAAGAAATGAAAATCAATTTCCGGATGTTTGGGTTCCGTTACGAAACCCGATGGGGCAGCGAGCGAATCGGTCGTTGTGATCTTCGTCTCGATTTCCGCGACCGGACTCGGGCCCTTCAGCGTCTTTGTTCATTGAAATAAATAAATGATTACATGAAACATAACGAATTGATAATAATACATTTTTTCACCGTATTAACAAAAACATTAAACGGACTTTTCAAATCGTAACGAACACGCTTTTTTCACAATGAACAATGTCTAATCCTTACATTTTCAGTCTGTGACTCTTCGGTCACGATCGCATCGGTCTCGCTCAATTCCGTCTGGCTGCTGCTACCGTTGCTCGTTTTTCTCTGCGAGCCCTTTCTCTTCATGACGCTCTTCCTCTTGCGTTTCTTCTTCGACGACGTAACGCTCTTAGTCTCCTCGACGGTCTCGTCCTTTGAATTTTTCTTTCCCAACGACGCGTTCGACTCGTCGCTAGATTTTTCCTTGGCGCTACTCCGCGGATCGTCGGTGATCGGTCGAAAGTCATTGGCAACGACGCTTATCTTGCGGATACGATCGGACGATGTCACAGCGACGAAAGATTTTGGCGTTGATATAGCTGGTCTTGGCTCGTCCTCGTTTATATTGTCCATGTCAAATATTTCCTCGTCGTTGTTCGCGGCAATTGCCTCTTTAATCTCCCAATTCTCCTCCTTGCCCTTCCAATCGGCGAGCAATGCTTTTTCAAACTTTTGCCTCTGTTCGATCGGCAATTCCGGAAAATTTTCCTTGAACAATCTCTCACGATCCTCGATCTTGAGCGCCGAGTACTGTTCCCGAATCATTTGATGCTTCTGCAACGTTGACATGTCGCTAAAACTCTCGCGAAATATCTTGTCGCGTTCCTCGTACGTTAACGACGCTATTTGCAGCCATTTTTCGCGCTGCTCGCTCGGCAAATCGGAGAATTGTTCGAGCAAAAATTGTTCACGCTGATCCGGCGGTAACAGTGACATTTGTTCCAATTTCTCGCGTTCTATCGAGAGTACCGAATCGCGCAGTATTATCTCGTGCTGTTCGTGCGGAAGATCGGGCATGTGGAATCTGTAAAACAAATTATTCATTATTGTTTTCGAACTGTACGAGAATTCGGTTAACAAACAAAATATTCTAGAGTTTCGGAGGAAATAGAAAGAAGAAATACATCAACGGGGGCCCGTTACCTGGCAGGAGGAAAACAGCTATCGTCGGGAATGGGCGAACATGCCAAATGTGGCGGAATTTCCGAATCCGTTGGGGATCCATCCAAACTAACTTCTTCGACGAAAAAAGCTTCACCCGAGTCGCCGAGTTTCATGTGAATCTGACGAGCATCGCCGTTTATCTCAATGTCCACCTTAAGAGAGAAAGAGGCGAGACGGTAAATTATTGAGTTAATTCGATTCGTCAATAACAATCGCTTGAAAAAAAATAGAAATTTACGTCGGAAAATATTATTCGAGTCACGAGCATTTGTTTGTTTGGCTCTCGTTCAATTGTGAATCACTCCTACATTTGGTGCAGTCGCGTAATATCACGAACCAGTGCCAAGCTCAAAAATGAACTAATAACGTCGCTACAAATCGGATAATGAGCATTTTTTTCCCGTCAATTTTTCTTTTTTCATACAATCGTAAAAACATTATAAAACGAAACTTAGGATAAACAAATATTGTCTGTGACTTTTTTCTACAGTTGTTTGTTATATTTTTTTTTTCATTTTTAATATAAAGTACTTGTCACATTGTTTTTCAAGATGGCCAAGATGGCCAAATTTCCGCAATGTTTGTCTGCCCTTGGGACTCGTGTACAAGTCTGAGTTTCAACTTTTTAATTCGACATATATGGATATAGTTTTCTTCAAATATTGGCCAAAAAATAGTTGGTCCAGTAAAATTCGATTGTAATGTGACTGCCCGATGGAACCCCATTCTGTGCTCGTTCTCTTCGTAACCGTTCAATCTCCAATATGGCGTTTGAATCATTGAGCTACGATTTTTGTTGAATTTATCACAGATTTTCAAAGTTGAATCATCAATTTTCGCGAATTTTTCCATGCATACCCGTTCTCATTTTTTTCGAAAGGCCCGTACGGCCACAATAATTAACACATCGGGATAAATGAAATGGCATTTATTGAGTCTACTCGCCGCATTTTGAAAACCCTCCCTATGACTATAAATCGCTCGAGCAGTTGCAGAGTTATGACCACTTGAAATTACGGGATTTCTTGATTTCTGAGAAAGTGGGGAAAAAGAGTGACATTTTTTTTTTTCGCCTTTTACTACGTTTCGATAGTCCGTTCGATCGAAAATTTTTCGCTGATTACGAGTCAGGCTGAGTTTTTGTCGAGAACTTAAAATATTAATGGTAGAACGCGAAAATGTTGTTTTGAAATAATTTTTTTTTCTTTTCGTAAAAAAATGCGACGGCGCAAAGTGTGCTGGTGAAATATCAATAAAACCTTTATCACCGCTGGTTGCGATCGAGTAAACGAGTACTTGTGAAATTACGATGTAAATCGGGGTAAAATAGGGAATGATGATAATAATAGTATTTAATTGTCTTTGGTTATCAGAATTATTAGCAAACTCATTTGGATAGTCCCATTTACAATTATATACAAGTGAAAAGATGAAAAGTTCTCTTACATACTTCAGAAAGGTAAGTACAGAGATCCGGTGTAATATGACTAGAGAATAAGACTTAACGAACGAAACTAAAATCACCTTGTTGGCCTCGGTAAGCTAAATTGTACGGTACGAAGATAAAAATATTTGTCACATAATTCATTGAAATGAGTGAAACGATGAGAGGTAAAAAACACAAAAACATAGATACAGAGTAACGAGCTAAAGCGTGAAACTTAAAAAATCTAACTCGAAGTAAAAGCGCATAGTTCTTCTCTGAAAGCTGAAATTGTCAAGTACAAAGAGAATAATATGTTAAACACGCTCCGAACGAAAAAGAGTAGAAAAGTCAAAGTGAAATCGTGTAAAAAAAAAGTAAAGACTAAAATCTGAAACGAAAACAAAATCAAATTTTTAGCCTCGATAAGCTAATAAATGGCAAAGACAAATCGCCCAATAGCGCATCATTGTTCTCTACCGTCCCAAAAACCATGCAGCTCCCTTTGTCGTCAAAGCGCAGCGTTTCCATTCTTGCTCCGTTCACAAATTTCTCGTTATCAAGGAAAAATTTGAAATTCCGTACTCACCACTTTTTCCCTCGATCGAAGAACTCCGAGCTTGCCGAAACGTACGTGAAACGGCGAGCAGGTGAAAGAGCCATCGGCCTGTTCTACGACAACGACGTCAATGGCACCGGTGAGAGTAGCTGCGTTGATTTCATTGTAAAAATCACGAAAGTTGCTGATGAACTTGCCAATGTAGTTCATGCTGTACATCTTAAGTCCTTCCGCTCGGTCTGGCGCCCGGATGTGTAATTCAAAAAAGATAAGCCCTTCTAGTCCCTCAAGATATCACTTTTTTCGTCTTTTTTATTTCTCGCAGGACAATAATTTACTTCCGGGGACGTGACGAGCACGTCCCTGATGAAAAAAAAGCGACGTGAAGATTCGTAAGCCGTTTTTTTTTATGTCAAAATTCTATGAATAATCGTTCCGTAAATTGGCCGGGTCGGTTGAGAACGGTAAAAGTTTTTTAATTTAATTTCCTTTTACAAATTGTCTTTACTCGATCATTTTGCAAAATTGTTTTTAGTCACTTTTCGAAGTGTCAGTGGTTGATTTTTTAATATTTTTCTCTCTCTCTCTCTTCCTTAACCCATGTAACGTTCAGACTTAACGATGAACTTTGGGGCGAGTGTTGAATGCAGTAGGAACGTCGTGGTTTTGCGGATCGATCGAATTCGAGGGTGGACGTGTATACACACGCACACACACACACGGAGAGCGAGAACTCTCCGGGGAACAAAGGGGTTATATAGCTGTCAGGTGTACTCTCTCGTGAGCGTCGAGCCGGGCCAGTTTAGTGATTTTTTCGCGCAGATAACGAAAATACTGATTAACGTAGTTCGCGAAAACTAACACGAATGTCGAATCAGAAATCAGAAATTTCGTTTCGAGAGACGACGCAAGACGAAAGTGTCAACAAACTGACGGTACGCGATAAGCAGAAAACAACAAAAGTTCTTTGTCCCTTTCGCCGAAAGGTATTTTACGAGTCTTCGAATCCTTCTCCCAATGATCCGTCCACACCAGCAGACGCTATCGCACTGACGTTCTCGGCGAATCTTTCACGGATCGCGTGGCGCCACCGTCGAGCAAGATGGCCGTGACACGTGACCAATTACGAATTTTTCCCGCGAATGATCGGCGTTCTTTGGTCTGCAAGATAATTCAAAAGATACTTTGTTTGATTAATTGATTAATTAAATTTACGATGTTTCATGTTAAGGGAAGGAGCGGGGGGGATAACATAAACTAGAAGAGGGGGTCACAAAAATGCGTTAATTTATTGTCTGACATTCGTCTGACATTGTTATCGATCTATAAAATACTGAAAAAAAAACGTTCTTTATTCCTTTATCATTTTATTTCTTTATTCAATGATTTCAACTGGACGATAAACAAAGATCCTTGTCTAATCAAGGTGTGTTTGCGTGACAGGTGCATTTTTTTTTTCGCACACTTTGCAAACGTCGGTTTATTGTTTTCCCCCCCAGTCCTTTCGGGTTCTCGCTCAAATGCGATTTTCTCGTGCGTCATTAAACGACGTTGTCTGTGACGGTGTGCCGTTGTCATTCGGGAAACGAGAAAAGAACCTGACGTATATCGTGTAGAACGAGTAACCACGATGATTCGTGAGATCAGTGCATTTCATGCGAAGCCACACAATGCTTTTAAGAGTATATATATAAATATACATAGATATGTATATGGTCAAGTTGTAGATGCTCTGACATTTATTATGTAATATGTTGACTCAAGAGCCTTCGTTATCATCTCCGATGTCATTACACGTTACTTTTTTAAGAAATTCTCCATTATAGGGACGAAATTGTACCCATCGATTCATCGTTCGTTAATCAATTAATCAATTATGGATCATTGAGGCTCTTCCGCACGATTTTTTCCGTCTCCTGTTTTTTTTTTTCAATTCACCATAAGAGTTGGAAATGTTGCTCGAAAAATTCGAAAATTTAATTATTCTTCAATTCATTTATATGAAATATTTTTGAAGATTCTTTAAAAGCATGCATATTTATGAGAGTAGTAATTTAATAACGTTGAAATTTTGACAATTTAACGAGGAAGTACCTATCTCCAAGAGCATATTTTCAAAATTCGTGACTTTTCACTTTCGACAGGACTGCACAAATTTTTACATTTGTTTTCATACAAAAGGCGAAAAGAAAAAAAAAAATTGCCAGACGTTACACTTAATCACTCGTAGATTAGTTTCGTACTGTATAGCACAATTGTTGTCGAGTTTTCTCGCGGGTCATTCTCATATATATGAGATATTTAAGAAATGAGAATACGGTGAACGTTGAACCGTGCGTAGGCATCGAACGATACCGAGGATGTGTAATAACGTTAACATACATATGCAATGGCCTCTCGAGACCAATTGAACATTGCACCTCGTTGAAAAGACGTTAATCTGAGAAACTCTGGAAAATCGCAATATATCGAGAAACTTGTCATTCGTCATAGAGAGGGAAAAAAAAAATGGATGTATATCTTTCATCATCCACGAATATATAAACTATGATCGCAAATTCTAATCAGCACCCGACGTCACAAATAATTTTTTTTTACTTTTTCACTCCGAGCGCAAACGACAATTCATTATCGATTTGCGTTATGCTATCTTTTTCTCCTTATTTCTGGGGTAATTTTTTTTTTTTTACAGACATAAGTACGGCGCAACGAAAAGACGAGAAATTCGTACATTTGGTCGTGAAGTTCAATTTTTTTTTTTTTTTTTTTATAATTCGATGTATAATATATTATTGGAGATAAGAAAAATAGAATAGAAGTGATGTCATCGAATTATTCAAATCTAAGCTCGTTACTTGAAATTTCAAATAAGCTGCTATTATAGCCTCTGTTTTTTTTTTGCGATTTTTTTAAATTTGCTCACAGGATTTCGCGGCTGTTTGACGACATTATCGTGGCAATTTCGACGATGGCGACCTTTCGCTCGTTTCGCTCTCGAACTTTCACGAAATTGGCATTGCGTCAAATACGAAAAGTTCTAAGACAGACAGAGGAGGCTCGTCGCCCCCCTGCATCGTCCGTTCAGTCTAGAGCGAGAGAGCGAGAGAGAGAGAGAGAGAGAGAGAGCAGTAAATATACCGTCGAAAAAAAAATAAGAAAAATGTCTTCGGTGATTGATGATGCGAAGATTTTTGGTCATGTTCCAAAAACAAATTTTCTCACTTATTCCTTTTCACTCTCCTCGTTGCCATGACATTGCCTCGTCTCGATGTACGAGTACAAACGATTAAAGAGACCGAAAAAAAAAATGAAAAAAAAAAGAACATGACGAAACTCATTATGTGTGCAGAATGTCGGTGAATAAGCCAACTCCAGATAAATCGAGGATAATGGCAAACACTCAAGAGCAATTGTAAATGTTGTTTTTAATTTTTTTCGTTTTAACTAATCGTTTAGATCTTACATGATTTTGATTCTTTTTCTTCTTAAAAAATGTCGGTTAAGAGCATAGTGCAATTTTCAAGCAAACAGGCTACAATTTTCTATACAATTAGACAATCATCGAATAATAATCGTTATTGAATTTCGAGAAAATCGATTGAGTCGTTCACAATTTATAGAATTATCAATTTTTCGACAAATTTATTAAAAATCCAGTTAATCTCACGCAATTAACCGTTCGTAAATTCTTATTCCATTGAGCATAAATCTTAGATCGAAAAAATGGTGAAAAACATTCGTAGCTTGGCGAACATTTGTGACGTAACTTATTAAATGATAAGAAAAAAAATAGTTATAAAACTGGATATTCCAGTATTACGTAGTTTCCCATTATCCCATTTGCCCCTTACTAAAATACATTGAATACAGCTAAATATACATATTATACAGTTATTTATCTTTTAACCGTATACTTGATAACGTTCTATAGCGAAAACGTTATGAGATAACGTGATATAGAAGAAACACGGGCGAATACAGAAAAGTCGATCGTTGCCAAGCGACGAAGAGTTTATAACCAATTTTCGCTCTAAATATAAATCCTAAAATTGTTTTTCGTCGTCGAAAATAAAGTAAGAATTGAAGAAACAATAGCTTTGACGTAGAAAAAACTCCGTTTTCTACTTCAAAAAAGCAACATTATTGACAAAATGAAACGGTGATCGATGTCTTCGAAGAAATAATAATATTTGCGTCTCTAAGAAACCGATCGATGATTAATCGCTACAGTAGTATTTTTTTTCTTTTTTTCTCCGACTCAACCAATTCGCATCGTCATTGTTCCTCGGAAGTCTAATGATCCTCGACGCGAGTACGCCTTTGGATAGAATTAATTTTTATTGTATTTTTTATATAGACGAAGAAAAGCTTGAATGTGAATAATCATAAATTACGTGAGCTTTGTTGGTAAACAATAGAGAGATAAAAGAACGTGATTGACCTCCAAGAAGTGATGGTTCTTTTTGGTACTAAAAATAATTTTACAATAAATTTAAAATAATTATAACCGGTAAATTATCGTATTGCGATAATTAAAAAAAAATATATATTATTCATTGATTTCGTTTGAAAATGATTAAAAATCCTTTTAGTCGAATTCTGCTAATACCGCTTTAGCTAGATTTTTCGTTACGAGAATTATCGTTCGACTCTCCTAGTCACAATCGAGTTTCATTTTCGCGATATGCAAAGTACATCGGCAAACTAACACACGCACATTTGAAAATTAATTTGTCAAAGCATCGCAACTGGCCGTACAGCCGTCAGCGTGACATTTTCCAGACCGGAAATGGCGTCTCGTCTACCCTCTCGTTTGAACTTTTTTTCCGCACACTCGTGCTTTAAACGACCGGAAATTGGTGAAATACACGTACGCAGGCTAAAGTCGCGAATATAACTCAGCCAAGAATTGTCTAACTCT
Source organism: Oxytorus armatus (assembly GCA_958009045.1). Classification (NCBI taxonomy): domain Eukaryota; kingdom Metazoa; phylum Arthropoda; class Insecta; order Hymenoptera; family Ichneumonidae; genus Oxytorus; species Oxytorus armatus. The sequence continues at coordinate 31,130,771 of OY253748.1, read as the reverse complement.
ACCGCTAGATATTTATAATCGTCGTTTCGTAATTTGGCATGTTTACAATATCGATTTTCCGTATTGTAAAACATTTAATTACATTAATTGTCAAGTGTATTTTAATGAAATTGAAATTAATCTCAAGACTCAGTCAAAACAATGCCGTCTTTATCGTCACAGGTTTTCCGCGGTTTCCCTGTGCCCATGGCGAATGCGATACGGTGTAGCTGAGACATCTCCGGGAACGCCACGGAAGTTAGGCTTAGTGAAGTGCGGGTAGAAAAATGGAAAAAATGTAATTGGAAAGGGTCATACGTAAAAACCCCGAAAGGGTATACGTTGGAACGAAGAAAAATATTTGAATTAACAAAAAATAATCACATATTATTTGACGCAAATAAATTTTTTGAAAGTTGTAATTGATAAATTTAGATAAAATTTATTTTCGCGTGAATTACGTAATGAGCAATATCGTCGAGTAAATTTTCTTTAATCCAGAATTCATTTTTATAAAACAACAATAAAAATTGATATCAATTATATTTATTAGGTTTTTTTTTAAATTTGTTAGTTAGTTGCTTGAAAGGTCAATTAGTAAAATTTTATTGAAGAATCAATTCGACCTTTCTCGGTGTTAAAAAAAACATAAACATACATTTATCTCGCTCGAGGGTATCGAGGCATTGAACTGAAAATCGTTGCTTTGCACTTGCCCCCTTTTTCTTCCCTCTTTTTTTTTAATATCCCTCTTTGCGCTCTGTTTAGTCTGTCGGTGGGTGTACGTCACAGAGGATGCTCAGCCGCGAACGGGATGTGGCCGGATAATACACAATGAAATAAATATATCACATCTGTATGTATATACACGAATAGCTGGGGCTAAAAATATATATTTTTTTTTTACATTGCAGCACGGTGCATTGTGAATGCAACGCCCGCGAGTTCGTTGACCCCGCGGATCGCCGCTGGTGTTTCGCAACTCGGACTCGTTTCTAATTCGTGAAAAATCAACGATAACAATAATTTTACAAAAATCATAATAATTCCTTGAAGTTCAATGTAAAAATCAATTCTTACTTAATAATTCGTTTCTGATACGTGAAAAATTTAACAATAATAATAATTTTACGAAAATCATAATTCACCATTGAATTTTCATGTAAAAATTATTTCTCACTTACTAATTCGTATCTGATACGTGAAAAATAAAAAATAATAATAATTTTACGAAAATCATAATACTCCTCGGAGGTTTGATTCGAAAATCATTTTTCACTTACTAATTCACTTCTAATACGTGAATAATTAAACAATAACAATAAGATTACAAAAATGATAATAATTAATCGAATTTTTCTATTTAAATATTTCTCACTAACGTATTTTCTTTATAAACGTTTATTCGACTCGAATGAATTGTAGCAGTGAGGTTACGCGATATCACAAATAATTGCGCCTCAAAATGCTCAATGTTTTACGTCTTTTCTCTCCGAGCTGTCCTCGTTAACGATAAAACTCCGTCACTCCGACGTCGTAGAAAAAAGTAACGAAAAACAACCGAACAATAACGAACGGTCGTATCGTGTGAAGTAGTTATAATAATAATAATAATAATAATAATAATAATAATAATAATAATAATAATAATAATAATAATAATAATAATAATAATAATAATAATAATAATAATAATAATAATAATAATAATAAACATTAGCGATAAACAAGCGTGCAATATACGCAACGCAGAATATACACATCGATTCATAACTGTGCATGTATATAGATATAATAGTAGATATGTACGAATTGCAATAGAATTTCTTAGTATACAGGAGCAGACGAGATTGCTCGAATGTACTTTAACATCAATCACTCTTGGCAATGAATAACTTCGCCATTAGACTCTCGCTACTACAGAAGAATTTTATTTTCATCTTTCTCTGTTTGAACATCGTCATCGTTCTTCCTGACAAAACAATTATATATATACTCGTGTCGCAGAGTGTATCCTCTTCAAACAAACATATTTCACACGAAGAAAACTTTTATCACGTGATGAAAAATTCATCGAGTACAAAGGATTCCTTTTTTTTTTCTAATAACATTTATTTCAATCGAATTTAAATCGTTCTTTTTTTTTTCTACTCGCAATTATAACGAAGATCGAGTGCCTCGATGACCCACTTTCTAAATTCACAGCATTCGCGAATGAATTAAAAATTTAATAAACAAAGTGGTGAGTATAATTTCTAATTTTTTATTCTCAACATCTTTTTACGCTCAATTCCGTTTAATGAAACGCTCACGATAATTACAAAGACGATACTTTTTTTTCTCTCTACTACATCGCAAATAAATTACGTCCGATCGTCTCGGCGATCAGTCGGGCATAGTCTAAAAATTAAATCAGAGGTAAAGGTAGCCGTCGTATCGTCATGACGTAAAATAAGATTTTTAGAAGAAAAAAATCTATACATTTGAAAAAGATATGAAAAATTGTGAGAAAATAAATAAATTTAACAACGAGATTTATTAAATAATTCAACAAGAAAAGCAGTAATAAATTAATTAAATATTTCATTAGTATTGGTCAATCAATGATTAACTAAAAAAAGTCGTCAATTACAAAAATTCCACTAAAAATTCTTGATCAATGAATGAACCAGTTTTTATTCAATTTGTTAATTAATTCATTCGCATTTGGTAAAAAAAATAGACGTAAAGGTGTGTCAGTTATTTTCGTGAGACGTTAAATAAAACGTTAATTAAATTTTCAGAACTAACGACGAAAACCGTCAATAATAACCGAAGAAATATATCGCGAGCTAATGACGTTAATTTCATTAGCAAATTCGGTGACTCCATTTGCCGAGCTCTATTTCGGTGATGTGTACGTTTGGTCTTTTTTCTATTTTTTCTTTTTTTTTTTTTTTTCGCGGTCATATAGCCGTCGCATAGAGCATCGGCGGAAGAGTATCATCTCCCGCCTGGCACATTTCTTCGTACCCGCGAAACACGCTGACGTCACACATTTCAACGGGCAACGAAGCCGAAAAGACTTGTGGGGTTCGCGGGGACATGTATAAAACGAAATTTCACGATGCTCGAACGTAAATGTAGAGAGCGATTCGGAATGAGAGGCGACTGTACCCTGACGTCAATTGCCGAGTGTGAAATAATTTCATTCAAGTTTTCGATCATAAAACGTGACATCAAGGGTTGAGGGTTGAAAATTCTGCAATACATTGTTTTTTCTTTTATTTTTCAATTCTTTAAATATATATATATTTTTTTTCGTCAAATAACCTTGTGATATTGTGTTAGAGTTTTTTTTAACGTCATTTTTTTTTCCTTGAAAAAATTAAAAACTTCCAAAACTAAACGACTGTTTTTTTACGTAAACAATTGTACATTTTACGTGATGCAAATATAGTGGTAGTCGTTGTTTATTTCCATGTATATCCCCCCTTTCGGATTTTCACAAACGTAATGCAAATATAATAAATCAATAATTACGAAAGATTACACAATTTTTATTTTGTGAACGAATAATCGATATTGGAGTCTCGATTCACGATAAACCCCAGACACGTGTTGTGGAATTCAAATATTATGTATACTCGTATATGTACATATATGACGGTGACTCCGAACGAAGAAGCCTCGAGCGGGTTTTCCTGACTTCTCGATAAGAGATAACCGATGAATCATCGGTTATCTCTTATCGAACGAATTCTCGGGTTACCGAAATACCGAACGTTTCAAATGTCACACGATGCTTCTGTCCGAAAGAAACCGATTTGGTAATTAACCCCGGATGTGTACACTGGCTCTTTAACGGGTTATACGCAATTGGAAATTTCGAAAAATCGATTTTTTTTAATTGCATTTCCGGAACGTACACATATTTGAGTATATTCTCTGAAAATTTAAAATCGATCCGGACAAATGTTCTTGGAGATACATGCATATTTGTAAGGATTTTTAACGGATTTTGATTTCTCAAAAAACGGCTCAACCGATCGGTCTGCAATTTTAACGCAACCTCCTCCGATATATTCTTCAGGTATTGATCGAAGGAATAACATTTCCGATAATTATTTCTATTTTATTTGAACAATTCAACGAAAAAATTTTGGTCGAAAATTGGAATTTTTTCTTTTTCGAGCCGCCATTTTGTCAAAAATCAAAATTTCGATTATTCCTACGATCAATACCTAGATTTATTTATCCACTAACAGAATCTTTTTGGTTTTTTTATTTTATATAATCCAAACAGCAGCTTTAAAAATCATTATTTTAACAAATAAAAAATATGAAAATAAAGTTAAAAGTTACCACATGTGCATATAAATTTTTACGTTAATGAATTAAAATGTCTTTTCAGGAAAAATTCTTGAAAAATCGCCTATTTTCGGTCTCCTGACTGCGTATATAACTCCTTAACAGGAACAGTCGAAATTTCAAACTCCTAATTCTCTCTCTGTTTGTCAATTTTTATTAACAACGGTTTTAAACTTTGGACTTTGGCAACATCTGGGTCAGTGTAGTAGACACTTCGAGAAGTAATCCGTAATTTTTGCAGATTTTTTTAAAGCCCAGAAAACTCTAAAAACTCAACTGGTCCCTCAAAGACCCAGAGTACACATCATGTCTCGAAAAATATAGTGTACACACGGGGGGTTAACCTGTGTAAAATTAAGATTTATTTTCATTTGTTTTTTTAAAATAATATGTCCTTGGCCTTTATCCAGATGAGCCTGTTTTTTTTTTGTTGTTACTCGAATTGGCCATGGACCTGGCGGTGTCGAAAATTCCGAGATATTCGAGCAAACTATTTTAGCATCATCTGGCACTCCCACCAACGCATTGTCGGCGCTCTCGAAATGAATTTTCAATTTTCCCAAATGATCTTTAACACAAACATTCACGAGCAAATGTCGTACGAGAAATTAGTGTTTTTTTTTGTCTTTCAATTACTCAAGCATTAAAATCTAAATGAACATTTTTCTTCAATAAAAATTTCATTTTTCCTGATAATTATTCTTTTCCCAATGATTTTTATCAACAGCTTTTTCACATTCTTATTATTTTCAATCAATGCTCTTGGTATCTTTGATATTGTTAATTGTTTTTCAAGTGTTTGTCGCAAAATAAAATTCTCGAAATTCCCACTTTTCGACTGAAATACATTAACCAAAAAGTACGTAGAGAAAAAACGGAAAGAAAAAGATGAAAATGATCGCGAATTTCGTTGAAAAATATGACAAAGTTTGGCCGGCCGATGGCAAATCGTGAAACTCTGACGTGAAGGAAAGCGCAACCCAGAATAAATAAAACAATCGGCAGCGTCAAAGGGGAACTCGTTGGAGGAGGGCGAGGGGCGAGTAGCGATAACTGTGTTTGAAGCGTGGAAAATTTACGCAGTTTCGTTGATTGCACAGGACGGAAAAAGAAAAGCAAAACGAAAACGTCGATGGTGAACGTGAAACGCGCGCGTCTTGTTGTTTTTTTTGTTTCTCGTCGTTGTCAGTAAAATGCAAATAAAACGAGCGCGACGACTTTTTCCACGTGAAACACGCTTCACGTTAATAAATATAATAAACGTATGAAGGAAAGAAAAAAAGATGATGCGGATACGAGTTTAAATTATGGGTGTAGAGCGCGCGAGGGTTGGAAATGTGGCGCAAAGGAATTGGATTAACATAAGTAAAATGTGCAATTTCACCGTGTAGTCTCTTTCCCGATGGAAATCGAGTGAGAATGTTGGGTTGAGCACGATAATAATAACGATTATGGAAAAAGGAATAAACGAAGAGAAGGAAAAAGAATGGCTACAGGTGTATACGTACACCTTGCAATACATATCGGAGTGAATGTGGCTCTGACGATTTTTGCCGGCTGGTTACTCGAGTTTTAAACGAGACGTATAATTACACAAATATATTTGTGTGCGTGCAAACGTATGAGTGTTCGTTCGAGCATACCGGTAAAATTATACCGGTCATTTAAAAGTGTTAGTTAAAAAATATGTATTTATTGATAGTCCTCGTTGTCGCGCTCGAAAAACTCGTCTTTACATCAAGGATCAAATAGTTGCTTCAAAATGCTCATCAAAAAAGTCTGAATTTTCAATATACTTTCGTAGAGTTACCTCCAATTATTAATTGCAAAATTTCAAGCTAAACGACCAAACTGGCGTCGCAAACGACATCGTGAAGATTTTTGGATTTTTTTCTTGCATTTAATCGATTTTTTTTTTGCACTAACAGCTCAACGGACATATTATAAAAATTGACAAATTCGTCGAATAGCTGTATTTAGGCAAAGAAAGAAATTTCAATGTTCCTATGTCCTGTACGATTTGCAAAAAAATACAAACGTGTGATGAAACGTCACGTGGCGCGAAAACTAGCAAAGTGTAAACAAAAAATCTAATTTTATGATTTAATAATTGAAAGGATTGAAAAATTATCTACGCGTGTCAATCATCGTGGGAAAAATTCAATAAAATTTCTTTTCTCACATTGAAAGGTTTAAATTGATCCTAGAAACAAAGATGGCTGCAAAAAGTTCCTCAAATTATCCCTGCGATATTTTTCTTATTTATTTCTCCAATTCATCGATTTTTCATCGATTTATTTATGTGCTTTCATCGATTGTTTATTCGTTTCTCCAATGTTTCTATTATTGCAATTATTACAAGACAAAAATCTCGATTCAAAATTACTCCAAAAATCGTACCTTATCTTACGGGATTCAATGTTGTGTGAAAATCAGTATATTGTAGTCTCAACGTCAATGAAAAACATTTGCACTAACCCATCAAAACGTTCTATACTCGCACCCCAAAAAAAGGTCCTACTAAACTTCACTTTGCGAATCGATTGTTCTCTTTTTTTTTTATATGTATACAATTTATTATTGTGCCAATGATACCGGGAAATTAACTTATTTTTGTTTATCACTCTTCGGGAGAGAAAAATTGAACACGTGCGCTCGTAACGAGCGCCGCACTTGTACTAAAGCATACTAAAGTTTATTGGCCCGCGCGTCTCTAGAGACAAAAATCGGATAGTACACGATTCGCTCACCAAAACCAGCGCCAGTCCGATGCTCGAGACATCGTTCTATCTCTGTCGCTCTCACGCGATCGTTAAGAGAGTTTAACACACCTTAAAGTCGCGTGTAAAAATAATAATGATAATAAATACTACGGCGTGTTTTAGTAAACAAACGGATTTGATTGGACGAGAAGAAACGTACCATCGGACGAGCCCCTCGAAGCGTTTCACCGAAAAACAAAACAACGTCCTCTGGTACGAGAGAAAAAAAAAAAAAAAAAACGAGAAATGTCGTGAGATGACCTAATTTATGATTGAAGAAACGCGTGACATAAATCCCTTCCACAGATATCGCCATACGCGTAATTTTCAACTGACCGAATAATAATAACAATCGATAAGAATCGAACCGACGGGAATATGTATAAAAAAATGTTTTCAATCCCAAACGACTATTTGTTGGAATATTACGATGCTAATCTACACGAATACGTCATGTATCGAATGTTTTTTTGGGCTCGACGATTATTGGACGAACACCAGACACTCCTTCCCCTCCCCTGAAACTCATATGACGTAAGGTACTCGTAACGATAATTTATTCGTCTATTTTACATTTCAATTCGTTAGCGAATGTTGTTTGAAAGGAAAAAAAAAAAGTTGGGCCATTAAAAAAAAACAAGTGAATTACGTATTCGTCCAAGCATTTCACAATTTAAAAGAGAGTATGCATCATCGATGTATGTTACATGATGGAAATTTTGGAAAATTTTTTGTGCTCTGACAAATTGTATAGAAATTAAACGAATTATATGAAATTCTTCTTTTCATTCGTTGAACAAAGGCTACATTATTTTTAAATGAAAATTGAAAAAAAATAAAAACAAAATTACAAAGGGTTTGCACGAAATGGCCAACATATTGAAAAATTTGTTTTTCTTCTATATTCATGTTCTATCAGATATTTTCAACAGTGAGTTCGTTAAAGATTTGTCCCATATTCCACGTTAAAATACACAAAATAGCACTACTATTATTATACAGAATATTTTACGTAATTTTGCATTATAATTTCTTACAAAGTTCGCATACACGTGTTCAAGCACCGAGTTTCGTTGCAAACATTATTTCATTCTTCCATCAGCTGCACGAGATGGAAAAAAAAAAAAAAAGAAAAAAAAAGTCTCGTTGCAGCTGTCAGAGGAGAGCGTGTCGTCGCGCTTTCACTTGCCACGACTCGCGGCATGGCCCCGATGTTATTTCCCATTGGTTAAAAAGCGAGTCTCACGACTTTCCGCGACATGGCAATACACCGACGATTAATAATTAATTTTCGCGGATTTTCTTTTTTTTTTTTACCACTCAGGTTGCAAATATATTGAACGAACAGTTAAATTTTTTTATGTCATCGATGGCCACAAGTATTTTCTGAGATAAATCTGCGAGTAATATTGAAATTATTGGTTCGACAATTCCTGTGATGTCGAAACTGCTAAAACATAACGAGAGAACTATAAAAAAGTGAAAGGATCTCTGGTCAATGCCTCTTTTTTTTTTTTAGTGATTTCGACACGGTATTGTTACCGGAGTACTGAGCCCAATTATTCGTCGATTTGTTCGACAAGTTTTATGGTAAAAATTATCTAATTACAAGTTTCTGGATATTGTTGAATGTTGGGAAAAGATAGCTCAAAAATTATTGCTGCAGTTTAGAAGATTTCTTTTTCATCTTCGAATAAACAATTTTCTTCGATGGGTCATTTTCTAAGTGTTTATCAATAAAAATTTATTCACTGAATCTACTAAATTCGACGAGTTTTTAAATTTAAATCAAATTTCGATTGATCGAACGAAAATTCGTACATATCAATTTTTTTTTTTCAATGTCCCAGAGAAATTTGTACATAAATATTTAGGAAGTAGAAATTGTGAGAATTCGTTATGAAATTCTGTATGAATTTATTCAAACGATGAGAAGATCGCGTAACAGTGGTGGTGGAAGATTGTTGGAGAATCGACCGAATCTGATTGATTTTGGATTACGTGAAACTACTCATTTCATAATCAACATCGTACGGTTTAATAGGGATGCTTCAACGAAAGCAAATAACCGTATGGATTAGCTTATTTACCGAATAAAATCGCTCATAATGTTGTTTTTTTACCACGGGCTCGTCCTCGCACACCCACCTTACGAAACGTTCTCTCATTGGTTAACTCGAATGTTTTGTTACGTTCAACCGCCGGGAGACTTTTCGAGGACGTGAGTTCGAAACAAACAAGAATGTTTTTCGCTATTTCTCTCTTTATCTTTCGACGCCGGAGAGCCTGATCACTCTTGGCCAAGTGGTGGGAGCAGGAAACGGTCAGAGCACAAATTGATTGGATAAACGTATATAAATTATATGTATAGGCATTCCAATGTATTTCGAGAGGCCAAAAAAACCCTGACAATTTTAAATATTTAGCGATTTTAGGAACTCCTTCCACTCCTAAAGTTGCAAAAAAACCTAATAATTTGTTGTTAATAGCTTCTGTTTTATGTAAAATATTGAACAATTTTTAGACCGCAGTCGATCCTTGATTAAATTTGCATTCGTCCAAGCATTTCGCAATTTAGAAGAGAGTATGCATTATCGATGTATGTTAAATAATTTAAATTTTTCAACATTTTTTTTGCTCTTACAAAATGTATAGAAATTAAACGAATTAAATGAAATTCTTTCTTTCATTCGTTGAACAAAGGCTATATTATATTTAAATGGAATTTGAAAAAAAAAAAGAAAAAAAAAATTACAAAGGGTTTGCACGAAATGGCCCACATACGGAAAATTTTGTTTTTTTTTATATTCACGTTCAATCAGATATTTTTAACAGTGGGTTTGTTGAAAATTTGTCCCACATTCCATGATAAAATACACAAAATCGCAAATTTGCAAATTATTATCCTTCGAACAATGAACAACCGAGTAATGCTTCTTTTTTTTTTAACGAAAATTTTTAACGAAAGAACGAAAAACAAGTACTCGAGATTGGGAAAACGTCACGACGCCACACGTGTCTCCTTGAAACTTCGACGAGTTTAGAATTTAAAAGTAATGAAAACTAAATTTACTCAATGAAAAACAAAAGAGAAGAAATGATTACAGTGATTTATCCTCAGTTGCATGTTCCACGTAATAATCATCGAGAATTCGGTATAATGAGGACTTAAATAACGAAAGGAAAGTTGTTTTGAGACTTTTATTTAATTGCCGATATAAATTTAAGAGAAGATTGGATGCTCGCGAAGTTTCATTGACCTTGAAAACAAATACCGATGACGCACTGCAGTATTACGTCGGTTCAATTCGACAGAGTGTCAACAAAATTTCATGTTATATATTTTGTAGATGTATACGATGCATTGTGTTAAAAGATTTGTTTACTCGATGCTATAATGACACAAGAGAGACGAGAGAGAGGTGGAGATGCGGATGAAGAATTTTGACTACCTGCACTTCTCACGTCGTATTAATTGCATATCGATTTATTGCTGCACCTGTGTGCGATACTAACAAAAAAAAAAAAAAGCTCTCGGGGCAATACTAAAAAAACAACGTTTGAATTTTTTACGTGCAAAATGTTTTGAGACCGCTTGTGTAAAGTTGGCTATAAACTGAGCATTATCCGTCTCGAGATAGCGCGGAACGCGCACCTAGACTAGATAGCAGTAAATCGATGCTCGTGAACAAAGACGAAGCACCAATTCCAATGGGAAAAATTACGTTGCGACTAAATATTTGTGAATTTTTAGAAAAAAAAAAAAAAAATTAAATTTGTCAAATAATTAAGAGTAATTGAAAATAAATGTGAAAATTGAATATAAATACTTGTTTATTATAATTAATCGTTATTACTATATCGAATAATTATTCGATCGAGTGATCTTGTAAGCGACCCTTCGTGGTCACACTTCTCCCAAATTTTGCGCCGGTCACACGGGATCAAAATGACGTCCAGTCATTTTTGAATGATTTCCGCAAGATCTTGGTGCAAAAAAATCACGCAATATACGCTCTGAACGTCGAAGAATACGGAGCAACTGTGTTCGCGTACGAAATCGAATGATACGATGCTGAAAAAAAGTCGTGAAGTAAAAAAATCAATTTATCCATTTTTTAAAAGTATTTTTTCATAAAATTTGTTGGTGATCATCGTGCAAGATATGGTACTTTGAGGGGGGGAAAAAAGTCTATAGTACCCGTTATAAAAAAGGCATCAACCCTAAAGGGGCCGAAACACTCACGGGATTTCCTAAGAAGGGAACGTCAGACATTCGGTAAAACCTCAAATCACATTTTTGAATCACGAAGCACGAAGTAGTCGTGGCTTTTGTGGGCACAAAAAATCTCGACGTAACATCGTAAAAAGTGATACGAGTCAATCTGCGTCGGACGGATCTTATAGAAAGGTTGTAGATGGCGCCACTCTCTCGAGAGCCAACATTTTCACTTTATCCTACGAGTAACAACGCGACGGTAAACCGTCGCGTTACACGATGTTACTTAACTATAAACGGTAAACCGTTAATAGTTAAGTAACATCGTGTAAACAAATAGAAATATATTTATCGCACAAAAGTATTAAGAATTAACGAGCAGTGTCTCTTCAGGCTGCACGTTAAAGTTTAGTAATCCGTTCAAAGGATTTTTTTAACGGTTGTGAATAATGTAGAAATTTTTTTTTTCAGCAAAATTATTCCCTCACAAAATTTACTTGAAATTTTTCTATATTACCGAAGAGCATGAAATTAACAAAGACATTTTAGAAACAATGTTTGAGGATCTTCAGCGTTTTGGGAAGATGAAGGAGAAATTGTAAGAAAAAAATTGAAGGTGATACAATAGAAAGAAATTATAGATTGTTTTATTTTATTATTTTGCGGAAAGAAAAATCGTATCGAAAGTACCAAACGAGGGGTTGTTCGTAATGCTTTTCTGATGAAATTTAAAAATATTCAGACGAGCAGGGCAAAGAATTGTAAGTAGAGTTCTATTTTTTAAATATTTAAAAAAAATTTCATACAAAAAATTCATTGCCCACAATTCCGTAAAGACATTAGGAACAGTCTGTCGTTTTGGATTTTCCATACGAATTTTATTGGCAAAGTAAAAAAATTAAACACTTCGTTTGGGATTTTAAATCGTGCCAACCCTTAAACGTAACGTATTGTTTGATAAATATGAATATCAATTTTCTACACAAAATTTCAATTGTCATGGAAAGCGATTATTATTTACCAATGAAAAAAAAGCTAGTTGTCCTGTCAAATTTGTAAAAAAAAAAATAAAAAATAAAAAAAAACGTTCATTCATTGATGTTTGATCGTATCATAATGATTAAGTATATCAATGAGAAGTAGTAAAATGTATACACGTATAGATGTACAGTACTCTCGTAACCTACATTATACGTCGAACGGGACTGACCCAAAAAGCGAAGTGAAAGCTGGGTTTCGGGGACGATGAAATGGGGTCCCCGGGTCAGCGGATCAGGCCGATAACAGTGAAAGTGAGAGTTAAGGAACTGAATATCCCGTTTTCTCGAGCAGTAGCACCATCAGGGAAAGTAAAATGTTAACGAAGGTGCGCGAAGACCTCGTCGCCCGAGAATCAGGCCCTAATACAACGATCACTCTCACTCTCGCTTACTCGCTTTCATGAGGCCCACATTTTGCTCTCCATTCAACGTTCACTGACCCCAAACAACCCACAAGCGTTCGAGACTTCCTAACACCGATGATTATTATTATTATTATATGAAATAAAAATTATTTACTCGTGGAGGAGAATTTAATTTTTTCTCTCTTTCATCATTACGAACATATCCTGTTAAAACACTAGCGTTGAAATTAGATAGAGATTTTCCTAAATTTTCTATATAGAAAGTTTTAACCCGTAAATTATTTGTTTAGTGGATTTTAATTCTTGAATTACCGGTTTAGTTAAAATATATGAATTGAAAATAAAAATACCGTTCTGTAGTGTTGAAAAGCTGGTAGGATAATCTCGAAAGGCACCAAAATCGTCGAAATAAATTCGATAGTCAGCGATTAACATCGTGGAATCATAAGGCGATGTTATACGAAAATTCATATCAATATCTATTTCTTATGTCGCAATGTTTTTTTCTTCGTGTCGAGTGTATCGATTTTCCTGATAAAGACGTTATTGTAACGAGCCTAATGTATCAAGCTTGTAAAAAAAAAAAAAATAGTCGTTTATCTAGATTCAAAGAGATCGGATTTCAGTCGCCAGCAGAAAGAGTCTAAAGTTCATTAGCCAACGTTCGATCATCACTTTTCCTTTCGATTACTATTTCCATTGTAAAGAAAATCTAAATGAATGAAATTACGTTTTTTAGGATTAAAGGGCGAGGAGGGTCGAACTCTCACTTCCATTTGGAGGCCCACAGGTTCAAGAGCAAAAGTGAAGTCCGGCGAGCTAGAGTACAACGACAGTTTGAAATTCTTTTCTTTTTTATTGCGTTTCGCCAAGTGCCGGGTCTTGCGGTAATATCGAGTATTTCTTTGCGGAAAAATAGACATCAGACAAGTTATACTCTAAATTCCTCTTCGAATATTCGATCTAATCTCGATAGATCCATACACTATTTGATCAAATCGAAGAATTTAATCAAATATTTATACGCATTTGTGAAACGTAATGAAGTTAAAAAAAAAAGAAATCAATCAATCGAGCGAGCGAGATATCAGTGGATTGAAAATTTTTTCACCTCATGAATAATCGCACTAATCGCAAAGTAAACGTTCTTTAGTCGCAGTCTGAAAATTTTAGTCGGGAGCAGATAAGATAGATTACGATAGAAAGGTATAAAAATTCGAGTGATGGATGATTTAATAGTCAGAACGATTGTGAGACTCGGCGTCTCGTGTATTAATAAACGTTCCATTATGATTTCGTTGAAAAGGACTTTTTTACTTTTGGCACTGTTCGCCGTTGCATTTGGCCAGAATGACGGACCCACCGATTCTCAGTATGCGTAATAATTATTTCTACTTCGAGAGTTTTGCATATTAATTTAAAGTAAAACTTGTAAATGCAATTAATTGATTTAATTGACGTAAATTGTTTATTTGATTTGAGTAAAAGAAAAATTGCATCGATTAGTTGAATCTTTGAGGATTTTATTGTCTCCAGTATAAAACCAAAGATCATCGTGTACGAGATTAATTTGAACAAGGCTTTTGACGCCGGTTTACCGAATATACGTCATTACATCACGAATAATGGATTTGATCCCATGGACGTTCCGGACGTGGAAATTCCACTCTCCCCACTGGTAAGTATTTGACACTTCGTCTGTAAACCTGGGTCGTTCGTGTCCGAGCAGAAACACCTTTGGTTTGTACATGGGAAATAGGGGAAGGGCGGACGCTCCATCCTGTCCCTAAAAAGAAAGTTACATAGGAGGGGGAATTCATTTTTTTCTTAAAGCTATTCACCGTTAATTTGCAATTTGGAAAATGACGCTATCTTCATTTTTCTCTGAGTTAGAATTTTTTTTCTAAATAACAATTTGTTTCCCTATTTCTTCATTTAATTAACAAAAAATTTATGAACAAATTAAATTTTCGAGCATTTGACAATTGGTACTTCAAAATGAATATTTCAAACAGTAGCATGAATTTTTTCGGAATTTTTAAGTGCATTAAGGGGGTGAAGTAATGGCCGAACGCGAAAGGCCCACGTTTACAGACGGGAAGTGCGGAAAAAACGTTTACAAACGAAGCGTTAATCCCATGATCGATGATTTTTTACATTTTTTAATTCATTATGAAAATAAGAATTTTATGAATAATTCTTTGGAAATTTGTATTTATCAAGCCTGGCCTGTTGAAAACGAAAATGATTCTGCATCACGGTCACCTGCAAGAACTATCGACGATCTATCGTACGGGCGACATTATTCTACAGTATTCCGAGGAAAAACTATCTCTTTATCTTAACATCGGATTTAAAACGTTGGATGTCAGTAAAGTTTTTTTTTTAAATCCATTAATCGATTAATTGAACGTTAATTATTGTTTTAATGTTGCACTAAAATAGTTGAGCCACGAATACTCTTTGAGATGGATGCTGTACAATCGAAAGGGTGATTGTTATGGTCGTTATCACGACGTCACAGCAAGCATGCTCGTAGACTACGATCGGAAGAGTCATAAAATCAATCTCAAATTTTTCAAATTCGTCGATGTCGGGTAAGTAACGTTTTTCTCGTCGTATATGTATTTTTTAAATACTTTTTGTAACGTTTATTCGTTGAAATAATAGTAAAATAGAATAATCATTGCGGAAAAAAATTTATATAACTTTTTAACGAATAATTTGTAATATCTGTTTGTCTTATAATATTATTGAATATTATTACGATACTATAAAAGTATTATTATTTTTTTCAAATATTTATTGTTCATGTCGTTGGAAAATCATTTTTATTCATTCTAGTTCGTTAAAATCAACACGACAAAAATAAAATAATCCAGGGCTCATTGCTTAAATTACTTTATCCGTGTCTCTAAGTTTATTCAACCGGAATCTGGTGTGTCAAAACACACAAGATCCTTATCGTACAAATTGGGTCCGTGCAATGCCCAGTGACACAATAAATTCGAGATAATCACGACGATCGAGTAGAAAAAAATAAAAAAAAACATTTTCATACAAATAGAAGATAACGCGGGAGAATTATTAGAGCGAGAGCTATCGTTATCGCGTAACGAAATTTTGTACGCCGAAATTGTCACGTAAATGAAATACGTGCAGAATTTTTCTTTTCGAAAATAACAATTGCCACGTGATTCTTGACTAATTTTTTTTTCTCTACGTTTTTTCTTTTTTCTTGCAACGTTTGCAGAGATTTCAAAGTCAGACTGGAGGGCCACTTCGCCGATCAAATAATCAACATTATCACCGAGACATTGTCGAACGTATTCAGGACTCAGATACTTCGAATAATCGAGTTGAAAGCTTACGAGGAAATTGACAAAAGGATTCAAGAGATCAACGAAATTATAACGAGTTTTAAGAATCTCGAAATTGTGGTTAAAGAAGTGATCGAAGGTCAGGAGTTCGATGATATTCCTACTTACAAATTCAACCGAACCGAACTGATATAATTATTTATACTTTTTGTTGAGCTTAAATAACCGATATTTTGACTGAGAAAAATTGATTTATTTGATTTATTATAAAATTCATTTGAGTTACGAAAATATATTTATTGAAATTCACTTTTTTTTCCAAGTTCAAAAAAATGTTATTCAATATTTGACTGATGAAATTAATTGAAAGTTACTATTTAATTTTTATCACAAAACGATAATGCGGATAAACAAAATTGGAACGTAAAATCTTATTTTGAATTAATTGTTCTGTAACAAAAATGGCATTTTATTTGAATGAATAAAATTCACGTTTCTCGTACATTGAATATAATTGTCAGCCAATGAATATTGTACATAGATATTAAACGCAATGTCCAAATATATCCATGATTATTCCCGATACAATTCGAACACGGAATTGCGAAAATTCAGATGAAAAAAAGACAAAGCAAACGGTTGCATCGATTTGCCGCACGAAAGAGGCTGAAATTGTTTGTCAATGAAAAATAAAAAAAAAGGACGCAATCGGACTGTAACGAGGTGTACGTGATTGCGGTAGTCTCGAATTTTTTTCGTTTCGAGCGATTTGCATATGGCACAACGACGAGGGGTTTTTTGCAGATGCGGATGAAAAACGGAAAATTGAACTTTATTCTCGGACATCTCGATGGCAATTGGCAGTCTCGTAAAAAAAAAAAAAATTGCTATTACAAGAGGGAAGAAAAAAAAGGACAAATTCGTGCGATTAGATTGATTTTTTTGGTCAATACGTTGCACAGGAATTGAAGAGGAGATCGATGACTCTCGAGACCGTGCTCTATTTTTCTTCTTTTTAATTCCGTTTGATACGTCCAGCTAGTCGGTCCAATCTCTCCACTAGTAACAGTCGTTTCGTCTCGTATCGAACGTAATTATTTGTTCGACGAAAATTTCGCTCTCAATTAAATGTTGACGATATAGGATTGGACGGATTATTTTTCGACGGAGGCATCGGAAATTTGTCGCGTTGGACGAGTGCGAGCAAATATTTGTCTCTCGTACGATCTCGGAAATGCCAATTAAATTATAATTAAACAATCGGCCGGATCACGAACGTTACGTCACGTCGAATATACGTGTTTCACTGGCCTCATCGATTTATTTTACATACGAAAGCAATTCGCCAACAAATACGACCGAACAAGTCATCAATGATTCGTTAACGTTTTTATCGTTTAATTATAATATTTAAAAAACACACACAGACAATTTTATATCTTTGAGCAATTGCTTTTTCGAACAGGAAAATTAAATATTTACTTTCCCTTTTATAAATCCATTAAAAAACCTTCAAACTTCGATTAAATCATCTTTGTCGCAATTTTTTTTTTAACCATAAAAAAACAAATATTTCTACACATTTTTCTGACCATTTGGCCTCGTTCACAAAGAATAAATTATAAATCTCATAATTAACGAATTGAGACGATATCTCACACGGAGGAAGAAAGCTTCGCAAAAAAATATTGAATATTTATTTCAACTATTTTTTATTCGCGCAGCTTTCACGTTTAATTCGAGTATACGCTGGAAAATCGACTCAACGCGCCCGCTTCTGTCGGTGCTTCGCTGCGAGTTGTATTGCAGCGCCGCAGGCGCGAATAACCAATGAAATTGTCTCTGCGAAAAGCTCGAAAATTTCGAGAGGATTGTGCAACCAATGGTCGCCCATTTAGAGGTGAAAACTCTCTTCGTATGGGAGGGGGGTTTACTGGTTGTCTGCAATTCCCGAATAACGGAATTAACGCTGTACGATAATAACGTGAAAATTGTGATTAGTCGAAATTTCACAAGCGCGGATAATTAGATGCCTGTTGTTACCGACTAATTAGGACCAATTTGTAGAATAATGATTTTCAGAATTTCGGAGTTTATTAATATTTCGATATTGTAATTACAACTTTACCACTTTGATTATCATTGCGTTCTGTGTATAGAAGCCTATTATATATGAGCCATTCGACGTTAAATCGACCTGTCCGCAAATGTCATCCTATGGGATTTATTCGATAATATTTTTTCAACTTGTTGTTACAATCCTAAAAAGCATGCAATTTTTTAATAAATTTCTTCCGCTAATTAGTAATGTTTAAAAAAGAAGTATTTTATATTTTTGTTTTATATGGAAAATTATTATTTTAAAATCATTGTTAAATATAGGATTAGCAAAAAAAAATGTAGAAAACAAAATGTCATGCCTTTTGGGATTGAAAGAGCATTATAAAAAATGGTAAATGAAAACCCAAAGGATAAGGATCATGGACAGGTCGATTTGACGTGGAATGGGTCATATACATACTTCGAAATGGCCCATTAGACTCGAGTGGATTGGACACAATCAACGCTCTCTCAATCTCTTTCTGGGATTCCACCGCGGTCACGAGAATCCGATTATGGTACAGCATGCTTGACGTAATCCAAACAGCAAGTGCAAAACGTGGAATATCCCTTTGTGTATCTATATATCTATTTATCACCGTCGCTACCCGAAACGCAATACACGCTTTAGACTGTACTAACCAAATCCCTTGGATTCCTCAATTAAACCAGTACCGCAAGATAATCGACAATTGTATGTCCATTGTTGCTGGATGAGCTACCGTGATACCGAATCGACGTGCATTCCGTGATAGTGGATGGCCGGTGAGGGGGAAAGGAGGTTTAGACAACAACGAGAACGTAGTTCCCGATATAATCGATTGTCATTAATTAAATTCCAAACACAGAATGATCGCGATCGGTGAAACGTGATAAATTTCTTAATAATCAATGGAATTTTCATTTGAAACAATATTCGTATACCATTGAAATTAAGGCGCTCGTACCGTACGACGACTGTAGTTTTTTCGCTTTTTTTTTTTTCGTGAATTTTTTCTAACGAATCATGAAAATGCATTAGCTTGCAATTTTTACAATATATTTATTAACATTCGTACAGTGACGCGGAATGTTTTTAAAGCCAATATACAGATTGGAATCGAATTTACAGCGTTCGAAAGACGCACACGTGTAAAAAAATGAGTAGATCGACCGCTGACAAGATACCGGCTGTTCCGTTTATCTGAAATGAAAAAATGAACTGGCACTTTAATCTGTAGACCCGTGGCAATCGCCGGAACTAGGATTAAATGGAAATATTGAAAATTAAATATTTGGCACGCGTTCGAAAATTTCGTTTCGACTTTTGTTATTGTTATTCGACTCACGCGGTACTACCGCCTCAAGTTCTAGTTCCGGCTATAGTCACAGGTCTACAAATTAAAATGCCACTGTATTTTTTTATTTCAGATGAACGGAACAGTCGGAATTATGTCAGTCGTGTCAATTTACGTATTTTTAACATGTGTGTCTTTCGCACGCCGTTAAATCGATTCCAATCTATATTTTGGCTTCAAAAAACTCCGAGTGACTGTATCGATGTTAATAAATATATAGTAAAAATTCCAAGATGGTGTATTTTGACGGTTCGTTGGAAAAAATTCGGAAAAAAATGAGAAAAAACACAGCCGTCAAACGGTACGATCGGCCTAAATCTACGAATTAAACTGAAAATTTCAATTTTATACGTACCGAAAATAACGTGTCGTAACACATATTTTTTAACCGTTATTTCATACCGTCACGTTCTTCACGAACGTATAATATGGGATGCGCAACGAGAACGCTCGTATGCCGAATTCGTTGGTGCCGAGAGCTCTACCAAAATGTTACAAAGAACGAGATCGTAAGAAGAGAGAGATAAAAGAGTTTCTTTCTTTCTCTCTCCTTGCTCGAGGCCGTGCTCGCGCGCGCGCGTACCAAAACGTGCAAACTACAGTTCAAGTCCTCGCAATTAAACAGCCAGGGTTCACGACATTTCAGGGATTCCTTCCCAATATCCGTCGGGGATTACCACGGAGGCGTGGCCTGTTTAACATGGCCGCTCACTCCCAGTCAGCCCAAGTCAGCCAGCACTGATTAACGCGGGGAACAGTGGTAAACCGCGCGCGCCTCCCGTTGTTTACGCGATACGAATAAAACGGCTCTTGATCTTTCGCTTTAGCGAGCGTCCAATTTTCCATTTAACGGGTATTCTTACGATTCGCATCGTGTATTAACAGCCGTAAAATCGTTAAAGGAATCGACGTTACCGGTTTTCCGCAGTTTCCCTGGTCCCCCGTGCGAATGCGACATCGTACGGGAGTACGAGGAGGCTGCGAAGGAATTCGAGGGTTAAGTGGGTGAGTGTCGATACGGGAATAGGAAAGTCGGCAGAAAAAGTCACGTTAATGGCGACGGATGCCTTCTGGCGAAAGGTAAAAATGCCAAGATTGTTCGAACAAGTGAGAAGTTAAATTTTGAGAACTTGTACTGTATACCGGGGAGTGGAGGATCGGGAGAGCGTTGAGGGTGATGAGGGAGGCAGAGACAGAGAGAGAGAAAGCAACGGCCGAGCTCAGCCGAGAGCGGCGTCGAGCCGGGCCGGGCCGAGCGGAGCCGAGCGTAATTCTCAACACACGTCTTCGCTTCGGCACGAGGGGGTGAGGAGTGGGAGAAGTTTGCGCCCCGTCTTCGTCTTCGTTCGTTCGTTAACTCACCGTCAGGCGTCGCGGAGCACGCGCGCGCGCACGCACAAGCAAAACTATGGATAGGCCTGGAAACGTCGAAGACGCGTGGGGAAACGAGGGTCATCCACTGACAATTCATGTATTTTAACCCAGTAACGAATTTTAAGTTTAAACTTAAGTACTCGATTAAACTTCCGTTTAATCGAGTACGAGAGATCGATGTATTTGTGATGAAATGTATTTTCTCTTAGTCTGACTATCGTTACCCCGCGATGATCTTTGTTGCTCTACGTCGGGCTTCGCAGACGTCAGCTCTCGTTTGACGCACGTTGAAAGATGGTCGCGCGAGGTTGAGGGGCAGGCCGCTATGGATTCACGGGCTTGGAATTTACACCGATGCGCGCAAACACACACGCGCATTTGACCAGCAAAATCGTGCGTACGCGGTGTACGGGGAACTGACGGGGCATACGTATGCCCCTGTACGAAAGGCTCGCAAGGGGGATACGCCACGAAGGGAAAACATTGGCGAGGAGGGCAGGGGAGGGGCGTCGGGGAAGACGAGCGGGAGACTTTTAGAGCGCGAGGCTCTTTTGCTAACCACATCGCGCGGGAATGCGCGCGGCACTCTCACACACGGACACACACTCGTGCATCGAAAGAGAGCGAGAGCGAAATTTCTCTCGGTCTCCATGCACACACACACACACGCGCGCACACATGTGCATAAATACATAGAGAGGACCTGAGATGGAAGGCGCGCACGGTGACTACGCTCGGCTCGGCTCGGCGTCGGTACGCCTCCTCCGTGCACGCAACCCAGAGCCGAGGACAGTAGTACAAAGAGCCCCGGTGGACTCGGCAAGCGTCGAGAACCGGCGTCACTTCGACCCGCGCGTTTCTATCGCTATTTTATTTTTCCCACTTCTTTTCGCCCACGCAACCCCCTTCCCCGCTCCTTTTGTTTCGGTTCGTCTTTTAATTGAGTCTCACCCCCCTTTGTTCGTTCTAGTGTTAAGAAACGCGCGAAAACATCTTGTCTTTCGTCGAATAATCGTAGTAACAACGATTTATTTGGATTTCCAATCAGTCGCGCTCGCCGCTACGGGCGAAACGCGCCGGGCCATCGTGAAACCGTTGAAAATATCATAATTTCGTCGTCGGATCTGCGAGAGCGAGGCTGGAGACGGGGAACGATCGTTGAGTTTTGTCGCGATCGTTCGGAGACGCGGATCCACGAGGATGGATCTACAGAGATTGATTAGCGAGGTCCAGGCGAGACCAGCGATCTGGGATCAAAAAAACACACACTATCACAACAGGGACATTATACTGAGACTATGGGGCGAAATAGCCAAAGCTTGCGACGTATCCAGTGAGTATATACGGTTTTTTTCTTTAACGACTATTTGTTGTTAACGACGTTGATACAATGTTAATTGGAATCCGATGTCTCGATTCCCGCGAACGTAACAATTTGTACAATTCGTAACGAACGCCGAGAATTTTCCACGTGCTCGACGCAACGGTGACGGAGGAGGGGGAAAAAAAGGCAACTTTTAACCCTTCGTAATAAAGCCACTTCTCTTTCCTCCACCTCTTTTTTCACTCTTACTTAACCCTTCGATCCCATCCACAATCCACGACGCATTGTCATAGTACCAACGGTAAATTCTCCCGTTCCTTCGTCAACTTCCGCTACCAATCGTTCGTTGGCCTTGCGATACGTTGAATTTCATAAATTCGATGTACCCGTATGCTCGTATCGCGGGACATTATTCGAGACTTTGATTTCATGGAATCGCAGATTTGGACGAATTGGAGAATTGAGACTCTCGAAATTTTGAGAATGTTCCTCGGTGGCACGGGGAAATGAACATTGAAATTGAAAAAAATCGAGTTATTGATTTTCTAGATGTGTTCACGGAACCTTGAACTTATAATTGACATTCGGGTCTCGTCCAATCGTGGGGAAACGTAATGAAAAGTACCGAATAACCCTTAACGGTCAATGTCCACGTTACAGTTACCACGAAGATCGCCTCGTGACGTTAAATCTTTGGAACCTTCGCGAAACGTTAATCGATTTTCATTGATAAAAGCAAAAAATCGTACCTCGGCGAACCATCAGTGACATTAAGAAATTACGTATCGGATCGTACGATCATCGTTTTCCCCGGTGTATGTGTTCCAGGCGACGTGGCAAAATCCAAGTGGAAGCATTTGCGCGATAATTTTCGTAACGAGCTCAAAAAGACTTATCGTGGTAAACCGTCGTACGAGGCTGGTGATTCACCGACGAGCGTACAGGAGCACGAGTCGAAATGGGTATGGTTCAAGAGTCTACAATTTCTTCGAGATCAGATGAATTCACGGGTTATCGGTGGTTTGGCCAACGCGCAGAATGGTCTCGGTGGTTTTCAAGCGTCGTTGGACGAGACACACGTAGAGCCACAGATTGACATTGTCGAGGGTGACGAGGAGGCGCACTTTCACAATATTGACGCCGATGAATCTTGTAACTCGCTGTTAACGAGCGACGATCTTTTAAATTCGACTGGTTTGCCGTTACGTAAGAGGGGTAAAATCGGTAGGAAGAGATTTTTGTGCGACGCAATGGAAACGTTGGATCATCAGCAGGGCGTCGTTGAGCGTAAGCGTTACGAGCAAAGCTTAGCGAGAAGATTGAGCGCCGACGAGGACGATGATACTTATCATTTTCTCATGAGTATCAGAAATCCAATGAGAAGTCTGCCCCTGGAAAGACAAATGTACGTCAGACTTAAGATACAGGAGATTATGCTTAATGAAATTACGTCGGTTGGTCAGCACGCTGGAAAATATCACGACGGAGGAATACCTCTGGATACGAAACCTCATCGGGGAATCGGCGGCGGTAGCGGTATCGCGGGAAATTCGACGTTACAAAATTGCTCACCGGAACGTGCCATCGACGATAATTACTTCAGTTAGGTTCGTGCATGATCGATAACGATTCCTGACTCTGTTTCCTTGCGGAATCTACACGCGTAATATCCTCCTAGCCAGATTATCCTTAATAGATCGATTATAGTATATATATGGATATGTATAATGTAAGCTGTACAAAACTTTGTGTACGATAATATGATCATAGAGGGACGAGAGCCGTTCGAGATACTTTTTTTTGCAGCGACATAATTATGAATAATTATTCTAAGAACAAAATATTTGTTTATTTTTCCACGAATTATCCGATATCTCGTAAGAGTCGATGACATTTGACGAATTAACGAACCCTATATTTTCTTTTATTCAAATGACAATCTCCGGCAATTAATCTGGACGAATATGTGTGTACGAAGCCCGCGCAAAAAAACGAACGATAAATCGCTCAGATGTTTTTCTCGATTCTTTTTTCAATTTGCGATTATTAATGAACCACTGAATTATATTACTCTCTCGATTTGAATGCGCTAATAATAATTAAAAATAAAACAATAGGACGAATGTGATACCGCGTGTAATATTGTGATGTGAAAATAGCGAAGGAAAAAAAAAAAAAAAAACTGTTTCAATGTGAAATCAAGAGAATGGCAGAGTGAGAAGAGTGTGTGTTAAAAAAAAAACAATGAAAACTGATCTCGTGGAAGAAATAATATATATTTTTCTCCAGTAAAAACATAATTGCGTAGTTGCTGTTCAAAGTTTTGTTAAAAAAAAAACAAAAAGAAAAAAAATCCTTCCTACCTTACCCTTTCTACCGCTTCCATAGAGCGCATATCACCTAGGCTATTGAACGGTGAGCCTGGAAACGTGTTTGCATCGAGACAAAAGCTCGCGGTTATCGCGAGTAATTCCACGAACGTGTATACGAGCAACTTGTACGATGTACCTTCGAGAAAAAGTCACGTTTCGGATATCACACGCGTTCCACCTGACACCTTACAAAAATGATAAAAACAAAAAATGTATGTACAGGGTACATACATTTCCGTGTTAATTCGACCTGGTTGTAAATTTTGTATGAAAATTTTCAACATCCTTCGATGCGATATAAAAATGTTTAGATTCAAAATGACCGACCTTACACGAACGATTAAAAAAAAAAAAAGAAAAATTATTGAATAATAATGAAAATTCTTAATTGCCCGTTGGTAAGATCGCTTATTGCGTATCGATAAATTTGTAGGATTCAACGAAATATGCAAATTTAATTTACACAGCGATACTATTAAGTGATATTAATTTTTATCGTGGAGCTTCGTCCTCGCGGAGTCGTAACACCTTACAAAAATGATAAGAACAAAAAATTTATGGACAGGGTTATTCCGCGTTAATTGGACCTGGTTGTAATTTTTTATGAAAATTTTCAACATCCTTCGATGCGATATAAAAATGGTTAGATTCAAAATGACCGACCTTACACGAACGACTAAAAAGAAAAAAACCAAAAACTGTTGGATAATAATGAAAATTCTTAATTGCCCGTTGGTAAGATCGCTTATTGCGTATCGATTAATTTTCCGGATTCAACGAAATATCCAAGTTTAATTTACACAGCGAGACTATAAATTGATATTAATTTTTATCATGGAGTTTCGTTCTCGCGGAGTCGTGTCAGTGACTTTATCACGAGAAACAAACTTCTCCGGTGCATCACTTCGAGATCGAATGTGAGGTAAGTCACGTCAATGTTTCAGTTTTATTGTTATACATAGATGTGTTTGTCACTCGCTGACTACTCGATTTCTATTGTTAAAACCTTCGCGTGTATCTCACGAGTACTCAAACCTGCGACTGTACACCGTTGACATAGAGGAACGTGCTTCTGTGCCGAGTGTGTGTCTGTGTATGTAAACAAAAACGTATTGTCTCTATGCTGGGCGTGTATAATTTCAACGGGAGAGAAACGAGAAGGAAGAGAGACAAGAAGATGTGTATATGTGTGTGTGTGTGTGTGTGTGTGTGTGTGTGTGTGTGTGTGTGTGTGTGTGGAAGTGAGGATGCGAAGTCTGATAACGTCGTTGTTTCCTCTGTCGAGAGAGAGAGAGAGAGAGAGAGAGAGAGAGAGAGAGAGAGAGAGAGAGAGAGAGAGAGAGAGAGAGAGAGAGAGAGAGAGAGAGAGAGAGAGAGAGAGAGAGAGAGAGAGAGAGAGAGAGAGAGAGAGAGAGAGAGAGAGAGAGAGAGAAACAAGGACATTGAGTTTGAACCAGTTTCGCGAGTTCGCCGAACGTTCGTCGCGGTTATTGGACATCGAAGACGAGCATGTGGCATCAAAAGCTTAAATATCTATGTATATAGTACAGTTGTATGGGGCATTCCACGTCAAATCGACCTGGCTTTGATCCTTCGGGGATTTGGTACAAACATTTTCATATTCTCGTTAAGATCCTAAAAGGCAGACATTTTTTTCCCCCATCGCTACTTCGTAATGATTTTAAAACAAAAAAAAAGTATTTTACATTAAAACAAAGGTTTGGCCGTTATTAAAAAATCTGAAGAAATTCTGAAAAATCAGCTTTGTGTAATAAAAAAAGTTTAACTCTCGTATCGAATTAAGATGGCGTTCGGTTCATTTTTTTTAAATATTTTTCATATCGAATATTTTGCAAACGTAAAAAGGGAAAAAATTGAAGCGAACGTTGCATCTTTTTGAGATATTGTTTAAAAAATGTTTGGGTAAATATGGAGCAAAGGGGACCCACTTCCGGTTGACTTGCCTTTAATATATGTTGTCTAGGGACACTTTCCGAACAACTTTTTCCTCCGACACAATTGAGGGTCGTTATTTATTAAAAAGTTATTAACAAATAAAGTTAATAATTCATATAGCTATTTTCCTTATAGCAGCCAGTCCCAATCAACTTGTCCTTCACATGTGTTGTTAAGAATACCCCCCTGAGTAACATACCAAAAGTTTTATCCGTCCTCATTGTTTGTTAAAAAGTTACTAACAAAAGAAAATTCATAAATAGAATATGAAATACTTGCACGGTGGCCAGTACACGTATGACCGGAGGGGCTGCGGCCACCCTGCCACCACCGCATACCAGCCCATAGACAAACCAAAAACAAACGAAAAACAACGAAAAACAACCCCAGTAACCTAAAGAAACAAACAGACAAACCCAACAAACAAACAAATCGAAAACAAGCCCAATAAACAAACAAATCCAAAACAAACTCAAACCACAAACAAATAATTCTTTGTTTGTATGTTTGTTTGCGTTGTTTTTCGGTTGTTTTTCGGCTGATTTTTGGGTTGTTTTTGGTTTGTCTTTGGGCTGGTGAGTGGAGGGTTGCAGGGAGGCGCAGTCTCCCCTCTCATGCGCGTGCTGTTCACCATACACTAGAAAGGAAGGGTCCCTACACAACATATATTAAAGGCAAGTCAATCGGAAGTGGGTCCCCTTTGCTCCATATTTACCAATGTTTGTATCGAACAAAAGATTTTTCGGAATTTTTCACATTTTTATATTGCAGCTAACTTTAGGTTTAATGTAAAAAAAAATTTTTTGATCATTAATAAATATCAGTTGGTGGAAAAAATGTAGAAAAAAATTGCATGTTCTTTAAGGTAGGAGATAGGTAACGACATTGTGAAAAATGTTTGACCACATTTCAGAGCGTCAGGGTCATAGCCAGGTCGATGTGAAACGGAATGCCCCATATATATATGTATATCGCATGCAGGGAATGCTTTGAATTTAATTAAACCGCCGCGTTATTAAGCTCCGGGCTTGCGTTACCTGACCGAGTGAGAAGTTTCACGTACAATATGAGTTTTATAATAGTGGCCTGTGAGAAAATTTCGTGAATAACGTATGAACGATAATTGAGAATGAAATTGAGGTTGAACATTGGTAAAACACCTTTATCCGATAATAAATACTCTGTCCGATAATAAAATGGCGATTAATTTGAAATTATAAAATTCGATATGTTATTTTATGATATAAAACATAATCGATGTTTATCGTTTATTAATTCATTAAGGTGCAACTTTGCGTCCTGGTCAAATGAGTGTTAATAACGATGTTTTATAATAACGATCGCTATCGTAATTGTCATTTCGCCATAATAATATTAATCCATCAATTAACGGAAACGCCTCCGTGCAAAAACAGTCAGAAAACATTTTTTAATTTTCTAATTTTAATTTTCTAATTCTAAATCTTATCGAAAAATCCAAACGAGAGATTATTCGAAATGGTTTTCTGATCATGTAAAAAAAAAATACAGATCGTCGTACGAAAAATTATAAGAGAAATTCCATTTCTTTGAAATTTGTTTTATTTTTAATAAACAAAAAAAATGAATCGTTTATGATGTTTTTAGATTGAAATCTACATATTTGTTTGCACGATCGTGAGGGACAATAATACCCTCGCGATTTCCGATGCACATTTCTTTTCCGACAAGTTAAAATGATAATTAAGGCTAATTCTTTTGTTAGATGGAATTCGGTTGAACGAAAATGCGTTTTTGACAACGGTCTAGACCGGAAGCTGCGTTGACTGTTTTTCTGGAGCTGACGAGGCTAACCGGATGTTTTGCACGGAAGAACATTTGCCGAAGAGACGGCGAATCTCCGCGAGAGACGAAGGACAGATGAAACTGGAGATGCCGGAGAGAGAAGCGAATCGAAGAAGAGAGAAACGTCGAGCGTTTAAAAAAAAATCGTGAGATAATAAAATTCGTTGGATTTTGTGGCGAATAAGAGAAGTACAATTGTCTCTCTCGTCTCTGAATCCTACGACAACTCTCTACTTACATAAATATACGAGACATTCCACGTTGAAACAACAATTCACAAGTGAACAATAAAATCCGAAATAGCGACAAATAAATGAAATAAAATAATTAAAAAAAAAAAAAAAAAAAAAAAAAAAGAGATAGAACGAGAGCAGAGGGAAAATTGACAATAAAAGCGACAATGACGTTGAATAATCAATAATCAACGAATTCCTCCGTAAAACATTTCCCATGTGTTTTCCACATATCTATAGTGTTTTTATGCACGTACTGACGTACAAAAGGTGGTCTTTGCGGGCATTCTTTTTTTTTTTCAATTTTGTAATGAACGAATAAATTGGGATGTTGTTAGCAGAACCGATATGAAAAGACTTGAGACGAAACGAGAGAGACTCGACAATGGAAACTAGTATACGGTACTGGCGTATAACGTGTACAGATAGACGAACGTTAGGTCTGCCTCAATTGCCCCGCACGCTAATCCGCGCTTTGTGAACGAAAAAGGAAAAAGAAAGAAAAGAAGAAAAAATACTAGTAACCCTGCATGCTGGCACACTCATAGTCGAGCTTTCCCCCTCCTCTCTTTTCCTCTTGTGTTTTCTTCGTTTTTTTTTCTCCTCGTCTTTTCACCGGAGCCTCTCCGCGAAACCCGTATAAATCTATTCAGCATCGAGAATTCTATCCGGACCGAGTTCCCATCCCGTCTAGACGAGAAGGACGAAGTAGCGAAAAAAGAGGGATAAGGGTGCAAGCTAGCAGAGAATTTTTTTTCTCTCTCTCTCTCTCTCTCTCTCTATTTCGCTTTTTTTACTCGCTCTCAATGTCGATCAAAGATATTTCATCCCTCGTTATTTCGTGGATTTTCCCCGAAGAGAATAACAAACTTTTATAAGTGTAGATATTTGTCTGTGATTGACGCGAAATTTGTTTGCGAATTTTTTCTTAGTATAGCAAGTTTTCAATGGCTCGAATATCGCTGAATAACTTTTTTTCTTTTCTTCGTATTGTTATATCTTGTGACTGTAACGTACGGGATGATGGGATCAAATTCAATTATTCATTATGAATATAATTAATAAGGGAATTAATTCCATTGATGAATTATGGAAATAACGGATAGTGGATCGAATACCATTGTCCATTGGCGTAATAATGGATATTAGGAATAAATTTAAATATTTATTAACAAAATAATTGATAACTCATGAAAAATCCATTATCCATTACCAAAATAATTGATATTAGATTTAATTTCGTTATCCATTATCGAAATAATGCATATTTGATCAAATTCCACTAGCCATTATCGAAATAATGGATGATGGATAAAAAAATCCAGTATCCATTAACGAAATAATTGATAATAAATCGAATTGCATTATTCATTACGAGAGTAATGGATATGTGACTAAATTCCACTATCCATTATCAAAATAATTGATAATCTTTAAAATTCGATTACTCATAATGAAAATAATGGAATTCTATCCATTACCAAAATAATGGATATTTGATCGAATTCCAATATTCGTCAACGAATAAATTGATGATTCGAATTGCATCATTCATTACCGCAATAATGGATATCCGATGAAATTCCATAATCCATTATCAAAATACAGGAAAATGAAATGAACGCCATTATCCATTACCGAAATAAAGGACGACAGATTAAATCCCATTAATCATGAATATCACCCGATCAACTGATACCCGAAGATTACATTTACTTTTCGAATTTGTGCTCGTATTTTAGCCCGAGCGAATATGTAAAATGGTGATCATAAAATGACTCGGTAAAAAGTGTTCTCGAGCGGAAAATCTTTTTCAAGACGACGAAAATGTCTCTTCCAAACTCTCTGTCTTTCTTTTGTTTATCGATTGTCCGCGAGCGTTTCGGTCTCGGGTACACAAGCGTCTATCGTACGCACGGTACGGTACGAGGATACGGTATCCTTTTGATCACAAAGTAAAATGCAATCACTTCCCTCTGTTCTTTTCCGGAGGATAAAAATAGTACATTTTCTAATATATAGATACAGAGTACACGCGTGAAATGTTTAAGTATGCGGTAATACCGAATGCGGTAGTTCTCTGTACAACCCGCCGCCCCTTTTCTATAAAGAGTTCATTCCCGATGACCTGCGGGCTATTCCGTTTTACTAACCACTCTCTGGGTCTGTCTCTATGTGGATACTTTGCCTCTTTTCAGTAAAACCGCACGTATCATCGTCCGCGCATGTACACACGTGATTAAACGAGAAACCTCGTGCTCTTTGGTTCCGTCATTTTTTTTTTTTTTTTTTTCACTGATGTACACAGGACATACCATGGTGTATGCGCCAGACAATAAATCAACGAGAATCAACGAAATGAATTTTGATGATTTAAAAAATATATATGAACGGGAATTTTTACTGGAATTTAAGAAAGTCCATTTTAAGACATTTTTAAGGTAATTTTTCAGTGATTCAATCTTTGTAATTCAGAAAGTAAAATTAGTTAAATTAAATGAGTTCTTTTCAAATTTTTGTTGTTGCTACTTTCGATATAACTGGATTAAAAAAACTACCACGCTTTTGAGAAACGAGAATATTATTTTTGAATTGAAAAATTTCGATAAGAATTGACGAAAAATACGACCACGGCAGACAATCGATTAGAATCTTCAATAAAATGTATATCAAAAGCTAAATCTATGTAGACTCGCGATATCTCTCCCCGATTGTATCACTCGCGATCATTCAATCGATAATTCCAGTATCGATTATAGGAAATTGATGGGCTTCCGATGATCCGATAGGATATACATATACGCAGCATGTTAAAAATATAAATCATAAAACGGTTTTGTAACTTTTTATCTCGTTTATTGGGTACAAACGGGTTTTCTCCCTCGTATCAAGCGCGCAACGTGCAGTCGTAAAAGTGTACGTAAGATGGCGGTGGCGCGCATCGTAACGTTTCTCGTGAAACAAAAGTAAAACTTACGTTTTTTCTTTCATTTTTCTCACCGTTGTCGTCTCACGTCCCACTACTCTTTGTCGTCCTCGAATTCACGATACTGACTCATCACTGCATTTTGTTGACTCGGGAACGCTTCGGTCGAACGAGAAAAAACACCGAGAGCCCGACAAAGTCACTCAATAGCTCTCTCTCTCTCTCTCTTACTCTCGCACCGATAACTCACGAAACGTAAACAAATCTTGCCGAAAACTGCAAACACGAGCCTTGAACCCCGACGAAATAACGAACTTTTCATTTCCGCAACTGCGTAACTACCTTGCATAACGTTTTTTCACTAATCTCAAACACGATGCTCGCGATTGCGGACGCCGGAGACAAAAAACCGCGAGAAAAGATGCGCCGAAAAACTTGGGGTGCTCAATGGACGAACGGACAAGTGATCGGAAACCGGAAACGATGCGCGCGCCCCTGCGCATCTTCATCGAGCGACAAATAATCGAGTTATTTCTCATGAATTTTCGAGCTCGATCGGTATTTGCAAAAAACTATTTACCAACTCGGTTTTTTTTAATACTTTTTTGTCGTAGGTACGGCGAATGACTCGCTAGAGGTTCGCACGCGATACTCGTGACGAAACGTAATCGCGATGACACGAAAATGACTTTTTACCCGTCGAATATCTTAAATAATTACAAGCGTAATTAAAAAAAATTTATACTATTAGCACATTATTCGATATATTGCCCCGACGCCTCTTCGCGTTGTCCTTGTCGCGTTCGAGTCGCCAAAACACTTTTCGTCAACTAACGGATGTTGGCGAAAAAATGAGTACGAACGTTCGCGAATATATCGATTATCGATTCTTGTTGAAAATCGATATATTTTCACAAGTTGTAGTATTTTTCTCGAGCGGCCGTTAGAGCGCACGCATCTCATTGTTCGTCGCGAGTCACAACGAAAAAGTCGTGTTTTTTATTCTTTCGTTCCTCCGTCAAATTGAGCGGCACGACGAGATGAAGTGAGATTGACAGGTTAGCGTTGCTCGAATCTAAGGCAGCTCGAATTGACGTCGTAATTAGTTCTTCTAGAGGCGCTTTATCGAATAATAATAATAATAATCTGCAAAAAATATATCTATAGGTTAGCTTGAGTATGGTCATAAAATTCCTCGTAAAACAAAAACAATTTATTACATGAATTACGTATATAAACGTATTTAAACGTAAAATCGTTCGGAGATGCATCGAAGCGAGACAGCGAAATAAAATCGTGTCTGTGTTACGGACTACCGTATAATCCGAAGCGCCCGTGACGAAAACTCGTTCTTGATCGGGAATCGGAAACTCGCTCTCGTCTCGGGAATCGCAAGAGAAAATCCCGCGAGACGCCCGTTGTTCGCTTTCTCACCGATCTTTTGCTTCTTTCGTTTTTTCGCTTTTTTCGTTCTCCTCGAACGAAAAAAAAAATCGCTAACAAAGACACGATCGATCTAATTTCTTTTAACCAAACATTTTTCCAAATTTTCTGTAATTAACTATTATTGTTATTATTATTTGCTATTGTTTTATCGTGATTCGTTAAAAATCCACGATCAACCTATATTTCTTTTGTTAAACATGGCTGATTTATTTTGCAATGTTTTTTCAGGATCGATCGTGGATAAAAAATGTTGAAAAGTAATTTAAAAAATACGTGGCAAGGAAGGGAGCCAGATTGGATATCGAACGAGAAAAAAGTAATTCTGGAATGAGAACTCCGAAAGAATAATGGCCGTGCCTTGAGCTCGGTGCTATCGTAACGCTTTAGGTCGACTGGCAAAGAGAGAGAGAGAGAGAGAGAGAGAGAGAGCAATATTGGGAAAGCATTGAAGCATTACACGGGCAGGGTCATCCGGGGTTAATGCGCGGTGATCTTTTTTTTATTTTTATCTTGATCTTTACCACTTTCGCGCCCTCTCTAATTACAACGATTATTCACGCTACTGCAAATATGGCGGCGTTTACAAGACGTACCAAACAAACGAATAATAGTTTTTTTTAAATCATTTTTTTGTTTGTAATTTATCGTTGTAATTTACTGATGGTAATGAGAAAAATTGATTTATTTCAATTGAATAATAGACTCTGAGAATTGCATATGAATAAAATCTCAAAAATATGTTTTTCACGTTTTTTAATGGAATGATGAATTATTGAATTAAATATGGACTGAAGCGGTATTCAACGCCGCAAAATACATCGATGTAGGGTCTTGAAGGAAAATTTTGAAGATCAACATCTTTTCACGTTTTGCCCAAAAGTTAATTGACGTACTAAAATTGCTGTAATAGCGCTTCCCTTTTGAATTCACCCTCCGATCCATGCTCATTCTCTTCGTAATCGTTTAATCTTTAAAATGCCACTCGAATCATTGGGCTACGATTATTTTTCATAGATTTTTCAAGTTGGACCATCGATTTTTTCGAATTTTTCCATACATACCCCACGTCATTCTCATTTTTTTCGCCGATTTTCAACCTGCTCTCACGGCTACAATAATTGATATATCGGGATAAATCGAGCGGCATTCTCTGAGTCTACTCGGTGCGTTTTGAAATATCCCCCTATAAGCCTCGATTCACGTAACGGGAGTCGAGTTATGGTCTTTCGAAATTTTGATATTTTTACGTTTCTAAAAACGTGAGAAACAAGTGAACATTTTCATTACTTTTTGTCATTATTATTGTTGAAACTCAATATTTTTCGTATTTTCGATATAACTAATTTTTGTCCATTTTTGTTTGTTTCGCTCGGGTTCGCTGGAATGACGTTTTCATTTTTCGATGGGAATGTACAGGCAACGGATTCGTAATTTCTTAACGTGGCGCCATATACAACATTTTAATTTTTTAATAAAAATAAATCATCAAGTATATAATACACTTTTGTACTAATAATATAACGGCGTGTGGGTTTGTATGTGTGTGTCCGAGCCTAATACCGAGCCTAATACCGAGCCTAATACCGAGCCTAATACCGAGCCTAATACCGAGCCTAATACCGAGCCTAATACCGAGCCTAATACCGAGCCTAATACCGAGCCTAATACCGAGCCTAATACCGAGCCTAATACCGAGCCTAATACCGAGCCTAATACCGAGCCTAATACGAGTCCTCCGAGTACCGGTTCGCCAACGCGGTGATCATGCCCCCTGTGGCTCTCGCCACACTCTAATTACACTAATTAAGGCAGTCTGGTTCCCTGGTTTGGTATAACATAGCTCGCGAGCTCGATAACACGGGGAAAGTGATGACGATAAAATTCCTATTTATCGATCTCTCTCTCTAGTCTTTGAGATCTCGTCTTTATCGATTTTTTAGCACGTCATCAATCAATCATTTACCGATCATTTTACTCCTCTTAGTGAATTCTCTCGAGGTGGTAAAAAAAAAAAAGTAAAGAAAATCATAGGGTAAACATACGATTGAAAGATCGCCATCGATCGAGAGCATTTTTTAAGGAATGATATCACGATTCTTGTGAATTCGTTGAAAAAAAAACGTATGGGAAATCCCAAACCAATTTTGTCCAAAGCCCAGCCTGTAATGTGAAATTCTTTTTTTTAAATTCTTACAACACAATTATTAATTCTTCCACCTTTTAACAGATTTATAATTCATTATTATTTAGTAGAATGAAAAAAAAAAATTATAAATCATTTGTCCATAAAATCCTGTCGCTAATCCGCGGGTAATCTCTCGGTGTCTTATAAAGCCAAAGCGGTACACACGATTGTATCCCTGTATATGGTGCGCGTTTCGTGCATGACGACCGATCCTCGTTCTTGCCAACTAAACGAACGAGATACGCAGCGGGTTCGAGGATCGCGAACTCCTCGCTTTTTTATTTTCATTTCGCGATCTCGAGACTCGTATAAACACTTTTCTACCTATGGCGCGTGCGACTCTCGTTCACTCGCAGTAAGAATCACGCGCTAGTGCTGGGAAAACGTTGCAGTTCTCAAAACCGTTCGCGAACTCTCCGACGATTTATTGATAATTACCAGCCGACATCCTTCGAACTAATAAATAAAAATTTCAAATAAAAAAAAAGCAACACCTGTTAATACAGTGAAATAAATAATGTCCCCGTTGAATCCAAGTCTTTTCGTACGAAAAATAAACTAATTAAAAATTTAATTAAAAAAAAAAAACAGTGAATAAATTTGTTACTTAGTTCACGGGCTCATTGAGTATGGCCTATTGATTCAAAAACTTTGCGTAATCGATTGGAAATTACGAGGAGGAAAAGACTCGAATTTATCGACTGAAATTGGAAAAACCAATCGGTGAGTTATTTTTTTATAAATTTTCATTATAATTGTTACGGAATAATCGTGAATTATATATTTTTTTATTATTATACTCGTAACTTATTTTTAATAATTATTTATATTATCGTTGAAGATTTTTCAACGCTCACTATACAATGA
Organism: Oxytorus armatus; assembly: GCA_958009045.1. Taxonomy (NCBI): domain Eukaryota; kingdom Metazoa; phylum Arthropoda; class Insecta; order Hymenoptera; family Ichneumonidae; genus Oxytorus; species Oxytorus armatus. Next base: position 31,094,792 of record OY253748.1, on the reverse strand, counting down.
AAAAGACTCTCTTGTTGCAACTTCCTTTTTTGTTAAATTTTTAACCGCCGATGCGTTTCAGTAATTTTGTTCAAACTCCAAATAGTCATTATACATTTCATTAACACTCTCATGAAAATATTCATGTCGGATGAAGAAAAATTAAAACAACTTTGTCTCTTGGCTCGTTCATTCCACTCCCTTGTGCAAATAATGTCATCAGCACATTTCTCGTTATTCCTCTTCTATCTTCGTTCTCATTTTCTCGCCCTTATCGCGCATAGCCGACGCTTTGTCCGTTCCAAGCGGAATATAATACGATTATGTTCGCCTGTATATATATAATACGCACACATTGCAATATCGCGTCCGGGTGAGCTGTGATAAGCGACCACAGATTCGATCGTGCTCTCAAGATAAAGCTCGAGTATCCGTATAATGTTGCGAAAAAAGAATGAGAATTATAACGAGGAAGAAGAGAGACTAAATATTTTTAGCACACAAGTGAGATTTCACAGTAATATCGGGAAAAACAAACGAATAAAAAATCCAGAATTCTCGACCTGTGACATTTTTTAACATACGCAAACTATCGGGTCAACGAGATTAAAATACCTGCGATTGCACATTGATCAACTTCAGGAATTTTCACACTCGTGTGCCTCCGCACTGGTGACTTCCGGTCGTACAATTCATCATCTCATTGACATCGTTGTGCTCAACGAACCTGCGTCAATGGTAGGCGAGATAATTGCATACTTTAGAAAAGTATGCAATTATCATCGAGAATGTCTTTTCATCGCTCCCAGTATGCGTCTATTGAGAATACGTAACGTTTTTTTTTCCTTTTTCATAGAACTTTTTTGTCAGCAACTTTTTTTTTTCCAGTACTCGATGCCAACGAGGTTGAAAAAAAAGTTTTACAAGTCCGGAAGAGACCGATCGGGTTGAAATTTTTTATTCAAGTGGAGCTGCCAGCCACCCTTCTCTGACATAATTTTCCTACAGTTTCAATCACTCGTTCAGATTTTACATGATTTTCATTCATTTTCAAAAATGTCTCTCTCGAGAGAGATATCGGATATCGATCTTTTCCAGATATCGGACTAGACTTTCTATACCAATTCGTTATTATGAAATACCGTAATGAACGGTATTTCGACAAAAATCAATCGAGGAATTCGGAATTTATAGATTTTTTTTTCGAACAATTGCTACCCTAGTTTGTTAAGACTTGAGCTTTATTTTTAGGCTATCGGGTAAAAACTTCTCTCAATTGGCTAGCATGCAAGAATATTTGCTGTTGAGTTCCAAGGAAATCGAGAAAAGTATTCTACATTAATGGTGATTAACGATTTTTCGATTCCATTTAAATTCAAGCAAATCCTAACTCTATAAAATTGAACGAAAATTGAAAGAAGCTTCTTGTTGATTGAGGAAAATTTGTGAATGAGCAAAAATGATGAAGCAATATGTAAATTTGAAAATGAATAATTTTTTTAGGTTCTGATTAAAAAACAAAATATATATGAATAAAATATTTAGGAATCAAATATACAAATACATATTTATATTTATAAGCGAATTTTCTATATCGTTCGATCCATCTTCTCGAAGTGATAATCACTTCGTCGTTGCAAAGAAACTCGTAACGAACCAGACGAGAATCCCCCACCTCCGCCGCCCTCCGGCCTCGTTTGCATTTAGCTCCAAATTTAAAACGAGACCTATCTCGAGGCCCCATCGGCAGATTTTGTTCGCAAAGGCATACACGCGGCAAAAGAGGGTCTCCGGTGTAACGAAAAACCTTTCGTGACTCGTAAAACGCTTGCACTTACACACAGACAAAAAACACACTGATACGTTGAGTTTTGTGTGCGTCTCATCACAGATGCAAATCTGGGGTTCGTCTTTGTTGAACATCTGTATAATCGCCTGAAGTCGAGAAAAGAGTTGGCTCAGATTGTTTTTTTTTCTTCCTTCAAATTATAGATATTACAAAAGTTTGAAAAGAATATTTAAAAAAACAACGACGGTCTTTCAAATTGTACGTTATTTACAAAATCCTTTGACATAAATACAGGGTCATAGGGGAGCAATCTCAATTAGGCTACGGGTGTGATGCCATTTTTTTTTCAATCACGCTCGACACGTGTCGGGGATGAAAATACTAAATTTTAGTTTTCACCCGGGTCTCGGAGATTCTCCCGTAGGGAAGGACTGAGAGTAAAGAATAAGGACGAAGAAAAATGCGCGGATGACGAGAGAATTTTTGCGAGTCCCATTTGAAAAAATTCTCGACGTTTACAATTCCAACGAAAAATTTTACTTCACGTTTTTCGTAGAATCAATACGGTTTATTTGCTTTTCAATTTCTTGTCGTACAGCGAAGCACTAAAAATTCTCACCGAATCTCACTTTTACCTGGAAATATATATGCGAAGCGTTTTTAATTCGCGAACGATGGGCTAAAACGAATGAAAAAATGAAATTGTTATTGAAATGAAATTTTGACCAATCGCTATTCTTATTTTCTCTTTTGCATCCATCATTTATGAACGATAAACTTCGAAAAATGCCCTCAATCAATCATTTTTCCATATCACATGGAATGCTTCATATAGAATATAGATGATAATAAATACAAATATTCACAATTTATTACTCCTATAGACCGAAAAATTGCTAGAATACACGTTTATATCGGGTATTCCAGAGAACTTATCACATTGAATACCACATAGCTCTAAGTATTGGTCCTTTCGTCAAGATACTCGTGTTCTCTCAGCACGATTTTCCAGATACTCGGCCTCTTATTTATGGATCTGATATTTCATATTTAACCCTTTAGCCCCTATCGTATATAGCGTGTATCATTACCCCTCCCTCCTCGTCTCTCCTTCTCTCTTTTTCTCGAGTAAGGAGCTGCCGGTGTCTGACGGTGCTCTGTCGGCGACTGAGTCACGATCGATCAAGATTAAAATTGGCAAACTACAGAGACGACGCCACGAATTGTTCTTCTCGCGGAACAAGCATATGTATAATATATTATGTACATTCATATTCAACTTTGTAATATACAGATAGAATACTGGAAATGTGCGAATGCACGAAATAGACTTGGAAGTATCGACAAGTAGGCAGGTAAAGTGACAGGAATGTATGAGAGTATCAATGTACAAAAATGTGAGGCATTCTTTGTCAGTTTAAACGACTTTCGATCTGACCAATTTTGACAATCATTTTTTTTTATATCGTCACCACTGAAGACACTGTCTATGATTATTTCGAAATTTTTAACTTCGTTATTATACGGGAATTTAGAAAATGAGAACGGACGAAAAAAGAATCTGTGAAAAGAAGAGAAAAATCAGGATTAAACGGAACGAAAGTTGCGCTAGTTGACGCATGAAATGTCCTGTATTATATATTACTCTTCGGGCGATCGATCATTCGGAATTTCACGATACATTACAAATATAGAGTCAATAATCGTACAATATCATCGAGATGAGATCGTATTCGTATGATGTAAAAATACAATAATAAAGCTGGTGAGTTTGTTCGTCTGTTTGTTTGAACGCGCTAATCTCAGGAAATAATACTCCAATTTGAAAAATTCTTTTTGCATTGGATAGCCCATTTATTCGGGAAGGTTTTAAGCCATATAACTTTATGGTATGACCTTAACGAGCGGCGGTGGCATCGGTATTTATAGTCAATGAGATGCACTTGGTTATGTACTCGTAATACGTATTAAACAGATATATAATCCAAATTTAACGAGCGTGAAATTGCGAGGCACAGCTAGTAAATTTATATACATACCTATACATGTATATTGGAACGATAAACCAACGTCAGAAAGTCAAACGAACCTTGATCACCCCCTTTACCTCGTTCTCTGTCTGTTTTGGTTTCTTTTCATTTTTCATTTGAACACTCTCAATTGACAATGAATATGCCATTTAAGGAGTCAATAAACGAGATACAGAGTATTTTTTTTACAAACCTTCCCGCTGTACAAACTTTTGCGAAAAGAGCTTCGTTAATTTTTCCTTGCTCCGTGAGGTCAGGGATAAAATTAGGATTTTTATATTTAGAATTTGTCAATTTGTCACATATTAATCGTTAAAATACAATGACATCTCGTATGAATTTCGCGAGAATGAGTACATTGTACTCTTTCTCACTTTCTCATGAAAAAAAAAATCACTGCACTCGGCACAGTGATTTTTTTGTTACCTTCTGTACATATACATATATGTAAAGAGAGAGAGAGAGAGAGAGAGAGAGCCATAAACAATTCTTTCACCGAACCGCAACATCTGCCCGACACTCGCGTACATTTTCGACATATACACGACATTATTCACGAATCTCTTTATGTGCCACCTCGTCACTATTTTCCAGTAACAAAAGATCACTCGTCCAGTGCGCGGCAGAAGGTAGCATTGTAACCATTGTCGTATATTGTATCGTTCTCATAGTAGCTCTCTTATGTACTCAGAGAGATATTCATCGTTCTGTATATTTATCGTCTACTGCGTCAACATGAATATTTTGCGATTTTATACTGCATTGAACAGAAAATAAGTATATCGACGAAAAAACAATGACAAGAAATCGAATAGATAGAACTTTCGATTGATTGCCGGAATATATTTTTGGTAATTATAATAAAATCAATTTAATGAAATAAAAGTAATATCGTTTTAATTGTCGATAACAAACATTCTATTGTGGATTTGTCAATTGTACATTTGTAAAATTGCACAAAATCATTAAGTTTATTGTAAATAATTCATTAAGTTTATTGGCGAATATTATTGTCGTACAATGCGTTTCGATAAAGTAACAACCACCGTGACAATCTCAGTAATACGATGTTTATTATGTGTACTGTGTAAGAAAATGTCGAGCTTATATATCCCACACACACTTTTCACGTAAGCAGGCTGTCCCAAAACTATCACGTCAGAGTGACACGGGGGTTAGATTGGCTCCGGACCTATATAAAAAAAAAATATAAAAAAAAAATAAATAAAAACCTCGGTAAAAGTCTCATGGTTTTCGAGAAAAATCGTCGTTTTTGATTTCTCGAAAAGTACCTAATACTTGTTATTCCGCTACCGTTGCTATTCAAGTCCAAATCGTAAGCGAATCAAAGTCCAAATTCACACCAAATGCTAAAGTGATCGGAAACACAAATGAAAACAGCGAGATAACGAGAAGAGTGATTTTCAGAAAAAAATCGTCTGTTTTATTTTTTCGGTACAATCGCTATTCTTATTGTCTCGCTGTTTTCATTTGTGTTTCTGACCACTCTAGGATTTGGTGTAAATTTGTACTTTGATTTGCTTACGATTTGGACCTACAAGTAGTAGGTAGCGATTTTCTGAAAAATCAAAAACGCTGATTTTTCTTGAAAACCATGAGATTTTTACCGAGGTCATATTTGTTTAATCCGATAGGTCCCGAGCCAATCTAACCCCAGTGTCACTTTGATCTCCTAGTTTTGGGACACCCTGTACAAATGGTACATTGGAATTTAATTTCAATGAAATAACAAAGATCATGAGAAATTACGAGCGTGTTATCATCAACCTTTTTCTCTTGCGACGTATCTTTCGCAATTGATTCGAATTCAATGAACGGGTTTATCAAGTATATACTGAGAATCACTGTAGGCGCCAGGCGCCTCTGCGCGTTTGCACACTCTTACGCGCCGGTGCAAGTGCAACTCTTATGGATCGTTCACCGGTGACAAACGCCATGTGCAATCAACCGGCCATACGTTTTCCAACGACTGCCTTCTCTCAATGTAGAATAATGGGGAGAAAAAAAGACAAATTTTCGCGAAAATCAAAACTTTCTGAAATAGAATAAAATGCTGGCAAAGTGATAAAACAACGTGAGCTCAGAAACAAATTTGTCATATTGGTTCTTCATTATTTTTTCGCATTCAAACAAATTTTCCTCTATGAGCAAGAAGCTTTTGCAATTTTCACTTCCTCGTACAGAGAAAATTTTGTTTATGTACGAAAAATGATGATAAAACAATATGCAAATTTACATTTATTACTCCTTCAAATTGACAGTGTAAGAATTACTTGATTTTTAATACATCTCTCGAAAAATTGAAAATACTATAAAAGCATTTATCTATTTTCTCGAAATTCAATAAGAAATGTCCTTTCACGGTATAGATATAAGAAATTTTGACCCGCGATAGCTCGAAAAATTGTACGAGTTAAAGCCTCAAAGTATACCTGTTGCGACTTTTTTCGAAAAGTTGAAAATTCGATAAATTTCCAAAAAATTCCATAAATTGCTTCCCATCGATACTTTGCCCCCATAAGAACCAGACACTCATTCGTCAGCATCCCCTAAATATCGGTTCAACCCCCCTAAATAAGAAAAAAAACACACACACAGCTTTTAAGGCTTTCTTATCCGACACAGGAGTTTAAAGAATGTTTGTAAACTTTTTAAACCACGTGGCGAGCGAGCAATAATCTATAGTAGAGAGAGGTACACGAATGGGCAATTCTCGCGAAAGCTCTTGGCGTTTCCAATCTCCCCGACCACAATGGGTGGGATCTTGACTCTCCTCGTCGTGTAACGTTATAAAGTACAAGCGAAATCGCGGTAGACTGTCGCGGTTGAGGAGAGTTCCGATAGCGGTGCATACTGGAATATCGATGGACTTTGGAAAATAGTCGTTGTCGTCGTCGTCGCAGGCGCACAGTTGAGGGAAAAAAAAAAAAACGCTCCTGCACTGCGAGAACTGCCTCGTATATCTTCGTTGCGTTTCAACCGCATTTCAACTGCACTTTTGCACCGTACAAGGGGAAAAGAAATAGAGAAAGAGAGAGAAAAGCACGCGTTGCTGCACCTTGCGGGAGTGTTTCCGAAGGATCTCACCAACGTCACAAAGTACACGCTCGTTATAATAATAATGATAATAATCCTAAAAGTTCTTCCGTCTCTCGTTTCTCATGAAAGTATGATTTTACTTGCCGGGCTGTCGGTCGTGGAATAATCACGAAGAAAATTCATTTAATAGAAACTTTTACGTCACGAGGAAAAATCGAGATTGAAAAAAAAGCTCGACGAGCGGTAATGCAAATTTTTTTTGCCGCTAGAAGGTATGAAGTACAGCCGAGCTCTGTGTCACAGACTCTCGTATCTTCGTGCTCGTTTTTCTTTTGTATTAACGGGTTATACGGAGTTGGAAATTTCAAAATTTGATTTTTTTTATTGCATTTTCGGAATGTTGGTATATTTGAGTATATTCTTTGAAAATTTCAAATCGATCCGGCAAATATTCTTGGTGATGCATGCATATTTGTAAGGATTTTTAACGATGTGTAAACGCGACTTTTGAAGCTTTTAACGCGTTTTTCTCAAAACGGTGTTTTCAAAGTCGGTGCAATTTTAACACAACCTTCTCAGATATATTCTTCGGGTATCGATCGTAGGAATAAGATTTTTCATGATTATTTCTATATTTTAAAAACAATTAAACGAAAAAATGTTGGTCGAAAATTGGAATTTTTTCTTTTTGGAGCCGCGATTTTGTCAAAAATGAAAATTTCGACTATTCCTTCGATCAATACCTAGGTTTATCTATCCACTAATGGAATCTTTTCGTTTATTTTTATTTTGGATAATCCAAACCGGAGATATCGTGCTCACCGCTAGACACCTTTTTTAAGAGGAGCTCCCGGAGATCGGCTATAGCAGCTTTAAAAATCATTATTTTTACAAATGAAAAATATGAAAATAAAGTTAAAAGTTACCACAATATGCATATAAATTTTGACGTTAATAAATTAAAATGTCTTTCCAGAATAAATTCTTGAAAAATCGCCTTTTTCGGTCTCTCGACTGCGTATAACTCCTTAAAAAAAAACGAATCGAGTATACCGTGTATATATGTGTAAGTGGATAAATGTGAAAAGCGTGAAAGATCGAGAAGTTTCGGCCCAAATGAGAAATCGTGATTGAGAACCTCTCGCAAGTCGTTTTACGAAAGTTTCTCGCTGTAATGTAGTACCCTGCACAGTTTGTTCGAGGTGAATAAAGGAGAGAGAGAGATGCTGAGCTTGGTCATATATATCAAGTACGGAATATATTTATATAGGTAAACATTTTTTTATACCATAAGAGGAATATGTAATACATGTATAAATGTTTCTTTTGGCTCGTATACTTGACGTTTTTTTTTTTGTTTTGGCAGACACTTTACTTTATCATCCGTTGGGATTTTGGCTTTTAAGAAACTCTCACTTGCATTTCTTTTTCGACGATTTCTAGTACGCACGAGGAGACTCGTTTCCTTTTCGACTTAATTGTTTTTGCTTTTTCTGTGGCAATTTAATCGGCAAGGATGTCGGGGACGCCAGGAATCGATTCTTTAATACACGTTGTATTTTACTTCTTGAATTCCGTACAATTTTATTCGAGCGGCACCGTACTGTTGATTAGTGGCGCCCGTTCTCCCACCATTGCCGCGAGTCTCTCTTTCGCAAATTCCGTAATCTTGTACTCTTTCTCTCTCTCACGTCACACTCGTACCTCTTTCGCCATCTCTTAAGCTGGAATTTAGTCGATGAAGTGAAAAACAGGAGAATTGATTACGTTTTTTTTTATCTCTGAGTAGGGAGCTCGAGTGGCTTCGAATCATTCGGTCGCCGGTCGGGTAGATAATCTATTGCCCAGAGCTCGCGGTAACTAAAAAAAAACAACTTGCTATCCTGAACCGAATTTTCTTCGTTTTTTTTTCTCGAGTATATTTGTCGATTCTACAAGAGATCTTATCCTTTGACAATTTATTCTAGGCTTTACGCCATAAATCGCGAATTAACGGACTTGAGTTTCGTTTTTTTTTCTTTCAATTATTTGTGACGTTACGTGCTTATTTATTGTGTCGAATATACGATCGTCAGTTAACGTCACGATCGTTTCCAATTATTCCGAAATTTTTACAACGACGCCGCGAAATGCGAAATAAAAAAAAATTTTATTCTTCATTTTCAATTTGGCTAATTGGGCATGAAAAAAGAATCATTTGTTGAAATTAATTAAAAGGTATTTTTCGAAATTGGCAAATAGTTCCATAAATTTATATACTTTTAATTATAAATGAAATTCATTTAATCGTAGGATATAGAGAAATCGCCGAACTATATTTTTTTTACCCAAATTAAAAAATTTTCAGTTCTAAAAATTTTGTACATTCATTTAAGGACTCGTATACCCTTGCACGCGCTGAAAACCGAGTAAATTTGAAAAAATATTATAAAGGTTATATGGTGAAAAACAAATTGAATTGTTGATTTCACATTTTTCATTAACTCTTCAACTATAAGAAAAAATTTTAATACATTTTTTTTCTCAATATTAGCATTGTTTTTTTCGGGTATGAATGGACTACTGATGAAAACCATGGCGTCTCCTTGTCAACATCATAACTTTACCAAAAATTATCCAATTTGCAAAAATAAAAAAGAATTTAGTAAAATAATGTAGTAGTAATAGTCTGACGGAGGAAATTTTTTTCTTTTTCAAAAATAAAGAAATTACCGTATTTCAAACTTTAGTGTACAATTTGAAAAAAAAAATTAGTCTTTAATAATTTATAAAAAAATGTCCAACCAAAAAAAACCTCTCGTCAGACTACTGAGAAAATAATTATCAAGATTTCAAAAAAAAAAAAACAAAATTAAAAAATATTAAAAATTGACTGAGATATCGTGCTCACACTGTCTAAAAACATATTGTCGAGAAAAACGCGTTTGAATAATGTTAAAATTTAGAAAAAAAATTTTTTTTAATTTTTATTTATAGTTAAAAAGTTAATAAACAATGAGAAATCAACAATAACATTTTTTTTCACCGTATAACCTTTGTAATAATTTTTCAAATTTATTCGGTTTTTAGCGCGCGCAGAGATACGTGAGCCTTTAAACACAATTTCGGTTCATATAATTAAAGTAGAAAAAAAATTCTAATCCAAGCCACTTGATCGTTCGGGCTACAATTCTTAATGAACTAAGTTTTAATCTTTATTTCAATTTTTTTCATACATCTCTACCGCACGAGAAAAAAAAATTGTTCGTTGAATGCTTGAATTTCAACCGCAGACACGGGTCTTGTACAGGTTAAATATCCAGGGATCGTATTATGGAATTTCTTCGTGATGAGGTTGCGAACGTTCGTAGGTAATTTCGATAAGATTTGTCGGGAAAAAAAAAAAAAAAAAAAAAAAAATCAACAACTAGTGAATATCGAGCCAAAGTTCTTTACATTTCATTTTGAATAAAATAATTTATTGTGAACGAAAAAATGAATTAAAATGCCTTTTTCCAGCTGATTTACATTAATTTTTTTATCATTTCATTGAAAATCTTCGAGGATATATTTGGGAAGATACTAAAGAAGAATTTTCATCCCTAAGGAGAATGTTGAGCGTCCTTGTAGAAATTCCCACGTAAAATTAGCCGCAATATCCGCGATACCGCGAGCATCGATGGTAATTTAACCATTCCAGGGATATAATATTACCCCTTAAGAAAACTACCACGACCAACGATGAATGACGAAGATACACGAGGAGATGTGCCTCTGAACGCTCGACCGATGATTCCTCTTCTTGCATGAACGGTTCGATGCTCTTCAAAGTCCTTTTTTTCCCTTTTATTCGCATGTTTTTTGTGCATCCCCTCGTTCACATCCACGCCCATCGAGAGGAAAAAAACTTGGAGAATCGTAATAAGAAAAACAAAGGACATTTTAGAAAATGACAGTGACGATATTCGTTCGAATTCTTATGAAATGAACACTTTGATTGTCACCGTATAATGAAAACATGCTCAAGAGGAAATCAATTTCGTTCGAAACGAACAAATCAATTTTTCCTCCACCCGCCAAGACCGTAAAAACAATGGACTTGCTTTTTCCGCGCTGTTTCCAGCGTTGATCCACGAAAGAGAACGGACAGGCCTGTTGGCGTCAGGGAATGAATTGAAGAAAAAGAAAGGAAAAAAAAATCGCAATAAAATTATGATGAGAAGAGCGAGATTATAAAAAGCCTCGATCGACGAATAACGAGTCTCAGTTTGTTCTCAATGCGTAGAAATCGCACGAATTTTCACGACCTCACGGTCAAACGTCTCGTCTTCGTGATCGTTTTAACGACGGCCACATCGATCGGATCTTCGGAAAATTATGAACCACCGATAAATCATAATTTTCATCGTTCGTCAGCTGGTAAACACGAGATTCCGTCAATGAGACATAGTAAAATCGAACGTAAAGACATTTTATCGAATGATATGAAATTTCGTGAATTTCATCGTGTCCCGAATTTTAATGATAACGACACATTGAAATCTCGTAGAAACGCGAAAAATTTCACTCACTGCATCGATACTCTCGTAAAGCGTCATCCCGACATTTGTGAGATCGTAATCGAGATTGAAAATGTTAAAAAACGCGTGCCCCAACTACTGCGAGCGATTGAGGAGAAAACGGGCGCGAGAAGATTTGATTTGAAGCTTTTACTTGGAACGGGTAAAAATATGTTGGAATTGTTGCGCGAGGGTGCGTCCGGTATCACGACTGCTGTTGACTTTGCGTTCGATCTTTTGGGAAAGACGAAACCAATGTCATCGTTGAGTCGATCATCGTTTAACAAAAATGCTCAATCGTCGGAAATAAATCGTTCGTATCGACCGTCGGTATCGCGAAATGGCAAAGATTCATTTCGTCAGAACGACGCGCTCGCTGTGGAATCGGAACATTTTCGTGAAACGAACGACGAACAAGATGATAAAATTACTTTTCAAAATTGCCCAGCCAATATCGAAAGGAACGACGGTCGCGCTTGTGAGATTTTGCGAAAAATTGATGAATCGGATCGATTTTTAATTGTACGAAGAAACTCAAGACGCTCGGGCGTTTCGACGAAGAATACAAAATTATTGGTCAAAATCGATTCGAATAATATTTCGCTCGGCAATATTTTCGATGCAACACGGAAATCTTTGCTCAACGAACGAAACTTGGAATCTTCCGGAGCAACGCTGACGAATGCTTGGAATGATTTTCGGAATAAGAGGACAAAAATTGTTAGTCCGAACGGAAGAAGAGATTTGGTTAATGAGATAAAAGAGGAGGTTGCTGAAATACTCGTAGGACCAGATTTTCGAATAGAATTCATTCGTTTAAATGATGATCGTAGTGTCGGTGACAAAACGAGAGAATGGAGAAGGAAGGATTTTCAAAGTTACAAAAGTGAGAATATCGAGAAAAATTTCGCTCTACCGATGTACGATCAATTGAAATATTCAACGTTGGATTTCGTTCGTGGGAAAGAAAAAATACCAAGTGAAAATGTCGGTCCTGGTGCGGACGCGAAAATCATTTTGGGTCCTTCTTATTTGCCGGATATTCTACCGGCTCGGCGGATTTCCCTTAATGATTACGAGCATCAAGAAATATCGAGGCGTATCAAGGTATCGAAAAATACGTTAATTATTATTTTTCGTTACTTTTAGATCTGAAAAAATTGTTCATTGAATTATTATTTATTATTTTACAATCAATACTTTAGGATCGTGACCCAAGTGGGCTAGGACTTTTTCATTCCGCTAACCTAATTACGACGAAAAAACATACCAATCGGCCTGGTATCGATATTCAGCTCAAAGAGGAATTCCCTTCTACGACGAAAATGACCATAGAGATGGATGAAGATAGTTGGATCCAATGGATTTACAAAAAAGTTGCTGAAATTTCTAATGATTTGTTGTCATTGTTGGGATTGTTATGATTTTTTTTACATTCTTTTTTCAATAATAATAAATGAATTAATTGAAAAGTGTATTTGTAAAGAAATATATTTCACGAAAAATCGTTTTCTCAATTAATTGTTTAAAATTACATTATTTTCAATAATTACTTGTTGGAATATTAATTTTTAATGAATTAAAAATCATTTTTAATTAATCAATAATTGTAATAATATCGAAGTAATTAATATAATAATATCGGTAATAATATCTTGAATCTCCCTCTCTTGAATCATTAATTTTTTTATTCGCCAATCAATCACTCACTTTGAAATTTGCCATCGGACGTCTCACGACACTTACAATGTTCGTTCGCGTTGATTAAAAAGCACAGACGTAATTATAAATTAGTTGTGAAATCGCAATAAAATGACTTTTATAATCGATAAAGATTGTTCACTGTGCGAGCTCGAGGCAGCTCGGAACTTTTGTAGTTCCCGATGAATCGTTGTCGAAATAACGCGCGTCGTCTACCATGGGAGTCTTTTGGGATCTTGCTCGTCCTATTGACGAGGGAGATGCCCGAGATACAGGCGATTAATTTGTCTGAAGATATGGATTATTCATTGACACCGACGAGAGGATTTTACGTGTATCCAGATACAAATTTCGTCTTCAATACTCCCGGAAAAATCGATAAGCAGGAACGTGCGAGCGGTAAACATGATTTTGTCGATAGGAGAGTTTTTAATTTTTTGGGAAACATCAATTTATTCAATTAAATTATCGTTATAAAAAAAAAACGTCATTTAATAAATTAAAGACATAATCGTTTGTCACGCCACCAGTTTTTTTTTCACTAAAATTGCGCTCAGAGATTTTTCGAATTTTCGAGATATTCAAAGTTGTCAAAGATTTTTCGAAAAATTCATTTGTCTCTCCGACATCGTTCAATCATAAATTGTTTCACATAAATATAGGCTGTTAATTTTCTTCTCGTAAGAGTTGTACAGTGCTGCATTGTCTTCGTAATTGTTAAAAAAATAAAAACGTCGTACCACGGTGTACGATGATTTTTTGTCGTTAAAAACTATACCAAACATATAAAAAATCGGCTCAAAATTATTTCCCCCTGAACATTTACAAATCTCGTTGAAAATTCGAAAATTTCATTTTATAATACGAACAAAATTAACTTGCAAAAACGACAAAAAATAATATCGAATCATAATTTGTTTTTCGGGATAAAATTTACCCGGAGCACTAAATTTCTAGACTCTAACGGCGTCTGGCGCGAGACAGAACTGCGAAGGGCGTTTCCTGAGATTCAGGAAAGAATTGTTGTCCCGAGGGTAAACGACGCCTATGGGCAACACTTTCAACAGTCCGAAAATAGTCTCGACGCAATGAACGACAAAATTGCACGTACAAGCTTCTCCCTATATGGCTCGGGGCAAAGGTAAACAACGAAAAAGAAACTTTGCGTTTTTTTTCCTACTTCGACTTTGTCACGATGAAAATATTTCGTAACGTCGATAGACCGAAAGATTTTCATTCGTTTTTCTCTCGCGTACGGTGCTCGGCAGATGGACGAACGAGGCTGCGGAAACTGAGAGGAAAAATTCATTTGTTCGAGGACCTCACGCTCGATTATCGTCGAATCGTCCAAAATTCCACGGTCTGCCAAGAACTTTTGGAACAATAACGGAAAAAATCATATAAACATAATCGACAAATCGAAACCTTAATTGTTTCAGGGAGTGTCAAAAGTCATAAAATATGTGCGAAAAAGATTCTGAAACTCGTGCACCGTCGTGAAATTTGTCGGCTAGCCGCACACCTGATACATATTTACAAACTTTTGACGCGTCGTAACGACCTACTGAGATTAATGGCCAAGAGAAATATCGATCCAGAGGGTGAAACGAAGTTGAATCTTCGGTTATATATCGGACAAATAATAAATGAACTTATCGAGACGAATAAAAAACTGAAAAGAACCATCGAAAAACACAAAGCCACGGAGGTGATGGAGGCAAAAGGAGAATCGATCGAACTTGGAGCATTGAACGATCTATCGCGTTTAAACGAGACTTTGAGAATCGCACCGGTTTTCAAAACTTCCACCGTTACATCGACTACGAGCTCAACGACTATTAATGCCGAGCCGGTCAATCGATTTAAAGATGACAATTTTTCAATTCTAACGAATAAAAATAATACCGAGAAAATTACGAACGACAGTGTGACTGCGAAAAATACAACGTCAATTGTCGTTAAGCCGAAATTGTCAATGGAACTAAATTCAACGGAATCGAGTAATCCCAGGGGCTTGACGATCGGGTGATTGAATTTATTGTGAAAAAAAAAAACCTATTTTTAGTCGTGTCAATTTTAAATCTAATGATGAAAATGGTTATTGAATCGATCGACGAGAATAAAATTTGTGAAATGTAGAGAAATATTTTTTAATATTAAACAAATTTAATTTGGCAACAAATTAATTATTATTAGAGAGAGAGAGAGAGAGAAGGAGACAGTGTGATAAAATGCGGTCTAGAGATACCACAATTACAAAATCATCTCCTATCGACCTTTTTATTAATCCCGCGAGTAATTCACGGTCATATATATATACACTAGCTGTGCCCCGCGGTTTCACCCGCGTTAAATTTCCGTCGCCCGATTCAACGCGCCGCCGCTTCTTAGGGTCATAGCATAAAGTTATATAGCCTTCCCGAATAAACGAGCTATCCAATGCAAAAAGAATTTTTCAAATCGGATAAGTATTTCCTGAGATGAGCGCGTTCAAACAAACAAACTCTCCAGCTCTATTATATTATAGTATAGATGTAGTAGTATGGTAGTAAGATAATAAGATTAAGGTCATAGGGTGAAGTTATATTGGCCCAGAACCTTCTTAAATAAAAGGGCTATTAAATGCAAAAAGAATTGTTCCAATCGGATAAGTATTTCCTGAGATTAGCGCGTTCAAACAAACAGACGAACAAACAAACTCTCCAGCTTCTCCAGCGTTATTATATATCTTACTACTATAAAGTAGTAAGATATATAATAACGCATCAAAAATCGTGACTTCTAAATTTCTGCAACTTTACTATATAATTGTATAACGCTCCAGTATATACCAAACTATACCCATATAAAGAGTGAGTAAATTTACCAGCTTACATAACATTCTATATGTTATATCGATTGCTGACAAACAAAAGGACGTACCATAAACCATTTTAACGGTCACACTCGTGTAATTTACATCGTTTTGTTTGCAGAAAGTTGTTATACATATAGGAATAAAATTTCAACGCTATAGAGGATATATACATACATAGAAGACTCGCGAACAATAATAATAATTCAAAGGGTCTGACAAGAGGCTGATTGCCCGCGAGGGGTTTACTACACCGGACTTCTTATCGCACTGCCCCGAATTACGAACGAGCCCCCCCCCCCCCCCCCCCCCCCCCCAGAGCTCTCAACACATGCCGAAGCATTCACGGTCGTTGGAAGAAAAAAAAAAAATTCCGTCAACTCTCGCCTCTGTCTGCTCCCCACCGCCCTCTATTCACGGTCGATTCTCTTCACGATCGAGATCCGAATAATAAATTCAATTTTTAATTAGAGCACATATCCGTATCACATGTATCGAGAGCTAACAAACAAAATGGCGTAACACACCCGATTTAACCAACCAATTCACAACGTAAATTACTCTCTTTGCGTTACAGCACATCTACATAATACTTAATCTTTTTATTACTCCTGTATAAGTGTATTCTTCGCATACATACATATATACACAGAAAGTTAAGTTAAAAACTCGTTGCACGAAGAGGTTCGTGATTATCAGCGTTATTGGGTCTCGCGTGCAACAACTAATTGAGCCAAAGGCTTATCGCGTACGAGAAATAACGTGTTTTTTTTTCTCTCTCTCTCTTTACTTCGTCTTCTGTTCTCGCCCTCTTATGCAACGGATTCACACACCAACATACACACGAAAGGCAAACGAGGATTACGAGCCAGAGGGGAGTGAAAGTTACGTGGGGTGTTTAACAATGGCGAGTTAGGTCGCAATGCGGACAAATACTAGAGAGAGTCGGTGAGAGAGAGAGAGAGAGAGAGTGAGAAAAAAGGAGCTTTGGCTTTATTCCAGAAGATTTTACTCCTCGTAGTAGCGACGAGGTGGATCAGGCCACTATATGGGAAAGGCATTCGAGAAGAGACGTTAAAGCTCTTGCAGGCGCGTACATACGCCAATTCCGCGAGAACTACCGATCTATTCGAGGTTAAGGAGCTACTAAGCACCTGGAGAGCACGAGATAGGTGGAACTCAAGCTTCTGATCCAAAAGTTTTGAGAAAATGGGTTTTGATGGAGTCAAACGGGAAGTGTGGAATTTCCTGATTAACGGATTCAAT
The DNA here is from genome assembly GCA_958009045.1 of Oxytorus armatus. Taxonomy (NCBI): domain Eukaryota; kingdom Metazoa; phylum Arthropoda; class Insecta; order Hymenoptera; family Ichneumonidae; genus Oxytorus; species Oxytorus armatus. Next base: position 31,077,575 of record OY253748.1, on the reverse strand, counting down.
TAAATTATTCGTTATCAAATTCGTTATCAAAAGTGGAAGTTCCATTAACCGTTATTAAATTACTGAGCAATGTATTGAAGTCAATTATTCTTTGGCAATATGATTAATAGGGGATACAATTCCATTGGCCATTGCTAAAATAATGGATAATGGATAAAATTCTATTACCCATTGCCAAAATAATGGCTAGGGGATAATATTCAATTACCGATCGGCAAAATAATGAGTAAGGGATAGAATTCCATTGCTCATCGCTGGAATAATGGATAATCGATAATATTCTATTACCCATTGCTAAAATAATGGCTACGGGATAATATTTAATTACCCATTGACAAAATACTGGATAATGGATAAAATTCCATTACCCATTGGGCAAAATAATGGATAAGGGATAGAATTCCATTGCCCATTGCTAAAATAATGGCGACAGGATAATATTCAATTACCCATTGACAAAATACTGGATAATGGATAAAATTCCATTACCCATTGGGAAAAATAATGGATACGGGATAGAATTCCATTGCCCATTGCAAAAATAATGGATAATGGACAGTATATCCCATTGTCCATTGCCAAAATAATGGCTAGCGGATGAGATTCAATTACCCATTGACAAAATAATGGATAATGGATAAAATTCCATTACCCATTGGGCAAAATAATGGATAAGGGATAGAATTACATTGCCCATTGCTAAAATAATGGATAATGGACAATATCCCATTATCCATTGCCAAAATAATGGCTGGCCGGCAATATTCAATTATCCATTGACAAATTAAGGATAATGGATAAAATTCTGTTACCCATTGGGCAAAATAATGGATAAGGGATAGAATTCCATTGTCCATTGGTGAAATAATGGATAATGAATAAAATTCCATTACCCATTGCCAAAATAATGGCTAGGGGATAATATTCAATTACCCATTGGCAAAATAATGAATAAGGAATAGAATTCCATTGCCCATCGCTGAAATAATGGATAATGGATAAAATTCTATTACCCATTGCCAAAATAATGGCTAGGGGATAGAATTCCATTGCCCATCGCTGAAATAATGGATAATGGATAATATTCTATTACCCATTGCTAAAATAATGGTTACGGGATAATATTTAATTACCCATTGACAAAATAATGAATAAGGGATAGAATTTCATTGCCCATTGCCAAAATAATGAATAATGGATAAAATTCGATTACCCATTGGACAAAATAACACATAAGAGATAGAATTCCATTGCCCATTGCTAAAATAATGGATAATGGATAAAATTCCATTACCCATTGGGAAAATGATGGACAGGAAATAAAATTCAATAACGCATTGGCAAAATAATGGATAATTAATGATAAACAACAATTATCCATTACTAAAATTATTGGATAATGGTTCAGACACATTATTCATTATTTTTTCATACAGAAAATTTTATTTTGTACCTACCCAAAAGAACACGCTACCGTGCGTTCAAAGTAGAAATTATTATGGCTGAACATAATCCACTACTTTTTATGTACCAACTTATGTTAATTTATCGCAGAATTAATATTTTTGAAATTTCATTTTCGTTTGTCCTCATGTATAAGAACAGATGGTGTCTGAAAAAAGTCTGTCGTTATCTTTCTTTTTTCCACAATATATTCTTATGCATGTTTGTACGTGCGTGTGTGTGATACTCTCACGTGCTTCAGAATTTCGTGAATAATAATATCGAGGTCGGTACCACATCTAAAGTGTTTGTGCCTTAATCTTCGAGTCTCTTGCCCCCCCGCCATCGCCCCTCCTCGCCGGTATGTAAGAAGCATATATTATTATTAGTTAGTACGAAGTATAATTCTTATTGCTTCGCTGTGCATTTTGCTTCTTTTGCTCATCGGACTTTCGAGAGGTGAAAACTTTTGTAATATAAGTTTCGACGTAACTCTCCCGGTACCGCAATCATGCTATCTTGTAATCCTGCCTTAAGTGAATTATAACGTGACCCGCATACGAATATATAGCATCGTTCCGCGAGATCGTTTCTTTCAATTTTTTTTTTTCCCCGCGATACTAAACACACCCCTGCCCAGGGTGTTGCCAATAAAATCACGTAAAAACAGTTAATTTTCCTTCATGCTTTCATTCTAATTTATGTCCAACAACGTTTCATATTAAAATTCGTCCTAACACGAATTTATCGTCGCGCTAATGAGCCTCGGAATTATTGCGAAATTCTGCGGATTTTATTTCCGCTCTTTATAACAAAAGTCGAACAACGGGACGAGGTGGCCGAGTGGTTAAGGCGTTGGACTGCTAATCCAATGTGCTCTGCACGCGTGGGTTCGAATCCCATCCTCGTCGATATTTTTTTTTCGTTTTTTTTGCGCGCAGAATTCGAAAAAAAAAAATTTTCCGAAAAAATTTTTTGATACTTGGTTTTTTTCTCTTCTTTAGGAAATGAAAAAAAAATATATCGTCCCCGACGGTAGTGCGTGCAACGTGCGAAGAATTTAAAAAAAAACGTAATATTTAATATAAATGATATTTATGCCGGAAATATATTGATAAGGTGTAAAAGATTTTTTTTTTTTTTATACATTTTGCCTATGGCAATAATGAGTATATGGACAGTGCTTTTTTGGAGTAATTTTTACTCCAAACGACTTGCCTGCATATTTTTTTACACCTACGTTTTGTAGTTTTACTCCAATTGAAAAAAAAACTCCAATTGTAAAAATTACTCCGAAAAAACTACATATGCTAGACATTCTGAATACTCGGCGTTAATGGCGAGGATAGTTACGGCTATGCTATCGAAGAAAACGTAATTTTTAGTATAAACAATAATTATGCTGAAATATATTGATAAGGTGTAAAAGAATTTAAAAAAATATATTTTTCCTATGGCAATGATGAGTGTATGGACGGTGCTTTTTTCGAGTCATTTTTACTCCAAACGACTTACCTGCATATTTTCTGCACCTGCGTTTTTTAGTTATACTCCAATTGTAAAAATTACTCCGAAAATATCCGAATACTCGTCGTTAAAGGCGAGGATACTTACCGCTATGCTATCAAAGAACGTTAAGGGCTTGTTTCATATTATTTTCAATTTCAAGAGACGGCAAAATTGATTTTTAGAAAACGGTGAAAAGCGAATTTTTTTAAATTATCACACTTCATCATGGAGGTATTTTTAAAAACGTTATTTTTGGTTTAATCAATAGTGATGCTAGAAATCTATTGCATATATGGAAAATGTTTTTTTTTATTATCTTTTTTTATTGAAGTACAAATTTAAAAAAAAGATTGTGGGAAATAATGTATCAACGGAATGGCACATATACTCAAATGCATTCTACGTAGCAACAGCGTTGCTAATGATCATAGGATAATAAAATAATACAATAGATTCAACAGTTTGGGAGAAACCAGCGAGAAGGCTGGAAGTGCTTGTTTAATAAATGTCTTCAACTATTATAATAAATAAAGTCTTCGCCTTTATTTATTAATCTCAAAAGAATCCTGACAAAACAATCGGCAAGAAGTGCGACAAGATTAAACTTATACAGGCCCATGTCTGAAAATGACAAACTTGCGTGTAATTTTTTACACGACTATAGGTTTTACTCCAATTTTATTAAAAATACTCCAAATGATGAAAATACCTCAAAAAAAAATGCTATACACACTAAATACCCTGAACATAGTAATTTTTTTTTCAAACTCAAAAACCACCAAATTCAGTTAAAAAATCACGCAAACAAGTATTGTGCAAGACGCGATAACATAAAATTATCCTCCATTTCACGTTTCCCATAAGCCCGGCTAGCTCAGTCGGTAGAGCATGAGACTCTTAATCTCAGGGTCGTGGGTTCGAGCCCCACGTTGGGCGTTCATTTTTTTAATTTCTTTTCCGCCCTATTAACAATATAAATTTCGTTGATAAATAACTAAATAAAATGTTTGTTAACAATAAAACGGCATTATTGAATTAAAAAATGTGTTATATCACAAAATAACATTAAAAATGCTTCTTCCTAACCAACTCATTGAGTTTCATCATTTAATTACAAAAAAATGGTAAGAAAATTCCGAAAAAAAGTCGCAGAGTAAACTTAATGTGTATTTTTTCTTCATAGTTAGAAGAAAAATGATAGGCACATCCGTAATATTGTTAAAATGAACAGAACAAATCACGAGTTTTGAGCACTCGAGAGAAAAAGTTCCTCGTCCATTAAAGGTTTATTCATTAGTACTGAAAATATCGTTGATATATTATTCAATCGCGATGACACTTGGCGACGGAGAACTCGTATAAACACAATATCGAATATCGCGATATTGCGCAAAGTTATTGCGCGAGTTTCGACGACAATATTACGTCTCGAACGATCCCAACAACAAAGAGCTTTTTCTCACTTCCGTCTCGACTTTTGGAGAGATCGACATTTTTCCAATGCTGTAGGAGATATATAAAAATTTCGAGATCACGGGCATTCGTCTTTCTATATCAGTCTCTCGCACGATTGTTGGTGAAATTGATTTTGCTTCAACGGGAGTCTCCGAGTGTTGTCTGGCCATAAGAACTCCGAACGCTCCCCTCTCTCTTCATACCCCTTCCCATTCACCCTACAGTATAATACCAATAAAGGGATATTTCATCCAGGATGGTTTTTCTCTTTACCATTTTTCTCTCTCTCTTTCTCTCTCTCTCTCTCTCTCTCTCTCTCTCTCTCTCTTTCTCTTCTTGACTACAGTGTCCGAAACTCTTAAACGCATTTTGTCGACAATATACCACGAATAACCACATCGAAAGTTTAAAGCATCAGTTTTAAAGCTATTTAAAGCGGTTTTAAGCTTCACCACTGTGGCCAATCTCTCGAGCTCTTCCCTCTCATTCTCGTCAAAACTCACTGTCCAAGAAGCCGCACACGGTACTTAGAGTCTTGCCACATCGTACGGGAACTAGCATTAAACTGTTAGCGTTGAAAAATAATTAGTCGTAACTTCCGGTGCAAAAGAACATGTATACCGTACGTTTTTATTATTACTATAAAATTTTATTACCTTTTCGAAAAAATCGTGTTACTAAACAATGTGCTATGAGGTGGGAGAAAAGAAAATGTATTTCTTTCCGTGATGATTTTTTACGACATTCACGATAAATAAATAAGAACTTATAAAAAATAGTTAAGTCTTGTGTGAGGTATCCTCGTCGTTCGTACTTCGATATACGAGTATTAGACTTATAACTCGTATTCGATTAACCTAATCCTTTTCCACCTAAATTTCAAAGATATATATGTGTATAAATAAGTGCCAATATATCTGTATTGGTTTCGTTCAAGCCGAACCAAGTGAGTTATCTTTCAACCGCTGTGCGAGGGTAAGCGAGAGAGAACTCAAGCTTACCAGAATCTTCAGGTATATAACCCCTTTTATACTCAGCTATACGTAAACAGCGAGCTAGAGAAACGATGAAATCCCAGACGAATACGCACACACACACACACACTCATTTTACACTGGAGGACGAACTTTATCGCCCGACTCTGGCTCCCAAAAGCGATAAAACCTCACGAAAGGAGTGTCCCAGGACTGGCTATAAGACCTCTTACGTATATACACGTTTGTAATTCAAGGACCTAGGAGAAGAAGAAAAAGTAAAAGACAAAATGAAACCCTACGATAAATCACTGTTCCCATGGAGATTAATCGAAAATCACGTCCACCCAACGTCCAAAGAAATATATTACAACCCTCCGCGCACTTTCTTTACATTTTTATCGTTTTTATATACGTTACATGGTGTCGCAAAATTAGTACATCAGAGTGACACAGATGAGTACATTAGATTGACTCCGGATCTATCAAAATAAACAAATTTGTCCTCGGTACAAGTCTCATGGTTTTCGAGAAAAATACTAGTATTCGGACATCCTGTGTATCTATTTAATCTCAAGGATTAGCGAGTTTCGGCGAGAATGTGCAAGAAAAAAAAATGTCGCTACAACCGAAGCGAGCTCATCTCTTTCTCTATTTTCTTATTTCTGTTACTTTAGTCGAGGGTATTGCAACTAAAATTGTAAAATATACAGAACAGTTTAAAGAAGAAATATATACTCTCCCAAGGTAGAAATTTCCTTTTATCTTGCATTACACACACCTTAAGAGTAAAATTACCTCAAATCGCTGGAGAAACGCACGACAAGAGTTGCGATGAAATGGTTTAAGAAAAATTTGTCTGAAACAAATCGTAGAGATTGCGTGAGGGTCGAGTCTCTCTCTCTCTCTCTCTCTCTCTCGTGCTTCTCTGCAGTGCATAATACAGAAAAAAGTGCAAAAAGCCTGCAAAAACGCCAACGAGTTTGTAGGTAAGGGTTAAAGCGAAAAATTACGAGAGAGAGAGAGAGAGAGATAGAGAGTAGAGAGAAAGTGCGACGAAAGGAGAGAACGAAATCCTCGTACGAAAATCGTCGTCGAGGATTCAACGAGCCATAAAATGAATCGGGTTCAGTATTTTTTGCGGTAGAGCACACCAGAGAAGGGCGAGAAGTGGAGAAAGGGAGGGTTAAAGCCCAAAGTACACAAATTACATGGGACATTCGATGTTAAAATTGTTTGGTGTCTAAAAAAAAAAATTATTACAACCCCTAAACTTTTTATTCATCAAAACGATTGATTCGATACAGAAGATTCTTCCGTTGACTTTTCTCAATCACAAGTTCCCCACGATTTAAATTTTCCTTCTGTACAAAATTTCGTAAATTCATAATTCTGAAACGGGAAGGGGGACGAAAAAAAAATGCCAAAATATCCACGACACCGTTTGGCCGAGCGGGAGAAAAAAAATTGTGGTTCGAATAAAAATTTAAAAAATGGCGTATCGCGGTGACGGGAAAATTTTCTAGATGGAAAAGCCCGAATGTCGCGCATACGGATGCACATGTGCATCGACAGCAGCTTGCGGAATATCGCGCGAGGGCGCAGAATGTGCAAGAGCAACCGGGCGGGACGCGCGCGCGTATTACTTAACCCCGGGCGCGAACGTTACGCTGATCAATTGACCGTAAAATGCATCGACGGCGAGATACACCCATCGCGGAGAATATTGCACATGTACCGGCATGGTACACGGTACTTGAGGTCGATTTACTGTTCTCCCCGTGACTATACGGCCGAATGAGCTTTTCCGACTAATTTTCGTGCCGGAGAAATCCTCGAGATACATTTTTTTTCTTCGTTGAGGCAAAAATTTACGAAAAAAAAAAAACACTTTTTTGTCCTTTCGAAAGCAAATACTTTAAGGACGATTATGCAATTGTGTACACACTTGCATAAGCGTTTTCGAAGAATTTTCAAAAGTGTGCGTTCGAGAGAACACGAAACACCCCCTTTTTTTTGTTCAAGTTTTAATATAACTAGCAACAACGCGTTCGCTTCGCTCGCGCTTGAATGTTTCATATTTCGAACTTGTCCTTTAGATTAAGAATCAACCGCAAATTCTTATAGATATTTTTTCCCAAACGGCACAACGGATTTTGTCACCATACCGCAGTCGCTAAGATTATTTCGTCTCGATCGGTTGTCATTTCGTTAAATAGTACATAATTTATTATAAGGTTTTTAGATTATGAGAATTGCATTGGGCGAGAGCCAATAATCTATTGAATCTTTGTATACTATAGATGTTGTTTCATCGTGAACGAAATCGTGTTTGAATTACGCGCGCTTTACGACAACCAATCGGATTGACGATAAACGGGCTTCATTATTCGATATATTTATCTCGCATTTCTTTATTATATAAGGTTTTTTAATTTTGAGAATTGCATTGGGCGAGAGTCAATGATCTATTGAATCTTTAATCTTATTAAATCTTTCTATACCATAGATGTTGTTTCATAGTAGCTAAATCGTGTTTGAATTACGCGCGCTTTACGACAACCAATCGGATTGACGATAAACTGGCTTCAAAATTCGATATGTTTATCTCGCATTTCGAGAGTTTCAAGAATCGAGTGCCATGTCTTTTTTAAGAAAGGATAATGAAAAACCGTCATTCAGCGTCATTTTTTCAATATAACAAACGACTATAAATGATTTTTATATAAATTAATAATTATATCAATTTATTTTTAATTATTTTTAATAATAATGAAAAACCGTCATTCAGCGTCATTTTTTCAATATAACAAAGTATTATAAATGATTTTTATATAAAATGATAATTTTCATGAAAAAATAATAATTGTCAATTTATTTGTAATTTTAATTTTCTCACAATAAATAATAATAACAATAAATAAATGATTTATTCAAACGAAGATCTATCGAGGAAATAAATTGTTCGTTAATGTTTTATTTTATTTTTAATTCAAGTACAAACATGAGGATGTTTAATTTGAATATTTCCGTGTGAACGAAGTGTGCACTTAAAGGGTTAATTATTCACCCGTTTTATTTTCCAATTGACCGTAAAATTGATTGGCTCTTCTTGTCTACACGATTCGTGTCTCGTGCGATCGAACTAATTGCCGTCGTGCTACCACAGTCTGTGCATGCAGAACGTTGAAGACGTGTCTGGCGTTAATTTATTTATATTTTTTTTTTTTAAGTTTCACGACAATGTCTTCGTTGTGGTGAATAATTTTCCTTCTCCGGCGCGACATGGGCGAATTTATGATCTTGCCGCTGCAATAATTTTCTCGCTCGTTTCCCCTTTGAGAGAAGCTTGTGCTACAACAGACTTCGGCGGTTTAGTTAGCAGGTATTTCAACGACTGCGTATTGTCGTTATGGCCATGCGAGTCATAAACTTTTAGTTCGCTAAGATCGCGAAGATAGAACGACGAATTTGCGAGATTTCTTTATATATATATATACATACATTGTACATATAGAAAAACATGTGTAGATTCCTGACAAACAAAATGGCGGGTTTAAAAACGTCAAGTGATGTAAATTGGGCCATTTTGGTTCGTAGCAATCCATAGAATTATAATAAAGAAATTTATCTTTCTACTATAATAAAGCTGGAGAGTTTGTATGTTTGTATGTTTGTATGTTCGTATGTTCGTATGTCCGTATGTTCGTATGTTCGTATGTCCGTATGTTCGTATGTTCGTATGTTCGTATGCTCGTATGTTCGTATGTTCGTATGCTTGTATGTTTGTATGCCTGTATGTCTGTATGCTTGTATGTTTGTATGTTTGTTCAAACGTGCTAATGTCAGGAAATGCTGATCCGATTTGAAAAATTCTTTTTGTATTAGATAGTCCGTTTATTCAGGAAGGTTTTACTCCATATAACTTTACGGTATGACCCTAAGGAGTGGCGGTGGAGCATTGAATCGGGGGAGGTAAATTTAATGCAGGTGAAACCGCCGGGCACACCCCATTATAATATATTGAACATTCGAGGTCAAAATGAAATGTCACAAAAGTGGTTTCAGCATTTTTATTAATTTTTTTCCTTTTAGTACGATGTAGAACAATGAGAAAACTCATTGCACACACATTTTCAAACTCCTTCCTACATTGGTGCAGTCGCGAAAGTCTCGAATTTTCTCTTCCAGCAGTTGTTTATTCTCCGAACATTTTAACAGCACGTTTTTTTCCAACCAAAAATAACAAATTTCTGATCATCTCACAGAGATCGAATGACAATGTCTTCCAATAAAAAATGATCCGATGTGGTGTGTAATGTTCGATATATAAATACGCGATAGACGACCTCAAAGCGTACATTGTTAACGTTCGGTGCGGGTGTAAAAAAAACGAAAAAAGAACGAAGAAAAACCATATAAGAGGCGCGCCGTGATACGAAACGCGTAAAGTTTTTTATGCGAAACCTTTGAATTACGACGTTGTTAAAAATTTAACTCGCGTTATATAACGTCACACGACGTGTATTATACGATCGGCCATTGTTAAAACATCAAAAACGCGAAAAATTTAATTTTCTTGATAAAAGTTTTAAACATTTTGTTTTTTTTTTCAATTAATTTAGTACCGAAAAATATTTGTTTACTTCAGATAAAATGTATTGGTACGTTAAGCAATTCGCTAATGAATTATTAATTATCAACTAAATTATTGGATTTTAAATGAGTTTTCGTTTAAATTAAATAAAGAATGTAAAGGAATTTTGAATTAACGGTATAGATTTTGACAGTGATAAGAGATACTGGCAAGAGTGACATTTTCACAAGCCGTATCCAATTCAATTTGGCAAGCTGCGTCGCGAGAAATGGAAGAAGCAGGATAATCTTACTTCACGAAATAAGAAAAAAAAAAACACATACACACACACACACAGAAACGACAAAACGCGGAGACGACGATTCAGGGACATAGAGGTATACGGGAATATAGAAGAATTTCGTATAGACGTCATAAAATTGATATTTGTCCTGGCGTGATTCCAGAATTGAAATAGCAAGCCAGAAAAGCAAGCAGTGTCCATAGTTGCAGCGAGAGCTAGAACCGAAGTCTATACTCTCTCTCTTTACAGTCGGTATGCAATTATCCTTTCCCACGGATATATACTTTCTTCCTCTTTTCACTTCTTATTCCTCACTCTTTCTGCCATTCTCTCTTGCACCTTTCGCGAACGTTGACGCGTTATAGACGCTCTGAAAGTTTAAACTCTTCGTACAAGATCCTCAAGAGTCCCCCAGTCTCTGCCCAATTTCAAATGCCATCCCTTCTATTATTATATCGTGGACATTAAAAAAGTTTTTTCTGACTTTCGGTTTAAAAAAAAAAACGAAGTTATATGTCAGATAATTTTTTTTACGCTTCTCGTGCCGTTAAAATGATATTAAAAAAGAATTTGAATTCTGGCAACTTTTCAAATTTCACACTCGATATGCTTTTTGCACACAAAAAATACTAAAAGTTCACGTTTCATGAAATAGATTTTAAACCAGATGTTCTTCCACTTATAAAGAAGTTTTTTCTCGATTTTCTCAATTTTTCTCAATTTGAAAAATAAAATAAAACGTAATACTAAACGAAAACGTTCGGTTTTTGCAATTTTTCGAACGATATAACACGTGCACTTGTCATTTGAAACAATCAAGGTTCTCGTATATACAATATTTCATCGCTCAAGTTAATTTATCCAACTCGAAAGGTGGTTTAAAAAAATGTGTTTGTCGTAACAAGGCTCGATGATATAATATTTACTCGCTTGTGTAAGTGATAAACCAAGAGATTCCTTCTCGCAAAACCACGACATTACTAATGTTTACAATCACTTTAACCGCTCGGCCATAACACCCCTTACCATCCCTCTCCGCTGTATAGACTTGAAGCCACGAGTTTGTATAATCGGTGGAGGGTTTTGTGTGTGTTGAACGAGAGAGAGAAGAAAATATCGTCGAAAATATATCACATAAAATCGCAAGTGCCTTCGAGACGTTGTGAAAATGGGGATTGATCAGTTTTATCTATATATATATCTACAATATATATATATATATATATATATATATATATATATATATATATATATATATATATATATATATATATATATATATATATATATATATATATATATATATATATATATATATATATATATATATATATATATATATATCAGAGGCTGAGGCGAAATCCCCTCACATACGAATATTATACATACAGAGTGTGGTGAAGGGTGACGTTCCATAACGTCTCTTGATGGTTAAAGTCCCCTCGATCAGATCAGCTATTTTTCCTTCATCGAACACACACACACACGCACATCCTTCACATTCATTCAACACTATTTGGAGCACCAAAAAAGGATCATCTATTCGGAAGAAAAAGATCTAAACAAAAAAGATAATTCGATTATTCGTTAAAATATGGATAATAATACTTAAAGAGGATTTTTTCAATTTCATCACCTATTCTTTTACGAATAATTACTTTTTGCTTCGTCCGTTTATCTATTCGAATAACGACCCTTTGGCAAAATTCGAAATAAAAGGGAAATAAACATTTTCGAAAATTTCACTTCATTATTTTAATATATTTATTATAAATGAACAAGGTATAATAACGAAATAAGTTTTTGTTCAATATGGGAAAAAGTTTTATTTACCCTCATTACATTTGAAACCTCACATATGTTTCCTTTATAATGCATTTTCGTTAATTTTACGATTTTATATTCCATTAGAAAAAAGACTTATAATTCGATTCCGTTTTTAGCACATCAAAGACAAAGATATTATTCATATTTTTTATTATCCATGCATAAAATAACACAACTGTCGTCGGTATGCATTACCGTTTCCGTTACGTGAACGGGAATGAGAGAATCCGATGAACTGAAATAAATGTAAACTGGCGAGAATAAACATTGTATTCACTGATGTAACTGCATCTATACGCGTATTACGTGTACAGGGTCAATCTAAAGTTCCAATACAATATCCAAATGGTTGAGAATAGAAAGAAAAAAAAAATTCTACAAAAATCAACAGCCAACGAATCGTTCGTGAAATAATAAAAAAATCTAAAAACCTTAGGGTTGTTATAGCAAACAAAATTGTCGAACCTCCAAACAGGTGATGCAATTTTTTAGCTGCGAATTAATTTGATTTTGTCGTAACGGTAAATATTGGTAATTTAAATTAATTTTGCATTAAAATAAAAATTTGTAATTGCAGTCTTTCGAATGCAATTGATTATTTTGATTTTTTGCGTTTCTACATTCATTGCAATATCAATTAAATTCGTACACTGAGGAGAGCATTATTGTTTAATGAAAATTCACGGGCGTCAGAGCAAATTTTTAATTAATTGCAACAAAATATTTAATTCCTCCAAGCAGTCTCTCCGGTCAAAACGAAAATATATTCGTAATACACGAAAAACATTGTACATATGTTTTTTCTCATTGCAATTAAAATTGAAATAAAAAAAAAGAGACCGAATCGGATAACAAAAATTAAAGTTTAAAATCTCTAAAAATGTAGATTAAAATTTGAATCACCCTGTGTACATAAGAAAATATATGTAGTTTTGCGGCAGTGCACAGTAACCATGAATTCGTAGATATCCCGATGGATGCAACGAGTGATACTATATTCTCGATTCACCTTATCCCTCATCCCCCACCGTCTGCATATTCCTTGTGTATTTTCCCTCGTCTATCCCTTCGCGTCCCATTCTCTCGTTCGCTCCAAAACGAACGAGCTTGCAGCACGAGTGACGCATCTGCCTATATTCTATTCTCCCTCCCTCTCACTTGCCCTCTCCCTCTCTCGTACTGATAATAGATGAAGGGGTGTACGAGGAAGGGTGTGTAGCCCTTTTCCTCCAAGAGTGAGAGACGAATAGTGTGTGAGAGAGAGAGCAAGAGAGCGCATCTCGGTACTCTATGCGCGTCATCGTTACGCGCAACGAGCGCGGTTGAACCGGCGAGATCTTATCCTACCCCCACCCCCACCCCCCGTGGATGGCGCCAGCACACTGTATCTCACGTAGTACTCCAGTCTCCAGTCTCGTACGAGCCATCGTCGAATCTACATCGTCGTGTACGTAATTCGTTCGAAAAAGAAAAAAAAAACGCGAATAACGGGGGTGTGTGACGAATTTTTATTCATTGAAAGCAGACTAAAAGGGCGGAATAATAGTTAATGTTATTTAAACCAGAGGTCAATTGACATTTCATGAATTTTCAACGATAATTAACCATTTTTTTCTAATTTCATTCCCTCGGGTTCATTTTTTTTTTCATTCCGAGTGACGTTTCGACAAGTTTTTGTTGTTGCTATTGCTGTTGTTGCGAGTGACAATTGTATCAGCTCGCTGTCGCAGAGTCGAGACTACGAAGATTGAGATACATTTTTTATTTTATAACGGAAATCCGATGGAGGATGACGTTCGATGGAGAAGGTTAGTTAAAATTTGAGAATATTCATTTCATTTTATTTTTTGTAGAAATTCGTTGGCTCTGTTTGTTATTTTTTAAACGGCGGATATATCGGAGACTATTAAACGAGTGGGATTTTTGAGAACATTCGTTCCATCGTTTTAGTGACGTGTGTCTATATATACGATATTAACACGTGAGACGACATTTAAAAAATGATTGCTCAGAGTCAATATTTTTCAAGTATTTCGAAATATTGACCCAAATTTTCGAAGAGGCCAGTGATTGAGGAAAATAGGATTTCGAGTAAATAATATAGAAATGAAAAAAAAAATTGTTATTCAAGAATCTCAACTTTTGCACGCACGTTTGTTCACTTTCTCTCGCTCTCTCGTCTAGCCGAAAGACAATACGAATTTTTTGAAAGGGCTTCCGGACTCGTAACCCGACACTATAATATATATACAGACATGTATAGGGCTTTCCACGCAGATTGAATCAATTTTTGGTTCAAGGGATTTTTTTTTGGAAGAATTTAATTCGTAAAGGGTGAATGGAAATTGAAAAGGCTTTTAAAAGGTGATGTTTGATGCTGCGATTATTAAAGTTAATTTTTTGTAGCAACTCTTCGATTGCTCAATCAAGAAAATTTCAAAAGTGCGTTCGAACAAAAATCTTGTTATACGAGATGGCTCATATTTTAATTGTAGTTTAAACCTTTAACAAATCTCTTTTTATTCTTATTTTATCCTTTCAATCTCAGCTCCTCATCGTATTGCAATATAAACAGAAGAATTAATAAAGAAATGTAAAAATGGAAAACAAATATTTGATGAAAGAAAAAGAGATCGTCGAGTGTTTCGCGAGACGAACAAGACGTATAAAGAGTTGAAAATCCGTAGAGAGGGATATACCCTTCTTCGTAGTTTCACGAAATCCTAAATACACAAACGAAGAGCGTTAGTCGAAGCTAATGATTCGCGTTAACAACGTCGATCTCTCTGCTACACTGTACCAGTTAATAATGTATATCCGTTTTCCTCGAGTCTTTGTTCGACCAAGAGCTTTTTTTTCTTCGAAGGGCGAGAAAATAAGGGAGAAGGGAGATGTGTAATGGAAAAAAGTCGGGATAAGAGGAGAAAATATGTCGGCGTGGCGTTTTCTAAATCACCAGGACAGAGTACATTTTTGGGGATGCTGTCGTAAGAAAAACACCCTCCAAGTAACTTTGTAATTCGGATAGGGTGGAGGGATGGACGTTTCATTTGCCGTTGATCAGATGAATTATTGGAAAACTACTTTGCTTTAAAAGAACATGAATTATAATAATATTATTATAAACAATTGTTTTTAATATCAAGATAATTCGACATTTTTCAATTTTTATTCGCTCGATGATCTTGGACAATTGTACATTTTTTATAAACTATGAATTTAGTGTTTCTATCGATACTTCGGACGTTTATACTATAAAAAACAATAATTGTTTTCATTTCACGTTTTTCACGTGGTATTTACGAATTTTCAGATTGAATATTGCGGAAAAAAAAAATACTTGCAATTAAAAAAGCTTCAAAATCATGAAAAATTGACCTTTTCTAACAATTGTCATTTTATTTAAATTTAATCGTCTCCGAATTAAATTGCGGATGCGATTGATTTATAACAGGTGTATAAGGGGGCCGAAAATAAATATCGAAAAATTTTCGAGCTAGAGAAGTGCGTGTCGTGCACGTAGGATACCGTAAGAGTTGCAAGGAGGCATTTGCCGCACCGAACAAAATGCGGTGTTCAAAGATATCGATTGTTGGAAACAAAAAGCCCTAATTCGGACAGTTTAACGCGTAAAGTTTATGTGGTTAGTGCCCTTTTTCTTTGCTGATCGTATAAGGCGTATATAATAAAACGTATAACGCGAGGAGTTTAATCGTGAGTACCAGACAGAGGGTGAATTTTTGGTAAAACTGTTGGCGAAGAGCTAGGGGTTGCTCTTCTCGTGTCGTCGTTTTGCTTCTGTAACGGAACTAGGAGGGCACCGAGAGCGCCATCACACCGCACCAAGTGAGAAAGGGGAGTAAACAGTACGAGTTATAGGTCCGCAGTTCTCCTCCGCACCGGAAACGTTGCACGGACAATCTTCCACATCCCCTCCCTCCGCATATCCGTTCAACCCTTATTTCGTGCCCTCTGCTCTTCAACCGAACGCGCACTACGGAAGACTAGCGTGTGTACCTTTTGACTCGACCGGCTCGTAATTTTCGCGATATAAAATAGAGATTTTTGAAAAAGAGTTACAATACTCTTTTCTCGACCCTCGCGTTATCGTGGAAAATATTTTTGTCACATTACAATCCATTTTATTCGAATTTCTTTCGGAAATAACTGTATATTTAGATCAACTTTATGTTTTTAATTGATGCATAGTTTTTCGTCTTGTTACTGCAAAAAAACTATGAGCGAAGTGCATCGGCTTTGAGTCCGTGATGGACTTTTGTCACGTAGATAAATTTCGTTGATCGCAGAAAGACCAAGAGCTTTTGCCTCGGATGACCTGTCCCCTCATGGAGGGTTTAAAAAGATTAATAAAAAGAGCGGAGACTTAAAAAGAAATATCGCGATATATATACACTAGAGGGAACGTGAAATCTTGTTTACAGTGCACGGTTCTCAGCGACGACGGATGTAATAAGGATTTTCCCTCCCGAATTTCCTCCAGAGTATCCAACGTCATATCGAGGGTTGTGGCGCAACGTCCCTCCCTGATGCTTAACTTGCATTATTTAGCATTTTCGAAGCTAAATAATGCAAGTGCCCTCGGAGAATTACGGAAATAAATGAACGAGAGCGAAAACGCCCAAGTATATAAACATACATGTAGATATTGATGAGATGGTGACCATTTCGACCACATATGCTTTTCTACAAAAAAAAATGGTGATCCAAAATGGCGCTTCGATCTTTTTCCTTTATATAAGAACTTTATATAGCCCCCAATGATCCGAAGAAATAGTATTGCTTATACAGGGTTTCCTAAAACTAGCACGTCAGAGTGACACGAGGTTTGGATTGGCTTTGGACCTATAAAAAAATACAAATATGACCTCAGTAAAAGTCTCATGGTTTTCGAGAAAAATCGTTTCGTTTGATTTTGCCGAAAATCGCTACCCAGTACTTGTTATTCCGCTATCATTGCTATGAAAGTTCAAATCGTTAGCAAATCAACATTCAAATTCTCACCAAATCCTAAAGTGGTCAGAAATACAAACGATAACAGCTAGACAACAAGAATAGCGATTGTCCGAACAATTAAAACAGACGATTTTTCTGAAAATCACTGTTCTTGTTATCTCGCTGTTTTCATTTGTGTACCACTTTAGGATTTGATGTGAATTTGAACTTTTATAGCATTGGTAGCGGAATAACAAGTACTGGGTAGCGATTTTCCGCAAAATCAAAGAAGACGATTTGTCTTGAAAACCATGAGACTTTTACCGAAGTCATATTTTTTTTTTTTTTTTATACGTCCGGAGCCAATCTAACCCTCGTGTCGCTCTGACGTACTAGTTTTCGAACACCCTGCATCAATGAGTTAATAATCAATAGTTTTTATTGGGAATCGTAAAAAAAAGGAAAGTAACATCAATAAATAAAATAGAACATTTTCATTGCGAGAAACCATTTACTCGATGAAGATTGAGGAAATGTTTCGCGCAATGAAAATTTTCTCCAAACTGACGATGTAATTTCTCGTCGAGATTAATCGAGCCGGTAGGTATATCTAGGACATTAGATATATCGTGCACGTGTCATATATTATCGATGAAACCTCGCAATGGCTTTGACTATTTGAATTTGAAGGGTGAAAAAAAAAGCAAAAGAACTTTGCTAAAGTTTTCTCAGGTATATGTATATATGGATAGGTACTTATATATTTCTGAATCGTCTTTTTATACGACCATACTTTTTCTTCGAGGTGATCACACTAGAAGAGGGTCGGAAGAGCCCATTCCCATGGCCAGAACGCGATTTTTTGAGGGTGATTCCTCACTCTCTATCTCTCGCCCTTTCTCTGGCCATCTCCATCGATTCTTCGCTGTGTATGACATCGTACAAGCCCTCGTGGCAGTAGCGGGAACACACCCTCTTTGATGCACACGTACCCATGAAATTGGGACAAACGTCGCCATGTCTATTTTCATCTCGAAGATCTATGACACATCTATATATCATTAGAAAATCGTTTGGGATGAAATTTAATCTTTACAGAAATCGATAAAATCTTTCAATGATAAAAAAAAACAATATTTAATAATACTTGAACGAGAAAAATGGATTAATTTTATTTTTACCAAATTTTTCATTAAATCTTGCTCTCTGACGATTTATTCCATTCACTCCCTTTCGAGAAATCTTAAAATGTCATCAAACATCAAAATCAAATGATTATCATTGAAAACGAATGGACTTTATTTTTAAGATCATAACGAAGCTTGTTACAAACGAAAAAAATGTATAAAAATAGATGAAATTCATTTTTTTTTTCTTCACTATTGGTATCCTCACCTTTTAGCCCCCGGTACAATCGTTTACACGCCCTCGCGTCACTTTGGTCTCTCGGTTCTCGTGGAAAAGCTAGTCGAAAGGCCGACGACCCCTCGTTCACTTCCGCCAGCTCACGTATTAGGTATTAAGGGTACTCGCGTTTAAGTACGTTTTTCCCGACTCTGTCTCCTCTTTCTCGGTCTCTCGAACACGACCAGTCGATTATTCCGCTTAATATAACGCGAATAAATAAATCGCGATCCCTCTCGGATGATGGTTGCAAGAGAAAAAAAACGCGTGCTAATGACAAAGGGGAGGACAACGAGGGGTTAAAAAAAAACGGGAAAAGAATTCCAAAGATGAAATGAGAAAAAAATATGAATCTAGAAAAAAAAAGAGTGGAAAATCCACGGGAGGGCAATCACGCAAAGTAGATGTGTCGCGTTCGAGACTATGCAACGAGCGAGCGAACGCGAGCATTTACGAGAGCGTGCACGTGAGAGAGAGAGGGATGTTTTTTAGGGGTGGGGTTTGTTGCCAAGAGAGGGTGTATCGGGTCGAAGATCGTTCGAGCGAGCTCCAACTCGTTCGATAGTGTACAAACACACACACTTGACAAAACTATCGAGCCTCCTGTGTCGTCTATATATACACGATGCTATGACGATGGTCTTCGCTGATACCGGTGTATCAGCATATATAATTCAACATTTTAACGAGTCCCTAAATTTGGCGAAACGTCAAGAGAATAATTGAAGATTCAAAAAATTCGGAACTCATCATTTAATAATTATTTTATTATTTTTTATTATTTATACATATAAATTAGTACAATTCTAATTACATACATTAATATTATATATGTACTTTCACCCTAATCTAATTGTAATGCTTATATAAAATTTAATATAATTGTTTAAATTCTTTGAGGAACGATTAACCATTTTTTCACCATTTTTTTGTTGAGTTTTGCGAAAGAAAATTATATTTCCTGGTAAACATGTGAAAAGTCTTTAAAAAATTAAACAAACCAGATACTTAGAAAAGCACTTGTATCGGTAGTTTTCACACACCAAACCATTGCCTACCCCCTCGTTATTTCAACGTGGATTTTGCTCTTAAAAATAATAAATTAGTCGTCGGGACCTAGGAGGGTGCAAAGACGAGGGAGAGAGAAACGAGAGAAAGAGCCTGTTTGCCGAAAGATCACGTACTGGGCGTTATTTCAACAACAATTACAAAAATTAATCTGCCTTTCACCAAGTACGATCGTTCTGAAAGCCCAATTTTAATAATCGTAATTTAAAAAAATGTTTTATATGGTTATTATTAGTAACAGTGGTATGTATGAGGCATTCCAGGCCAAATGAATTCGTGAACTTCACAGTTTGTCTTTTTTTTCCAACGTTTTAGTATAGGCCAATTTAATTCAATATTTTCATGTTTTGTGTCACTTTAAAACTTACTGAAAGAGAAAAATAACAATAAATTGTAAGGATCGTATTAGCATGGGACACCCTTTTTTTTAATCTATAACCCACAGATTATGTACAAATAATTTAGACACGTTTAGACACGTTTAAAATTTTACCGTTTGTCTTTTTTTTTTCCAACGTCTTAGTATAGGGCAATTTAATTCATTATTTCCATGTTTTGTATCGCCCTAAAACTTACTAAAAGAGAAAAATAACAATAAATTGTAAGGATCGTATTAGCATGGGATACCCTTTATTTATGTATAACCCACAGATTATGTAAAAATAGTTTAGACACCCACGTGACCCACGTGAAATAATAATGTTTTACTATATCGGGGTCTGCGGGGGTGAGTCTCATTCTCTCTCTCTCTCTCTCTCTCTCTCTCTCTCTCTCTCTCTCTCTCTCTCTCTCTCTCTCTCTCTCTCTCTCTCTCTCTGTCAGATGGGCTTGGCAAAGGTCGATAAATTAAGGGTGCAGCGTTACATCCCCCTTCGTTATTCGAGACAACATGTCATTTTTTTGTTTCAATTTACCATATCATTATTATCCCAGAATGCACGTTGTAACTTTTTCGTCGATAAATAAAAGGTGTCAACCCCTTCTCGGTAATCCGAGGAAAACATGTAATTTTTTTTGTATTCATTGAACATATTATTAATAATCACATTGTCGAGGGTAGCACAAATTAAGTCATTTGATTTAACAAATTTTTAACATTAAACACGGTTCTTCTTTTACAATTTTAATTCGGTAATTTATTAATCAGCCTTTATACCCCAAATATCCTTAAATTAAGCTGATATCAAAAACAAAATTATGTTATCAATAAGCTACATTTTTTTTATTGAAATATTGTTAAAATAATATAAATGAACAATAATTGCGCGTATTTGTTGAAATTTCTAGTCAGCTTTTCAAGGGGTTATAGGCAGTCAGGATTTAAAAAAAAAAAAAAAAATTTATTTCATTTTCGTAATGTAAATATATTTGAGTTTATATGTACACAGAAAATTTCATGTCAATCCGACAAAATTCTCAAAGTTTCACGCACATTTGTAAAGATGTCTCGGAGCGTTTGAAAGTAAATTTTGAAAGTTTAAATGCGTTTTTCACAAAACTGTGTTTTGAAAGTCGGTGAACAACGTTCCTCGGAGACGGCTAAACCGATCGGTCTCAAATTTTTACACAAGTTTTATAAATATATGTTTCAGTGATTAATCGAAGGTTTTTTTCTCGCCGATAAATATTTTCCGTTTTATAAACAATTTAAGGCGAACATTTTTATCTGAAATCAACATTTTTTTTTGATAAGCCGCCGTTTTGTTAAAAATTAATATTTTGCTTATTCCTTCGATCAAATACTAGATAATACCTTATATTAACGAAATCTTTTTTGTTTTTTTCATTTTAAATGATCCAATTCAAAGATATCGCGCTTACCCCCAGACGCCTTTTTTTAGAAGACCTCCGGGGGATCGGCTATAGCAGCTTTAAAAATCATCATTTTTACAAATAAAAAATATGAAAATAAAGTTAAAAGTTACCACAATACGTATAAAAATTTTTACGTTAATAAATAAAAATGTTTTACCAGGAAAAATTCTTGAAAAATCGCCTTTTTCGGTCTTCCGACTACGTATAACTCCCTTATTCAACCATCAAGACCATATCGCCGCGTCTAGCGAAAAGTAATAGAAGAGAGAAATTTCTCGATGTACATACAGGGGGATGGGCTTTACGAAAAGTCCTGGCGCTCTCTCTCTCTCTCTATCTTTTCTCGTACAGGAGAGATTATAGTCTCCTCCTGTGTTCTAGTTCGACGAAGAAACAGCGACGAGAGACATATATCCTCGAGGACATTCTCGTATGCCTTCAGGCAGCAAAAGTCTAGCCGTATCTCTCTGGTTCTTCTCTGTAAAGCTTTTTCCTCGAGACACTATCTGCTAAGCTCCCTTTTTTTTCCGTGCCATCTCCGCACCTGCGTGAAATTTCCAACGAGGCACTCTAAACGTCAATCTCACGAAATAAAAACTCAGCAAAGATATAAACATTTTCAACATTACTAACATTTTTCAATTTTTTTACAATTCGTTTTAAACTCCCAATTCGACGATTGTGATATACATATAACAGCAGTGCCCACTTATCGTTTGGCAAATTGTAAGCATCAAACAGTAATTTTACATTACATTGGTAGAATGTTCGAGAATTTTTTTCAGACAGCAAATATTTTTTTCAAAATTATTTATAGAAAAAATTCCAGGTCAGGCTGCATCACGATTCAAAGTCGGAAGAAAGCGTGTTTTTTTTTTATTACGCAAACATAAATCATATTCACCGAAAGAAAGAAAGAAAAATATATATCGCCCGATCCATTCGTATGTATTTCACATAATTGGTGAGCTATCATTGGAAATAACAAAATTTTTACGATAATTTTATTCATCGTTGTAATTTACGGCCGGCGAGGGTTGTCGGAAAGGAAAATTACCGAAATCTTACGACGCTCAGCATCAATGTCATATACATAATAATATATTGATACATGTATATAGCGCTACGGCCACGAATGAAGGCAAAGTTTTCGCAACTCTCCTGTCGTATCCGAACTCTGTGTCGTCGAGATTGCCCAAAGTTAAACCCATGGTTAAGCCCACTACAAGCTGTACTAATATATACAGGGTCTCCCAAAACTAGCACGTCAGAGTGACACTCGGGTTAGATTAGTTCCGGACTTATCAGAATAAACAATTATGACCTCAGTAAAGGTCTAATGTTTTCCGAGAAAAATCATTTTGTTTGTCAAATTACTAAGGCGGTAAGCAAATTGGTTCTAAGAAGAAAGAAAAATTGTGGGAGTATAAGGAAACAAAGAAAAACAATATTTAATGATTTATTTAATTTTTCGAACATGTTTTCAAATTGTCCACCTCCAACCCTAATACACAAACGGCGCATATTTTAGAAATAAAATATGAATAAATTCAAAGTCAATCCCAATTCATAGAAATGGTAGCAGCATAACAAGTAATAGGTAGCGATTTTTCCAAAAAATCAAAAAAGACGATTTTCGAAAACCATTAGACTTTCACTGAGATCATATTTGTTGATTCTGATAGGGCCGGAGCTAATTTAACCCCCGGCTCGTACTCTGACGTACTAGTTTTGGGACACCCTGTATAATATATATATATACTGTCTCAACCACCTATTATGTAATTATATCCATTATACATCGATATAACTGTATATATATGATGGGCCGAGTCATCCGGTGTAGTTGCCCCAAACTGCTGACTTTAATAGCGTCAATATAATAATTGTGAGCGATTATAATAAAGAATTCCGAGGCGAGAGACGGAGATTAAATGTGAGACGATCGATCTTGGCAGCTCGCTTGTGAATGAAGTATTTTAATCGTCCCGAGTCTCGGGCAATACGAGAGTCTGTCGAAAAACGATAGCAATTAGTTTAATACTCTCCAGCAGTAGCATTCAATCACTTCGAGATCTGGAATTCTACTCACGGTATATACCATCCTGTAATTCCTATAGAATTCAATGATGTTGCCATGTCATTCATATTTCTCGAAAGACCACTCGTAACACCAAAATTCTTAAGAGTGGATTTTCCACGATCAAGTTTAAATTTGACGAAAAGACAAATCCTACCGAAAATCCTAAACGAGCGATCGTTGAACGCGCTTCTACTATCACGTAAACAATTTCAAATCGTATCTGAAAAATTATATGAGAAGCATACAAAAATAAGCAGTCTTATTACTATAATGAAGCTGAGAAGTTTGTATGTTTGTTCGAACACAGTAATCTCAAGAAATACTAAGTCGATTTGAAAAATTATTTTTCCGCTAGATGGTCCGATTATTCAGGAAGGCTCTAGGCTATATAACTTCTTGCTAAAACCCTAATTTTACTATTTCACTACTACACTACATCTACACTATATATTTTACTACTGTAATGAAGCTGGACAGTTTGTATGTTTGTTCGAACGTGCTAATCTCAGGAAATATCAATCCGATTTGAAAAATTATTTTTGCATTAGATAGTTCTTTTGTTCGGGAAGGCTCTAGGCTATATAACTTCTTACTATGGCGCTCAGTTTACTATTTTATTACTATACTACATCTACACTATATCTTACTACTATAATGAAGCTGGAGAGTTTGTATGTTTGTTCGAACGCGCTAATCTCAGGAAATACTAATCCGATTTGAAAAATTCTTTTTGCATTAGATAGTCCGTTTATTCAGGAAGGCTCTAGGCTATATAATTTTATGCTTGTGACCCTAAGGAGCGGCGTTGACGTCGGTTTATTTTTTAGTGATTGGTCCTTTTATTTTTCCACATAATTTCCGCATGGTATTTATATGAGATGCACATGGTTATGTACTCATAATTCGTATGAAATAGATATATAATCGAAATTTAATGCGGGTGAAACCGCGGGGCACAGCAAGTTATTTATAAAATTCAAGTTCTTAGGTAAAGTCTTTTTCGGACTTTTCACAACGTCCTTAATGATCACTACTTTATTTATGAAATATCGATTATTAATTTATTATTTACTAACTCTTACTTAATTCTTTATTCGTTCATTGCATATTGGATGATTATGAATTATATAAAATTCTTTTTGCACACCTCAAACTCCCTTTCTCCATTATGTAACATTACATCTATATACACTGCTGTCTGGCTTCCATTATCCGCGACGTTGGCATCAATTTTGGGATCACAAATGTCACTATATCCTCGAACAGTCCGGAACCATTAACCAAAAACTACTAATCCTTATTAATGACATCGGTCGCGCCGCAATTAATTTCCTCTTACAAGCCCCGACAACGAAGGAAAATGGCCTTTTGTCGGGCGAAAGTGAACGAGAAAAAAAAAGCCGGGGATCTCACACAATGACCGGTAATCCAAAAGATAAATTAATATATCCTACACATACGAGAAGCATTAAACAATTGAATCAACAACAAAAATCATGAATCCTTAAATTTTTATCGATTAAAACAAACTACTTTTCGTTTTATTCATAGTCTTTCTATACTTTTCGTCCTACCTTCGTTTAATTGGCATCGAAACAATTCGCATTAAGCCGCAGGAAATAAAAAGATCGATTGAAAAAAAGCATTTGCGTCGAGTTAACGAATTGATGTTTTCATTGTAAAACCCTTCTCTTCCGAGGACTTTTCCTCCCTCGAATAAAACACGTTTTTTTTTGTTTCTCGGTCACTTCCCATTGAAAAAAAAAAAAAAAAAAAAAAAAAAAAAAAAAAAAAAAAAACCACACGTATATAAAATAGTCCCTCGTGGAAAACTGGTCTAGCGAGACCTCGCACTCCTCTGTTCGTGGGAATTGTGCATCGTTGATAGATGACAATGCGAGTAAACGAGTGACGAGACGGAGGGTTTGTACATGAGAATTACCGATCACAAATGTCCATTATTGTCACTGACAGAGACCATCATGAAATATCCACAAATCCACCCTTGCGAGTGACACTGAGTCGTTCACTATGGGAATGAAAAGAAAATACCGGTTCGTACGGTTAACATTGCTATCTGCAGGTGCACACACGGTATTTCTCTCTCTCGTACCCTCTTTTTTTCTTCTGACTCTGCTGTCGTTGCAGTCCGCGTTAGAGTGGCCCTGTGTCTGCAATTCCCCGCGCGTGTTTTCCGCTATGACTGATATAAAGTGCACGCCCGATTCGTTCCATTGACGATCCGTGCACGACAAGGGGCCACACAGGACGAAAGAAGGAAAATTGAAGAGACGGAATTGCTCTATTCGATTCGTACGAATAAAATTCTACGTTCTCGTGTGTCCCGTTATAAATAAAATGTCTACGGTTACGTACCAACATTTTCAAATGTGTCTGCGTGCACATAAATGTGTTTATGTAGTGAAAATACTACGTCGAGTATTCACCGGAAATTTTGGATGTCAGCCAAGCGCCGCCTGACTATACCGGCACGTTTAACATCGGCCAATGCTTTTGCGACTTATTCCCAAAGAAAATCTTATTCCCAAAGAAAATCTTATTCCCGATTCTGGGAAAACCCCTTTCCGATCTTCCTCCTTTGTACGTTCAAGCATGTATAGCTTTTTCAAGAGTTTTTTTGCTTTCTCAACGTTTCGTTCATAGAGCGTCGCCCGACGAAACGAATGGTGAGGGTCAGAATTACGTGCTCTCACGTTTCGTCACGTCGCGTGTGCCTTGGCCGCACTCCAATATCAACCCCTCGGGGACAACGATCTTTTTCCTATTCATTTTACTCTTTTTTTAAGCTTTTTTTTCACTTCGTTCGTTTATCGATTTTTATACGGATGAATAGCTCGCGATACTGCCAATTCCGGCAATTACGCATTCCCACCAGTTATTTACGTACTCGAAATACTACTATCACTAATTCCCGAGAAATTCAATGCCTTAACATTTCGATTTTCGGTTTTTATTGTGTCTGATTTGTTTTTGAGAGAATAAACAAGACTGGCAGAGTCTTTGATGTTTTTTTTTTGCTGGATGAAAGAATCCGATGATTACGACTATCAATCTGAGCGAGAGGAGGGTGCAAACTTTTTCGAACTTGCTCTCCAACGCTAAAAATCGTCGTTTCGATCATTCGGCTCGTTCGGTTTTGGATATCAATCAACCTCGCTGTGTGTTTAACACGCTTACGTTCGCGCGAAAGTTAAATTTGGATCGAGCTTGTCCCAGATCGCGGCGTCTCGAGAGATTGTATTATTTAGTTTTATGTGTTTTCCCGTCGGACAAGCTTCCTCGTTGAATCGTGTGGCCTTTCGGATAATCGTGATTCAATCCATCAAACCTCGGGGCACGAATCGATTGAGACGAAAAATTAGGTTGAGAAAGTCAATATTGGATATTTAAAAATTAACTCATGCATAATCTTGTTATTTTTTTTTATGTCAGTTAACGAATCTCAGTTTCGTGATCTCCGACATATTAATAAATTGAATACAGATTTTGAATTCGCATTCTTAATTTTGGTAGAAATTTATTTGAGTCGAATATATTCGTGTTATTATCTCAGGAAGCAAAATTAATTCATTTGATAAATTTCACAAAAGCTTACTTCCAAAATACGAGTCTCCGAATGAAATTTAGGACATTCTTTCGTTCATTTTTATTTTCAAACTTTCGAAAATCATCGTCGACGAGGTAGGTAATGTTAATCAATTTGCTTTGCTCATTGAAGACGTTTTAAGAAATAATGTGTAAAGTAATGAAAATTCGGTTGAGAAAGTCAATATTGGATATTTAGAAATTAACTCATGCACAATGTTTTTTATTTTTTTTTAAGTCAGTTACCGAATCTCAATCTCGTGTCTCTCTGGCGTATTAATAAATTTAATACAGATTTTGAAATTCATTTGAGACGAATATATTCATTTTATTATCTCAGGAAGCAAAATGAATTCATTCGATAAATTTCACAAAAGCTTACTTCCAAAAAACGAGTCTCCGAATGAAATTTAGGACGTTGTTTTCTTAATTTTTATTTACAAACTTTCGAAAATCACCGTCGACGAGGTAGGCAACGTTGATCAATTTGCTTTCCTCATTGACGACCTTTTGAGAAACAATATGTAAAGGAATGAACGAAGATACGTGTAAATTTTTTTTTGTCGATGCATTCTTCACAATATTGTGTAGTTAATTTCCGCGAGAGCATGCATTTTTATTACTCTCTGTTCTATTCGCCCTTAAAAACGTTCGCAGTTCGTTTTTCATCCGTATAAGGAGAAAGAGAGAGAGAGAGAGAGAGAGAGAGAGATTGAGGGATGGCTCGAGACGTGGCAATAAATATTATATTTAACCCTCGTGTGCCCTGAGGCTCCGGAAGCCAGAGTAAAGTGGAGGAACCCACAGCCCTCCGGTATCTGGATGAAGAACTCTCTCTCTCTCTCTCTCTCTCTCCCTCCGTCTCACTCATTCTTTTCTCTTCCGGAGCCCCGGGGGGTATGAAACAGCCCTCTACACCCCCTCCCAACAAAACCGCTATTCCGTGAGGAGACGCGAGAGATGCTTTTTCGAATGATAAATCGACATTTTCACGGACGTCGAAGCAGCTTACACGCATATATATAGGCCACGAGAACTTTGCACAAGAGTAATACGAGCGAGAGTTTTGATAAACGATGAGCATGGTCGAGGGAGGTTTTCTGTCCATGGGTATACAAAGAAGAGTATACTGACTTTCTTCTCATTTTTTCTCTGTGTTCCTATGTTACGAAGAGGGTATGTTTTTTCTCCTTCTTTTCGGGAATAGACCATCGCTTTTAAATAACAATTTTATTCGTAGCATTTGTGTCTTTTTCATTGTAAGAGCATTCAATTTTTGTCGTTCTCAGCTACGTAATTTTGTAATTATCATTTTTTTCATTATTACGAACTTGATTATTTTTTTCTCGTATTCCTACGTTACGAGGAGGGATTTTTTTTCTCATTTCATTCGCGAATGGACCATCATTTTTTTAATAACAATTTCGTTCGTAGCATTTTTTTTTCTCGTTCTTTCTACTAGCACTTAATTTTTGTTGTTCTCTCAGCTACGTAATTTTCTAATTTTCTAATTTAATCTTTTTAGTTTTCATTATTGTGCGCTCCAACGGATACCTTTGCGGGTCTTTCGCTATGGGCACGGGGAAATTGGGGAAAAAAATTAAACCGTCTATATCGGCACACCGATATAGACCGCTTAAGTTTTTTCACCGAGTCTCAGTTGTCATACGATCGGAAATTCAGAGAAAAACTGTGTCTCTCCGTTCGGTAATCGGTGTGCAAGCCGTTGCGCGGCTAGGCGGTTACCAATTCCAGTACCGATCGCGGTCAATACTGTTTAACCTGGTAAATCGCTTAAGTCGCTCACCGACCATGCGACCACTGCTGTCCGTGTTATTTTCTTAAATATTATTAACAAATTTCACGTTCACATATTCCGTTATAATCAATTTTATTTTACAAGCATTTTTATCAATAAAATGCGAAATCTGGCACGTGATGAATGTGAAAATATATAGTAATCTCACAATCTTAAGAAAATATCGAATATCGCAAATTCTCGGTTCATCGAGAGCTCTCGCAGCCCGGGGGTTGTTTCTCGACCCACGCCAATGTAATCTCGCGCGGAATCACATCGCTGCGATGCACCAGCGAGAAAATACGTACTAACATTGAATCGCGTGTCTATTATTTGCAAAATGGCTTGTACGGGAGAATGAAAAATGTCGACAACTCTTCGTCTGATTATCAATAATTCGCGGATAATTGCGAAAATCTGCGGCAACGAATTGTTGGGTGAAAAAAATAGTCAAATTGACAATTTTACATTGCTCTCTTATGATTTGTTCGTCTTTACAAAGCTTCGCTCAAGATGAAAGTGCCTGATTCATTTTTTCGCTCTATCGTACAGAGAGAGCTTTGTGAACTGGAGGTGAGTTATGAGGAAACAATGTCGAAAATACGAATTTCTTAATGCGATTTAAGCATGATTCTGTGGCGGTTTGAGATTCCTCGAGCACTCTTACGTGAACATTTCCAAAAAAAAAAAGGCTTTCACGACAAAAAAAAACAGACTTTCACGAAAACAAAAGCATCCCCTATGAAGCATAAAGTGTTTTAGCGTACGGAAGAAAAAGAATACAGAAAAAAACGAATAACTGACTGCGGAAAAAAATCATGAAAGAGGACATTCAAATTTTCGACTCGCATCCTCCCCGAATTCGGGGATAGTTTTATGTCCTCGATAAAGCGCAATAAAATAGAGAGATAACCGTGGTTATAACGGTTTTGCATCACTCCACAGATATATCTGTACCGTACATAAACCAGTATAGTCCCGCGGAAAGGACTACCGTTCGATTCCCGAGGGCAATATGGCCGTGCACGCGCGTCCTCCCCTTTCATCGAAATGGGTCCACGGAGCGTGTTAAATCGATTTGTAAAAAAAAAGAGAGACCTCGTAACGTAAAAAAAAATTCTTTCACAGGCGAGAGAGTCTCGTCACAAACTGGTCCTAGGAAAATTACATTAGCGCCGAGCGCATTAGTGGCTCTGCAACTTCTTTTTTAATTCAATAAAGAAGGAAATCTAAAAAAAATGTCTGCCGAAAAGTTTCGATCCAGCTTCTGCTGCGCCGTCCCAGAACGATCGACGCCCGCGTTTAAATACAACTGGGACCAGACGCATTCACGTCGGATTTCTAATTCGGTAAATCTGGGGGTTCCCTTCTCGCGAAAGGGCTTTAGATGCGTCATCGCGTCATCCGCGCTGTAAAAATAAATAATAAAAGGAGTGCAGTGACGGCACGGAGACTCGGAAGAGCTCTCGTGACACCGGCTAACCCCAGCCGCGAGAAGCTTGCGCGAGGGTAGCGTTGTAAAAAACGAGAAAGTGCCTCGACCTTGTCGCGAGAGAGCGAGGGAGGGTATATACTTTAGAGGCAAAAAAAAGAAAACAAAAAAAGGGTATATGGAAAAAGTTGTTTGCCACTGCGGAGCACCGTCGAAAACTCCGAGAAATGTTTGTTTTATTTTCCTCCTACTCCCCGTCGCGCCTCCTAATTTTTTCCCACTCATTATTGTTGTTATTATGACGTCTTTCTCAAACACGTGCGTCAGCAGAGGACTTTTTTTTCTTTTTTTTTCCTTTCTTTCCCTCCTGGTGTACGACAATTTTCTTTATCCCGAAACACAGATACTCGGCCGACATTTACCCTCTTTTTTTTTACACAAAGCCATCCAAACCCTTGAATTAATTTCCACACGTGTAACTTCCTCCTGGTGGAGTTTTGAAATATAGAGATGTTTTATATCGGTACGAAATGCGTTTGCGTTACCGAACCGTTGATTCTCCTGTGAAAAGCGGTTTCCTGTCATTAGGAAGTATTTTGATGGACTATTTAACGCTTGGCTCGTTTTACGAGTCGAGATACACTAATACGAACACTTTCATTCACTTTTTTTTTCTCCCAGATCGAGTATATCGATTGTTGCCAAACAAAAGGGCGTGACTTGAGGGATCACATACACCTTGCGCGCCCTGAAAACCGAGTAAATTTGAAAAATTATTATAATGGTTGTATGGTGAAAAAAAATTAAATTGTTGATTTCACATTTTTATTAACCTTTCAACTAGAAGAAGATAAATTACAGATTTTTTTTTTTCATGTATTAACATTATTTTAACGTGTTTTTGTCGGAACTATGTTTTTACACAGTGTCAGCACGGTAACTCAGTCAATTTTTAATATTTTTTAACTTTTTTTTTTTTTTTTATCTTGATAATTATTTTCTCTATAGTCTGACGAGAGGTTTTTTTCATTTTTTTGTTGGACAATTTTTTATAAATTATTTGAGACTAATTTTTTTTCTTTTAAAAATTTCATACTAAAGTTTGAAGTACTATAAATTCATTATTTTTGGGAAAAAAAATAAAATTCACTTCGTCAGACTATTACTACTACTACATTATTGTGCTAGATTCTCTTTTATTATTGCAGATTCAATAATTTTTGGTGAAGTTATGATGTCGACAAGGAGGCGCCATGGTTTTCATCCGTAGTCCATTTATACCCGTAAAAAATAATGTTAACATATAATTAAAAAAATGTTTAATTTTTTTTTCTTATAGTTGAAAAGTTAATAAAAAATGTGAAATCAACAATTTAATTTTTTTTTCACCACACAACCTTTATAATGATTTTTCAAATTTACTTGATTTTCAGCGCGCGCAGGGTTATGTCAGCCCTTAAAATTGTCTGAACACGTCTGTGGTCCTGGGAGTTGATTCATATATCTTTGTAAAGCTGTCCTACTTCAATCCTTCGTCGGGCTCGGTTGCGACACTTTTAAAATCTTCAATATAAAATTTCATTTACACGTTGCACCATCGCTCGTCAAGTTGAACTTTAGTAAATGAAAATTCGTTTGAGACTGAACAAGGTCGATGATTTGTGAACAAAAGTACACACCAGACCGAGAAGATAAAGAGACTAGAATTCGAGGAGAGAATTCTGACGATGTTTTAAAAACGAACTTAGTCCTTTGAGGCAACTCCGCAATTTTCACCCCTCTCGTTTCCGGCGGAGGAGATTAGAGGGTTGGTGCAAAATTTCACTTGATTTTCCGTTTGCTCTCGCTCGCTTTAATCCAACATAGTCGTCCCTCTCTCATTTGATTTTTATCGTTAGCCTTCTCGATCTTCAGCCCCCTCTCACACCCTCGTTTTTCTCCATTAATAATCATCTCGGATACAAAGCGCTACTTTGAGCCTCTAAGAACGTAGTTGTTTGGCAACTTTAGATCCTGATTCATATTCAATCTTCTCTTTTTCATACATCTCGAATGGCGCATGCAAATTTTTTATAGTTTATGGCCAGTGATATTGATAACGGTGATTGTAATAAATAACCTATAAGTAATTATTTAAAAAATGTATAATGATTTTAAAAACCGACAACGGTGGACGTGCGATTTCTAAAATTCGTAAGGATGGTACGTTGGAACAAAGAGAAGAAAAAATATATATATAATGATTTTAAAAGGATTATTTAAAATTATTCTTGGTAAGAAGTAACGAATTTATCGATTTGGAATATTTTATTTATTTATTATTATTTAC
Organism: Oxytorus armatus; assembly: GCA_958009045.1. Taxonomy (NCBI): domain Eukaryota; kingdom Metazoa; phylum Arthropoda; class Insecta; order Hymenoptera; family Ichneumonidae; genus Oxytorus; species Oxytorus armatus. The sequence continues at coordinate 31,044,999 of OY253748.1, read as the reverse complement.
GGGAGGTAATAGTGGACTTTTGATTGTGAAAATGAATGTCATTATTCATAATTACTTTGTCGTAGAATCGATTCCTTTTTTTTATGCAAATTGTGCATCCCTCATACATGTATAAATACTGTACACGAATTATATAGTAATATTGTATTCGATCGACCGTTTCCAATTACCACTAACGAAGTACCTGGCCCGGCGATGTGAAAGCTGATTTTGAACTTGAATTATGCATTTCTCACTCACTCTCACACTCTATCTCCTTGATCCCTCCAACGTTCGTCCCTCTGGAATGGCGAACCTCAGCGAACTAGACACTGCGAAACTACCCCCTAGTGGATGGTTGCTTCAATGGCAACCCTTTCCGCAACGGCAAACGCGAAGCCAACCGAACACACGAACTTTGTAGCCTTTCTCATCTCTCTCTTTTTCTCTCGTTTTTCTCTCGTTTTTCTCTCTTTCTCTTTTGTCTCTGTCTCTGTATGCTGGTACTTTCTCGCTCACCCTTGGATTCCTCACCCCCACACGCTCGTCTGCATTCTGCCGCCCCCTCCCCCCGGGCCGCTACACTCACTCACCCTCAAAACTTTCTCGTTTCACCCTTTCACCTGCTCTCTATATATATATATACATATACAATATCGTCTTCACCTCGCTCTGTGCGGAGTTCGCCGCGACGATGATCGTTCTCGAGAGCCTGTGCGGTTCAACCCTTGAATAAAAATTTCTCTCCAAACCCGGCTTTGCCTTGCCCCGCGAACTCTCGAGTAGGGCACTTTTTGCCCTTTCACCCTCCCATTGCAACCTCTCATCTTACTTCCTTCTCGCCCGGTCGCTCTTTTCGTCAGTGCAACGCTGCACATCGACGAAAAGAGAAAGAGAGACGGGGAAACGAGGGAAAAGAGGGATGAAATTCGCGATCCAAGAGAAATTCCTCCCTCTCGCTATCCATTCCTCGTTCTTCGAACGAGACGCAAGGAAAAAGAAATTACCGATACATTTTCCGTACCGTACAGAATTCTCTCAGCACCGATGGCCTAGGAACTGGGTAGATATGTGTTTGTGAACTATATTTGAAAAATTTCATGCCAACTTGACCGGTCTTTGGATATTCTTGGATTTAATTCATCATCTTTTTTATACTTATCTTGTTATCATTTCAAAAGTCACTCGAATCAGTTGATCGACTTTTCCGCCATCCATTATCTCGGTATAAATTTTTCTTTCAATTCGAATAAACGACTCGTTATTAAGCCCGGAAAAAGAATCTACAAATCTTTACTTTGAAAAATGTTGTCGTGGTTTTAAAAAATCCAGAATAGATCTCTAGTATCCAATACCATTTTTCGTCAATAATGTTTATTAAAAAGGCAGCCTCTAAGTATTTTTTCAAATCTTCCCATTAAGATTTTTCTTCAATTGAATGAAAAAAAAAACACATTTATATAAAAGTTGACGAAAAAACAATATAAAGAAATATTTCGGTGATTTGGGAATCGAAATGGAGTAAAGCAGCCCTTACAAAAACGAACATTGTACGAAAAGAGGAAATAACGGAAGACAGCTTTCGCCACTCTACCTCCCATCTTTCCTGCATCTTGAAAATCTATATACGGACATATGTATATATATATATAAAGAATTTTTCGTTCAAGATATTGCGAGAAATTTCTACGGTGAAAGTGCCACGAGCAACAGCTGTGGATTTCGCTAAAGAGCTTTCCCAAACAATGGAGGCAAGGAGAAGTCTCTATTTTTGTATAAATTGGAGTCTACCGGCGGTGCCGGGAATAATTATTATAATTAAATAGGGTGTCGTTGGTGCGGTCAAGGTTCCTATATATAGAAATGTACGTAACAATGGAAAAGTGGGAGGATATATAGTAGTGGCGATAAATGGGGAGGAAAGGAGAAAACGATATGTGCGATATGAAAATTGGTTTTACGATTTTTCGCATCGATCGAAACAGCCCGTAGATCCGGGGGTTGTTCGTGGGTAGGAGAGTGTTGCCCGGGGGGTTGCAAGAGAGCTCGAGGGTTTCCATGACGACGAGGATCGCGCCCCGCCACCTGCCAGCGGTGCTCATTTCAAACCCTTTGCAATTCCCGCATTCTCACTCGCAACGAAAGCTTTGTATCAACCGAGAGAAATGGTCTCTTCGTTCCTTCCGGCACATCCCATCCGACCCTTCGGCAATTGAAACGGGGGGTTGGTTAATCCGCTCGTAAAATGGCTACAAAAGTTTGTAGCCGATAAAACATTTAAAAAAATGATGAAACATTTGAGAAGAAGAAACAATTACGTATTCACGTATATCGGTGAGAGTTTGGATAATGGAAAATTGATCGATTTTTCCGACAGAATGCATCTCTTTTTTCCAATATTATATGTAATAACTCTACAGGTCTGATCGAACCCTGACCTCTTCCACTTGCGAGCCCTCGAGTCTTTGAGAGCTTTCTTCTCGATTGAAAAATTCATCAACTCCTCTCGCTCGCGATTCGACACACCGCTCGTTACGTGGTGCGGCTTCTTTTTTTACGAAATCTCTTCCTGGGCCAATAGTTCACATCGTGGGTGGTGAAAAGTTCGAGCGATAAAGTACAAGTAGAAAATAGAATAACTGAAAGTGTATGTCGTTGATGGAATATAAAAAAAGTCATTCCTCAAAGACGTTATGTAATGCTCAAGTGCCTGTTACATTTTTTAAATTATTCCTGAGCTTTTTTCCATTCTGCTTGGTTTGGTTTTTTTTTCTCAACGAAAAATGTGCCTTGATGCTCGAACAGGAGTTTGCCAAAAAGCCCCGAAACAAGAGTACCGTGTCAAAAAACAAGAAGAATTTATTCACTTGCCGAGTGAACGTCCCCCGTAAAACATTCGAACAATACGTGTTTAAAAGAAATTCTCTCAATTATAAAAATATCGCCGTGAGTATTCAATTTCGAGTGGTAGAGAAGAACGTATTCGCTCGAACGTCTGGTATTCTCTCTGCTACAAGCGTTGACACGTTACAAACGCGAAAATGTAAACGAAAACTCGAGATCTCTGGTGAGTTTCCCTAACTCTCTTTTTACCGTCATATTCCATACTCGTCCGGTTCTCTCGGTCGTGGACAAATGAGATTTTCATATTTTCGCCGAATTATCATCATTACCATTATTGTACCGGTACAACGTGAAGCCGAAGTAAAACCGCGTATATTCCGTTTTCTCTTTCTTCCCTTTCGCCCGAACATTTTGATAATGCAAAAACTTGGTCTCGCACTTCTAACGACGGACGAGAATTAATTCGCGTTATATATGAAAGACGAAGGGTGGTTGACTCTAATGAAAAGACGCTCATGAAGGGATGCAAATTCCCTTGTTCTTCCATCCCATGACGATCATCACCCACAAACGGTTCTCCATTATCCACAACTTTTCTTCTTTCTTTTCCCATTCTGTTGCGTTTTTTTTTTTCTATCATTCTTTAATGTTTTCCCACTTTGACCAAATGCAAGCTCCTCCACCATTGGAGCAATTTACCATACACGCATCTCCCCTGTTTGCCTGACTAAACGACACCCTATACCGACGATGCTCGTGCTTTTTCCCATCTTCTCTCTCTCTCTCTCTCTCGCCGTCTTTTGCTTCCCCGTTTCATCTCACTGACTATTTTCCCCCTCCTCCTCCTCCCCATACACAATTCAGAGGGACGAGGGTGTGAAAAACGGATACGGAGGAAGGTTAGTTCGAGAGACGAAAGAGGACGGGGTTTGAGGGATGAAAAAATTGGATCTAACACTTTTTTCCTCTCCCCCTCTTGCGCCCTTCTTTCTCGCTGATCCTCCTCGAAGGATCCCCCATAGGCCCACAGTTTTGTATTAACGAAGCTTCCATTTGTCATCGAGAATTTGGGTGCAACGTCGTTTAACCACACAGTGGAGTCAACAGCGTCACGTACACGGGAGAAAAACTTTTATGGTGATTTTGTTTAATCTCACGATTGAACGACATCCTACAAATTTTCCACGTATGTTATTTTATATCAGAGGCGATTGTCGCCCTGTCGAATGTTGATCATTTAAGGACCACGGTAGCGGCTATGAAATCATGTGGACATTTAACAATTTTTTTTTGTACAAAAATGTGATTCATTTATAAAACTAATTACACATCTATTTAGTACAAATATCAAGCTAATGAAAGATATTTTTTTTTTTGTTTTTTTTTGTTATACAAAATGGCCGACTACTGCTATTTGGTATCTTTCTTTTTTTTTTTTGTGGCGCTCCGCGGCGTGACATTTCTTGTAATTCCTCTATCGTGTCATATCTGAGCTGATGTGTGGATTCTGAGGTGCTTATGGACATCGGACGAAATTCCTGGGTCATTTTCAGGGATATAGTGTTTCCGATAGTCCTGGCACGGATATTCCGGCGTCTGGGCGTTAACATAAAGTTTCTCGTCTGTCTACGAACTGTACAAACGTTTTCTATTATACGTACGAATGCGTATGTGGTGTGTGGCATATTTAAACGCTTGGAGAAGTGACCTGATGATACTGGTCATTCTGGCCATCATCCAAACGTCAAACTCAATACACTCCCGTGTCATATTTATCCGCATGTGCTGTGCACTATGGTCGGCCAGTGCCAAGTAAACTCGAGGGCTTTTCTACTTATAGTTCACAGCCAAGAACACAAATTCATCCGCGCGAATCCTCTCTCATTGTCGTATTTAATCATTTCATAAAGAGATACCTTGTGGAATCGTTAAATAAACAAATTCAGCACAAATATATTTCTTTGTAGGCGAATCGAACGAGGGTTAAGTAACAGGTAGTTGATTTAAAATGGAACCCCATATATACGATAGATACAGGGTATGGGGATTTTTTTTTAACGTAAACAATTGATCGATGGCATTTTTTATATGTCATGGATGGAATTTTAATCTTACAACTATAATAAAGTTGGTGAGTTTGTTTGAACGCGGTAATCTCAGGAAATACTTATCCGATTTGAAAAATTCTTTTTGCATTAGATAGCCCGTTTATTCGGGAAGGCTTTACGCTATATAACTTTTTGCTATAGCCCTAAGAAACGACGGCGGCGCCGCGTTGAATCGGGGGACGGAAATTTAACTCGGGTGAAACCGCGGGGCACAGCTTGTAAAATATATATACAATTTATTGAAACAATGACAATTTACAAAAAAAAGTATACCATATTACTGAAAACAATAATCCATCATATTCAACATTGTTCAAACGTTTTCTATTTTTTTCCGCTAACGTCGAAGAAATTAATGAAATTAATGAAATTAATATTCACCACATCTCTCGACACATCCGCGTAAAAAGTAAATTCATAATGTTACGTACTTACGTACATCCTCACGAGAATGAGATCTGGGTCACGTTGTACCCGCGGAGGTGCGAGGAAAAAAAAAGGAGCACGAACACGCCGCAAAAAACGGGTTGAATGAATCTCCGGGGAATTGAAAGAGACCCACGGAGAGAAGAAGATTCGTCAACGATGACGATAGACGGCGAATCCAAGGCTTCCGCCCAAGTGGTCTCGGTGAGAAAGAAAAAAAAAGTAGAATCATGTGCTCTCGTCGGCGACGAGCAGTTTGTGACATATAATAGAGGTGGACAAAAAAAAAAGAGGCAAGAAATCGAGAGAAAATAAAGGAAGAAGCGAGAGAGTAACAAGAAAAGGAAAAAAATGCGTGTCGCAACGCTCCTCGAGTATCATCCCCTCCGCAGTTTTTTTTCATAGCTCGAGGGTTGCTCGCGGTTACCCGTTATTGCATGTGTATTATGCCAACGTTCCGGCGAAGCGTTGAGAAGGTTTCTCACTCTCGCCTGACGTAAATATTCTCTCTCCCCCGCGCATATAATAGATACAGTGTTATATATATATATATCTTCAACCCTCCGCCACGCATCATCCCTTAAGTCTGCCGCAGGGCTCTTTCCTCTTCGTCACGCATATATAATACATTTTGTTTTATCTCTTCTTCTTCTTCTTCGCTGTGAAATCGCTTGAGACATCACAAAATTTTCGTGCGACTACAACACTTCGAGAGTATACTCGGAGGATTACAGGAAAAGTCCTCCCTACCTCGGTTATACTTCATTTACAACTCCACGAGCGGATAACACGCACCTACGATCCTCCGTTTAAAAGCTGTCGCCATTAAAACGAGATTTAAAGAGAAAAAAAAGGAACATTCAGCAGTTGCAACGTTTTCGAGTATAATGGAGAGTTTTTTCCTGCGAGGGGATGAAATTCAAAAAAGTCTCCTAAGAGCTCGATGATTAATTACTTCGACATGTAATTAACTAGATAAATTCTTGACGTGTGAAATTTTTTTTTTTTTTATTTTGGTTAAATAAAAAGTGTCGTAAATCTTTTAAGAACGATTTTGTCGCCTTTTTCAATGTACGCGGACGAATATAGTCAGGTTTCTTCGAGCGTGATGAGTCACTTGAACCGTTTGCCACGTTACTCACACTATATTTGGAGCAAATTTTTTTTGTCTTTCGAATGCGTTTCAGTCGTTACTCAACCATTTTGACTCTATTTCTCTTTCCCTCTGTTTCTTGTCTCTCTTTTGCTCTTCCCTTTCGATTCCCTTCGGTGAATCGTACGTGCTTGGGGCTGCGCGTCACCTCCCTGACCGTTTCGAGTGCGTGACTCCCGAGGGAGTAACGTCGTCGCTGGCGATCTCCCGTCGAATTCGTGAGACAGAAAGAAACGATGAAGGCGTCTCGACGCTTCGTAACGCGCGTTCGCTGACATTCTTCGTATATAGCTTTATAGCACAAGTACTATTTGCACTCTGAGAGTCGAAGCCGAGCTGAGCTGTGTCCGAGATCTCTCAATTCCCGAGAGACGAACGATCGCTTCTCAACAGTCTCGGGCACTGATTGGATCCGATAAAGTGCAATTAACTGAAGGGTCATCGGTCTATTTATAACTTCTTTTTAGCAATTTATAACTTCTCGATTTACACGACAGCCAAGCAGCAGGTACAGAGAGAGAAGACTTTGCTATCCGGATGGTTCATAGTTTGAGACAAAAATCCAAGGGGAATGGATAATTGAATATCGTTGTCTCTTCTTCTCCACCTTTTTCTCTCTCTCTCTCTCTCTCTCTCTCTATACGTATATTTATTATAAAAACTTCCCGAGGTTCGTCCGCCTCCCCGAATTTTCGTAGTTTCGACTTTTCGCACCGTTCGACGACTGGAAACTTTTCCGAAACACGAAAAAATCTCGACAACCATGACGGACGAAAAAAAAGTCGACTCGTTCGGTACGGAACACGTCGAACAGCCTAAACTGAAACGAACGAAAGTTTCGAAGGCGAAATGTACTATTTCTAAAAAAAAACAAAACAAAATAAAAACTCCGAGGATATACGTAAACAAAAAAAAGGTAAAAAATGAAAGGAGTGTGCAAGAGAGTGCGAATACGATAAGAGAGGACCATCCAGCGTGGTATAGAGATGTACCGTTGTACATATACATGTTATATCTCAACGGAGTAGCAAAGAAAATGTCAGGGACCAGAATCAGTCTGATGGAAAAGGGATGAAGAGACGAGAGAGTTGGTCCGCCCCGCGCCCCGGGAACGGAACCAGGACACACAGGGAAAGTTAGTGGGATAAAGAGCCCGCTGATACGAAATATCTCGTACACCCTGACGGAGAAGCGAAACTACTATCACGGTTCGTGCACAGACATGTATGGGCCATTTCGTGTCAATGGGCTCAACCCTTATTTATTGATTATTCAGATATTTTTTTTTTACGTGTTTTTGGCGGTCCAGCGGGTCGTTGGGCGAGTTATAAAGAATTAAATTACCGTCAGACTGATTTATGAACGCGTCAATCGACATTTTTCTTTTGTTCTTCTTCTATTTCAATTACGTAGAATTGAGAGATGTTTTCGGTGAAAAGATCCGACACCGAGGAAGCAATATCCGATTTGTTACGGAATATCCCGTACAATTGTATGGTATATGGTATAAACCACTCCCTCTTGACGGTGGCTCGGTCCGTCGTACGGCACCTTTATTTCCGGTGGAATTTCTCCTCCCCCGACGAAAGCAGAGAGACACAGGGGGGATATTTCAACGTTGCGGGTAAAATAGGGTGAACGACAGAGAGAAAGAGAGAGAAAGGACTAAGAGTAGGGGGATGAGAAAGGGTGGTGTATGGAAACGCGGCTACCTACCACCATAATTTCCGCCCAATTTTAATCTGCCGCACGTGCTACACTATCGTCGTTCTCCCTCTAGCCTATATACCATGTTTATTTATATACGCGAGTCTCATGGACCGACAACCGAGCGAGAGAGCACGTTCAGACTTCCCGATGGCTGATGCCGGGGACGAACGAATATATTTCCGCGCAACGGGGTGTACACTTTTTCTAGATGTTTATATCTATGTGTATACTCTACCGGTACATCACACGCAGCGATTTACTTCGCTACGTGAAAATTACGCGAATTTTTTTCGGAGTTTAGCTGGGCGATACGAGATCTCGTGATTCAACAAGGCAAAAAGTTAAGCTCAACTCCTCCGGGTCACCGAACGGAACTTTTCATACTAAATAGGGGGGTAAACTGGTTAACGAACGAAGATTCGAGCGGAATCTTTTGCCACTATAATATATACACAATTTTTCGATAGCAAAGTGTTTTAGGGGATGAAATCTGGAAGATATGATCTTTTTAATCCATTGCAGGGTCCGACTCCATTGTTTTTTAACTCCTCGTCACGAAAAACCGTACAACGGGGTGAAAATGATGCGAATTTCTTCGGAGATTAGCTGGGCGAAACGAGATCTCGTGATTCAACGCGGCAAGAAGCTTAGCTCCTCCGGGTCACCGAAGGGTACTTTTGATACGAAATAGGGGAGTAAACTGGCTAACGAATAAACATTCAAGCGGGATCTTTTGCCAATATAATATATACACAATTTTTCGATAGCAAAGTGTTTTAGGGGATGAATTCTGGAAGATACGATCTTTTCAATCCATTGCAGAGTCCGACTTTATTGTTTTTCAACTCCTCGTCACAAAATACCATACAACGGGCTGTACACTTTTTCTATATGTATATTTCTATGTATATATTCTACTGGTACATCACACTTTGCGATTTACTTCGCTATGTGAAATTTACGCGAATTTTTTTTCGGTGATTAGCTGGGCGAAACGAGATCTCGTGATTCAACGCGGGAAAAAGCTTAGCTCCTCCGGGTCACCGAAGGGTACTTTTGATAATAAATAGGGGGTAAACTGGCTAACGAATGAAGATAGCAAAGTGTTTTAGGGGATGAAATATGGAGGACATGATTTTTTCAGTCTATTCCAGAGTCTGACTTCTTTTTTTTTCACTTCAATCTACTTATTTCGACGAATAATTCAATGATCTGTCCTCGATAAACTTACGCAATACAAAATCTAGGCTAAACTACTAAAGACTTTTTTTAACTTCATACCTTAATTCTCTTTTCTATACATTTTTTTGATCAAATATTTTCGCCCTCCTTTTTCTAGCAGTGTCCAACGATTAATAAATCATTAAGTTACATAACGAATCGTTTTTCAACGCGATTACTATTACCAAAGGTTTCTATTTTTTTTGTATGCTTTCGCTTTAAGTATCGCTCCTATTCGCGAAAGCGTATATGCGCCGCGTATATACAGAGTAAAATCGTTGGCTTTTCGCTCTGTCCGGAAATACGAATTCGATTGCCGGACCGAGAGGCGCGAGCGTTGCGAAGGTAATTGAACAGGCGTGACAGTGCGGCCGGTCGATGATATCGTATATGCAAAGGAAAGAGGAAGAGAGAGAGAGAGAGAGAGAGAAATTGTTCGAGTGTCACACATCGAAGGGGAATTTACGCTCGCCGCTCGGTCCACCAGTGAAGGCTTTTGTTTGACGAGGGGAAAAAAATCACCCCCCGTGCGAAACGGGCGCTTCAGCAGTGACGTCGGCGGAGGGGAAAGAAAGGAGGGGGTTGTACCATGAGACTATAAAAATTTGTAATTCAAAAGCTGGACGAGCTCGCGAACGGGAAGCGGGAATGGAAAATTAGCATTTCGGTCGGAAAACGCTTATCCACCAATTTCTATACACATAAACACCTCGTACGTGACTCGAGAGCGCGTTGAAATTATTGTACATTCGCGAATATTTGAAAAAAAAAAAAAAAAAAACAAAAACAAATCCATACGTCGTGTAAAAAGAAAACAAATCGGTAATTCGTGCGACGATTTCCGAATGGATAAGCAAATAACGAGACCAAACAAACAATTTATTCGCGTTATTTGAATTAAGGAATATTCGTACGAATGAGCGTAAAATTATGATCACAGAGATTTTGTCGCTCGCCAAGAATTATTGCTAAACAACACAAAATTTTCGATACCGAAACACAAACACATTGCGCATTTCAATGACTTTTGTCCGGTCAAACGGCGAGATATTAATTACGAAAAAGCGATATATATACGTAACGGTGCGTGTAATGGAATATCGTTCAAGACTGCTCTTATCTGCGGATACGTATCGTGATTATTGACAAACAAAAGGGCGTAAAATAGAGGATTTAACACGTAAAGTCACGTGAATTATGGACTTTTGTTAATGCCAGTTGTAACGTAGCGTTGCAACAATCGGAGGGATAAAACGGACTCGAAACATCCCTCACGGAGATATCAACCCTCCGGATTGTCGCCCCTCATGATCATCGGCAATACACTCGCGGCATACTCGAATAATGCAGTCGAGAACCCCGAAGCCTTCCGTGCATTCACTTCGCACCCTCTTCGCTATCCGATATATCACAATATTGCAACACGCACATTTATCAAATAGTTGTGCTCCGCGGTTTCGTCCGCGTTAAATTTCCGCCCCTCGATTTAACGCGCCGCCACCACTCCTTACGGTAGCACAGCATAATGTTATATAGCGTTAAAGCCTTTTCGAATCGACGGGCTATCTGATAGAAAAAGAATTTTTCAAATCGGATCAGTATTTCCTGAGATTAGCGCGTTCAAACAAACTCGCAGCTTAGTACCAGCTGTGCCCCGCGGTTCCACCCGCGTTAAATTTCCGCCCCTTCGTTCCTTAATTGTAAATGACTCGTGACACTCAAGAATAACGAAATTAAATGCGATCTTTGAATTCACGAAGATAAATTGTTCAATGAAAATTTTATCGTTAAGAGGAAATAATTAATTAATTGCCCCTTCGATAATATAACGATGTTTTATTGAATTAAATTCTCATTTTTGTTTCACCGTCATATTTTACACAGAGGTTGAGGAAATAAAAATCCGACCCGTAGACACACATCGTGCGTTCCTTGATGCGAAAAGAAATGTCGAAAGAAAAAAGTTACCATAACATTTAGGGTGCCCGACCCTCTTCCATCTTTGAACCAACTCCAACTTGACGCTGTCTCGAATAATATCTCTAATTTCCCAGATGATTCGGTCAATCTTTTTTTCTTTCCCTCGTCGCAAAATTCTTCCTTCTAACTATTCCGCGCTAGCGCGGTATATATATTTTTTTAACACGAAATAGACAATTTATTTCACGAGGAAAACCACTCGCGAGAATTATTTTATGAATTATTCGTATTATTCATTAACGTACAAACAATTTTATTACCATCCATAATACCGTTCGGTGAGATCTTTATTTTTCCAACCACGAACAAAAGACCTCATCGTGGCATATCTCCTTTTTCTTCATGAACCTGTTTCCCCGCGCTTCAATAACATTCCCTCCTAACAAAGAATGCAAATTTTCGGTTTTACCCCTTATTTACCTTCTCACGCGATATCGCGAAATTCAAGCGACGAACAAATTTTCTCCTTTTCCCACAATTTTCGAGCTCTCTTTCTTTCTCGTATTTTTTTCGTAACTTTGGAAATTAACGCGGCAACTTTCGCCGGCTGTTTTTTCGTTTTGCAGATTCGTTTGCCCGTATCGATTATCGAGGTTTCATCGACCTCAGCATCAGAGAGAAAACCAACGAGACTTCTGTCCTCGTTAACGACGACAGTCGTCACGTGAGACGCCAATAATGTCGTCGATTAGATTATTAATATCGAGCTTGCGAATGAAAATAAAATTCACCCTTCTCGATCTATCTCCTAATTACGCGAGTTCAAAGTGCACGTGGTGAAAAAAAAAATGCATTCACACGCTAATAGTGCCGAAGAAGTGTTAAACGATAATGAGAAAATTCACGTAAAAAAATATAAAAAATATCCTTAATATCGTGCGCGAGTGGTTGACCGTTATTTATTTTTACTTTTTTTTCTTCAATATCGGGGAAAAAAAAACATTGCTCACGGTGTAAGACGATCGAGGATTCGGTGATCCTCAACAGTGATACGCGGCCGGGACACGTCCGGGCCGAATTGAAATTCGCAACATGTTCGGAACGAAGCTTCGCACGTGGATGGAGGCGCATATCGTTCGACCGAAGAAGAAGAAGGATCGAAAAAAGGGCGATAAGGGTTTCGACTCGAATTGCAATTCTCCGATCAGTCACAGCGCCAACAGATCGCCCGCTCTTCATCAGGTATGGAAAAGAAAACGAGAAAAAAAAAGAAAAAAAAAATAGTCGGAAGGTACGAAGTTGCTTTTTGTACATTTTTAACGGGTTATACGCAGTTGCAAGGCCAAAAAAGTCGTTTTTTTACGATTTTTTTCTGAAAAGGGATTTTATTTGACAAGTACAAGAAGTATTAATGAATGTAGTGGTAGCTTTTAACTGTTTGTCGGCATTTTTTCATTTTCAAAAATATTGATTTACACTGCTCGTGTAGACGATCACACGGAGGTCCTCCAAAAAAAGTTGTCCGGCGGTGAGCACGATATCTCCGGTGGGGATTATTTAAAATAAAAAAAGCAAAAAGATTCTATTGGTGGATAGATAAATCTAGGTAATGATCGAAGGAATAGTCGAAATTTTGATTTTTGACAAAACGGCGGCTCCAAAAAGAAAAAATTCCAATTTTCGACGAAAATTTTGTTCGTTGAATTGTTTTTTAAAAATATAAATAATTATCGGAAATCTTATTCCTTCGATCAATACCTGAAGAATATATCGGAGAAGGTTGCGTTAAAATTTCAGACCGATCGGTTGAGCCGTTTTTGAGAAATCGTGCTCGCCGACTTTGAAAACGTCGTTTTAAGAAAAACGCGTCCAAAGTTTCATGCCGCTACTCCGGCCTTTAGCCCGTCTACTTTGTAACGCTCCGAGCGTCCTTACAAATGTTCATGTATCTCCAAGAATATTTGCCAGATCGATTTGAAATTTTCAGAGAATATACTCAAATGCATTTCTTTCGTTCGTCCATATAGTTGTATTTTTTTTTCTCGCGAGAGACAACGAAGAAATATGATTTGAAAAATTGCTCGTTTGACGAACAATGCTTGTGCACATTTTTCGCGAATTATAATTCGTAAAAGTCAAAAGATGACAAAACACGAAAAGTTTCTCGAGTAATAAACAAAATCTTTTTCATCGTTGTATCAAAGTCACCACCGTTCCACCACTTTCCTGCACTATTTTTTTTTTCCTTTCCCCCATTACCATTATATGAGACGTTCCTTTCCACGTTTTTACTCTCGTTTCGCGTTAGTTCGTCTGTAGCGAAAAAAAAGAGAGAAGAAACGAAAGAGAGAAAAAAAAATCCCATACCGCACAACTCTTTGTCGGAGAGGGGGTGGTTGAGGGGATCTCTTTTTCTCGCTCGAGAGATGATTTAGCATTCTTCTCTCCGGTTTACACAGAAAAATCTACGAGCACGAGAGCTCGTTTCTTTCCCGCGACCCTGGAGAGCTTCCCGTAGAGTTTTGCCCTCGCGGTACTTCCGTTTTTTCCTTCCTCCCTCCTCCATCTCCTCCTGCTTTTATTTCTTCACTGGCAAGAGAGGTCTCCAAGGCCACCCAACCAATTAGAGAACAGAATTCTCCTTACGCTGTGTTTTATTTATTTTTTCTATTTTTCACCACAGTCTCGTCGTTTTCGTCGTCGGACGAACGTTAACGCGGTTTTTCAGTATTTCATTTGAATAATATAGATTTTTTTTTTTTTTCATTTAATTTCAATCAATGATCACTGATGTTTTTGTGTTGCAAAAAAAAAAAAAAAAAAAAAAAAGGTTCATCCCCTCAATTCACCGATTAAAAACGTCGACACGATACGTCTTCGTACATCGACCGGCAATACCTACAACGGCGCGACAAATTCATCGGCAACGTCCGCCGGTACCGGAAGTGTTAATCTCTCGTCGCCCGAGAGCGCATACAGCACGGGATATTCGACGGACGGCACGTCACCCGGTGCCAGTTTTCCACCAGAGTATTACATTAACATTCGCACGGGAACGCATTACTTTCAGAGTAACAAAAACGCAATGAGGGCGAAAAAATTGCCCGAGGAAATTGCCATTTTTACAAATGGTACGGGAAACGAGAGGCTCCAAGTTGGCAATTCTCACGACGCGAATGCTAATAACGAAGTTACGAAAATGACGAAGGAAACGAAACATCAGCCTAGCAGGGAAATCAGAACGAGCACACCCTTCGAGGTGAGATATTTTTATTTTCATTTTTTTTTTAACTCTTATGGCAAATTAATTGATAAGATACGAATGAACAGAGGAAAATGTCGATTTCGGCGAATGTTTAAATAACGCTCGAGTTGTCGGAAAAAGCTATTCGCGATCGGGGAGCAAAAAATATATAGAGTTTTAAAAGAAATTTAAAGAATCAAATGTTTTTTCTGTATTTTAGGAACACAAAAAATAAGTTGCTTCGGTAGAATCGTCGTAATTTCCCTTCCGGTTGGAGCAAAGACTTGGCTGAATCCACATTCTCTTTGCAATTGTTCGGGCTTCAAAATGACGCAAGGTTCATTGGCTAAGAGGTTTTTTCGATTTTTTACAAATTTTCAAAGTCAAACGAACGATTTTCCAAAATGTTCACCCTTTTAGCGCAGAAAAAAAATTGGTATTCGACGAACAACCCCCGAAAGGGAATGGGAGGGTGAGATCTAGTAATTTTTTTGTTTCTTTTTTCTTTTCGGGGTCGAGAGAGCTTTGCATCGTTGAAGGCACCCAAAGCTTCAAAGCTTCAAAACTTTTCTGAATAATAAGGTGCGGTCGAGAATGCGAAAATTTCACGTCGTCAAAAGTCGCGCACTCGACTAAAAATTGATCGCTCGAATTTTGTATCATTCGTACAACTGGCGTCCCGGAAGTTCGTGACCCACGCGAGATACATCTCCTCGCAAAGCGCATCTCCAATGACTATAACCAAACAGCCTCCGGCGTATTACCCTTTTATCCCTTTCTCGCGTCATTACGCCCTTTTCAAAGCTTTGACGGGACCCACCATGTCGCTCGGCATACTTTGTATATATACACGTATATACGGTGAGTCTCTTTACGTTTTTCTTGAGAACGAGCATAAATTTTATAGCGCGTTTGTGAGCGAGGGCCCGCCGCGAGAAACGAACGTTTACCATTAAGCCATAAGCCCGTGGGCTTGCGAGAAGTAACAAAAAAAAAGGGACGAAGAAGACGTTTATTCGTCAAAGACTTGAATTTCACAACGGTCGTCATGAAAAACTTTGCTATATGAAAAGCTCGATGGCCACGGTATCGTAAAGTCCGCGAAAAATCTATGAATTTTACAAAAAAATGAAAGTTTTCACTCGTTCGAACGAGCAGAACGAGAAAAAAAAAGAACAAATTACGAACTGACGCGTCGTTTAATATGCAAATCGAATTGCCAGGCTCGCGACGACGACGCGCTGAAACCGCGTTGAGGGATGGGGGATGAAATGGTTGACAGTCGGATTTTCTCGTTAAAAGGGCGCTGTGACGGAATACGAAATCTGAAATTGCCTCTTTCACGATCGCGAGACATTTTTCAAATTCATGGAGGAACAAAAAGAAAAGGGGATGGTTGAACGACCATCCCTTTGACGCTGTAACAGATGTTGGACGATTTTTTTTTGTTTTTTGTAATTTCGACAGATTAAAAAATTACCTTCGATACTCTTCATTATCGATTTTTTGCATGTTATTAAATCGTTAAAAAGAACGTTAATTTTCCAAGTTTTCCGTATCATTTTTTAATCCTACGTTTATTAAATTTTAACGAAAAAATCGGTTGGTCCACTTAAAACGCTGTAATTATGATTTACGATATCGTTTATCGTTGGCAAGAATGTAAAGAATTGACATATCGGAACAAATGAAAGACCTTTGTCCAAGTCTACTCGTGACGTTTCCAAAACCCTATGACTAGAAATCTATGAAACGTTTTTTTTTCTCTTTCATCTTTTGCCACGTTTTAAGTTTCTATCCGATAGGAAATTGTCTGTGATTTTATTATTAATCGAACGCTCAAGATTTTTTACGAAAGCCGCAACAATAAAAAAATCGAAAAAACTCCTAAATAATGTTTAACGAGGCTTAATAATTTAATCCCGTGATGTTGAAGTTTGAATCGTTGGAATGCAACGAAAATACATTTTTTATATCATTAATTCTCCTCAAGATTGGATTATCGATGGGAAAAGTCCTTGAAACGTTTTATCGGAGTCTCCTTCAAGGACCCGAGCCTAAACGGGCACGAGAACCGAAGAGCTTTGCGTTCCATCGATGCAAGCTTCAACGTCATTTAATGTCGATAATAATGATCATTCGTCGTTGATATTTCTCTCAGGCTACCGAAACATCGGTAATTAACACACCGAAGAAGCATCAACCATTGCAACAACGGATAAATGAAGAAATTGCGAAAGCGACGAGTAACAAGCAAGAATCGTGGCAGCATCGTCGTGCGGAATCATACACGTCGGAGACAACGAGAAAAAGTATGACCGTACCGTCGTCCATACCACCGCCGCTCGTCTCTTCGGCCGTACAATCCCCGCGACAACGTTCGCGTATAAGAACAAATCCATGGTTATCAGCTAATGCCTCGGGTTCGTCGAGCACAGTAGGTTGTTTAAAGTCACGTTTAACGCTCGACGAGACGAGCAGTAGTTCGGGCCTTAAACTCACCGAATCGTCGGGTAGCGCGAGTGACGTTAATATCAATATTTCACGTGACATTAAAACGAGAAGGGAATGCCGTCGGGAGAGTCTCAGCGCTGGACGAAGCCCGTAAGTAAAATGTTTTCTTCCTATTTTTCGTTTTTTCTTTCTTTTTTCTTTCCATTGTTTTTGGGACATCGAATTATTATTATTTCATCAGAGAGGAGCCTTTATTTTGATTGTTTTTCTTGTTTTCCAATAACGAAAGGAAGGTTGTTGTTGTTGTTGGAAAATATATTTTCCTTTTTTTTTTAATATTCCTATCGTTTTGATTCTTGTAATATCGATCCGCAGGGTATTTTGCCAAAGTATCGTAGATAATATCCGTCTAGTGAAAGAAAAGTTCTATTCAAAGAAACTTTTTTACGTTTCACGAGGCAAATTGAATTTTTCATATCTCCAGCTTCACTCTTCAATTCTAACAGTTACGTTTCCCCCGTACACCCCATCGTGGCTATTCATAAACTTTTAATCACGAAAGTCTCGAATCCTCGAACTTTTAATCCAACAGATATTTTTTTCCTTTTTTTTCCTCGCTCCTCAACGTTACTCGTTTCACAAACGAGTGAAATATATAAATTTGTCTACTTTCTCGAAGTTCAGCCAAGTCTCAACGACGATAACTTTTGTATATTTTTTTGTTTTTCTCACTTCTTACTTTTCTTTCTCGTTTCTCGCTATCAGGATAAATAAAAATTGGAGAATTTCACCGGGTATCGATGTTAGAGCGAAAGTACCGTTGGGATTAGCGAGGCGTAGCGCGAGCAGCTCTTCGGCGTCGTCATTGACGCGAAGCATACGCTCGTCCGAGGATGACATTACGCTCAACGAGATGATGGGCAAATTTGACGAGAGTTACGTTTACGAGAAAGAGACCGATATACTGTCCGACAGTGATCCCACCGATTGCGAGGATTACGTTAATTGCACCTCGGACTTTGACACGGGACAAGACGGCGGCGACGAGAATGATCCGTTTGAGAATGATTTTGATTACATCGACAACGGCTCGTTTCTCGATCTCGACACGCTCGATGGTAATTTTCAAAATACCGGCCATTGCACCTATTTTACGTTCACCAGCGAACTCACGAGACGAAGCGAGAGACTGCGCGAATCGTTTTTCAAGAGACGAATCAAAGATGACAACGCACAGCACAGGTAATGACACTATTCATTTTTTTAATCAATTTTTTTTCTCTTTCTTTTTTATTAAACCAACCGATAAATTCTCGTGTCCGTGAGCGACTTTTCGCAAATTCACTTTAAATCCAAATGTCCAAATTATGTAATCCAAAATGGCTGACGAAAATTCAAGCTTAATGTACGGAAAATTGGTACCCGGTGGATTTTAATAAGTGCTAGAATCGGGAAGCTTTTATTGCCGATCAACGTGGCTAACACAAAAATACGATAAAAACTAAGAAAAGTGACGATCGGTTCTTCGTCACTCGTTCAATTTATTTTTTATCTTTTAATTTTTTATCTTTTAATTTTTTATTTTTTAATTAACGTTTTGGAGTAACACGGCGCTAAAGATACTTTCATAAAATAATTGCAAATACACTAACTATAAAGAAATATACAAAAAATCCTTTCTTTTTGCAAAAGTAACGAAATAACGAAATAACGCGCCGATCTTCAGAGTGTTTCCTCGCGTAATTCCATCCTCTATTAAATTTCTACGATAATTCTCCGAAAATGTTCCTTGGAAAAAAAATCTTTCCCCTTCCTAAAAATAAAAGAACTCAATTATTTTCCTACATTCCGATCTTCTTGTTTTTTGTTTTGTTTCAAGATCCACGAGCGTCAGGAGCAGCGCAAAGCGTCAGAGTAGTCGTCACAAAAAGGTCGATGATAAATCGAGTGAAAAACGTAAGAAGCGCGTTTCGCAGCGTCGTAAGGAAATTTTCGAAAAGTGCGACGACGCAACGGCAAATTTGAACAGAGTATTGGTTGAGCGTATGTTATTGAAAAATTCGGGTTTTAATCAGGGTAGCCGAAGCGTCGGTGGGACACCGATATGTCTAAGACGCAAGAAGCATCGTGACGTTAATGAAAATTGTTCACCCTCGAGACGCGAACAAACAGCGAGAACGAAGGATCCACGAAATTTCGTGAGTCCAAGTCGTTTGACCCACGAGTGTAACGAGACAATTGTGAAAAGACGCTCGAATTCGGTGAGCTACGTCAATGGTAACGTCGTTAGAAACGGCGAAAGAATAATTGGTAATTCTTATATGAGTACATTCGCGTCGGAGATTGCTCTGATCGAGGCTGACAGAGAGGCCGATCGAAAGTATCGAGAGTTGATACTCGAGGCGGAAAATATATTGGTAAACATGAAGAATAGTACGTCAACGGTTGTGTCATCGCCGTCGCGACGCGTACACAACGGTTTGGCCAATAAGAGAGTCGAGCTTATTAAAAATACCGAATTAAACATTGAATTAGCATTATCGAAGAGTCGCAATTCACAGCCGGAATTACAGAGCGGTAGTATCAAGGATCTCGAGCATACGAGCCCAAAGAGACAATTTAACGTCCCTTGCTCGCCGATTCATCGTTTCATGGAGAGAAATTCTTGTTTAACAAAAGACAATACGCATTATAGACAAGAAAGTGCGGCAAAGTGTCCCGATTCACCGATTATACCGAGAAGAACGCCACAAAGTTCGCCGACTCGCGTTAGCTCGTCGCGGAGCAGAGTCGGATCTTGTATCGTTGACGAACGCGACAGAGACTCAACGTACAAATCTTCCGGCGCGTCAAACGTTATTGTCAATGGTATCAAGAATCGAGAAACGAGAAACGGCGATATTATTTTTTTCAACGGAAACGATTCGATTCTGATGGCCGCGCAAAAAGCTTCCGGTATCGTTAATAAAGAATCGTCCTGTCGCGATTCTTTATTAATTGCCGATTGTCGGTCAAGCGCTAAAGAGGAATTACCGACATCGAGCTCCTCGGATTCTGACGAAAGGTGCGACGCACGGAGAAGAGGACCTCCGATGACTTTTCGGTTAGTTTTCATCGAGCATTTATCTTTTTTTCTACGTTTTTCCTTTGCTTCAACAAGGTGCATTTTCGTTTCATCAATCCCGAGAGTCTTTCCTCGTATACAGATTATGAAATTATAGAAAAGAAGATGCCGATGGAAGACAGAGAGAGAGAGAGAGAGAGAGAGAGAGAGAGAGAGAGAGAGAGAGAGAGAGAGAGAGAGAGAGAGAGAGAGAGAGAGAGAGAGAGAGGAGGAAAAAAAAACAGGTGTGAATAATTTTTTTTCAGATCGGTCGATATGGGACCGGTACGCGAGAGTTCTTACTACTGTCCGCAGAGTGAACCGGTAAAGAGAAAAGTTTATGCCGGTAGTGCAACGTACGGTAGAATACAAAAGAGCCTCGGCGAACGTCACGTTGCGCTGAGAAATTCGGACGGTGATACCGCAACCGATGATACCGGTATACATTTTACGATTTTCAAAGGTCAAAATGAAGAATATCTGAAATTTCAAAGCTGTCTCCCATTTACTGGAACGAAGGATTATTGAAAATCCTTTTTTGTTTTAAAAAAATATTCAGATCGATATGTAAAAAATTGTAAAACACCATCTATTGTATTTTTATCTCATTTTGACCGTACAATTTTTCTTCGATTTCGATCTGAATATTTATTTGCAGTAATCGTGACAAAAATTTTCAATTTTCTCAACAAAGATAGAATCGTACTGTTTTTAAAATCGTCTGGTTTTCTGGTTTCAGACGACTCGAGACGTTCGTTGAGAGAAAAAGTTGCCCAATTGCGTCAGGAAAGAGTGGCAGCGGAGGCAAATCTAAATGCCCAAGATTCGCAATTATTTCAGCATCATATGACGCAAATACGTAGACAAATGTTGATGCACACGATCGAGGGTTTAAAACGAAGTCTCGAGGATCAGTCGGCAACGCTGAAACAGACGTGCCTACGGGACACAGTTATTCACGACGAGATGCCTTGAACATTTTCTGTTTTTCTAAATCTCAGAATTCATGATGGACAGGGGACAGTCAACGGGGGACATCTCAATAAGGAGATTTAACGAACAAACAAAAAACGAAAGTGAATTCGAATTTATTATAACGTGACTGCTTTTTTTCGCTGTTTTCGGTGGATATTTTTCTCCACGTGATTCATAGCTGTTTCTATAAAAGCGTCTGATAAACGTCGATGCGAATACGCTTTCCGAATTCCTCACGAGGGTGCCCGTCGATGGAAAAAAAAAAGGATCGGAAAAAAAGCTCGATTCGTGCATCTACGAGGCAACGGATATATTTTTCTGCCTATCTACACGGTGAGAACATAAAAACCAGATCAAATTTGGGTAAAAAAGAACAAAAGAAGGGATAAGAAAGAGAAAGAGAGAGAGAGAGTGAGAGAAAGAAAGCAAGAAAAATATGCTGCAAAATATTTTCTGGGCATTTTTCTCGTTTCTTTTTTGTACACGAACATAAAGTTAATAACAGTTTTTTATACGAACACAAAGAATTTTTGCTTCCGCGAAATTTCATATTCTATGCTCTCAATGTCTCATTATGTATCGCAAAACACTTTATCGATTAAAACTTCCGTGCGAGAATTGATAACGGAAAAATTAATCGTGCACGCGTCACGATTGCCATTTATCCGAATGACTCCGCTATAGTAATGTGATTTTCACAGCAAGTTTTTTCTCTTTAATTTTCTGCGTTTTATACGCGGATAGTAATCGCTCGTTTAACTGATATTAGCGGTGTATATGAGTACCACTAACTGGTAATCAGTGTCGAACTAAAAAAAAAAAACTTTTGCGCACTTTTAATGCTGCTGCACACTTACACCGGGGGGAAAAAAAAATAGTTATGAACGAAACTGAGAATTTTGAGAAATTGCAAAATTGCAAAAAAAACTTGTATCTCAAGTTCGACACTGATTCGACTATGAAGTAATAGTTGATACTTTCATAATGGGCCTATATTCCGGGTGTAACTATCAATAATTCCACTGAGCTTTGAGCGTCACGAAATAATCGAGTAAAAAGATGAAGGAACGCAAATTACCGACAATTGACTTTATTGGATTAGTTAAACAAAAGAAAAACCAAAAAACGACATTTCTCGTGAAATAACGTGAATTCGATTATCCACCAAGTTATATAATATCAGTAATTTCATTATTAAATAACACAAATAGTAAAATTATCATGAAATTTAAAGAATCGTTTAACCCGATTGTTTAACGTATCCTTCATCTTGGTAGTAAAGGAAGAAAAAAAATGTTATACGCCACGACAAAATCAAGGGTCAAATTGCCAAGAGATACTGAATATTAATCACAAAAAGAAATGTAAAAAAAAAATCTTAGAACCGGACGCATAGAGCATTCCTATAAATCAACACGTAGGAACATACTTGAATGGTAAAATTAGTCGAGTCGATAATTATTACCCATAATACGCATTTAATGATTCATGAAAGGATTGAGAAAGAAAAAAACGTATACCCAAAAGTGAATAAGGCCCATACCCCGATAGGCCCTCCAACCTCGTTCTATCGCGGATTATTTACCCCGCTACGAAGTAACATGGATAAGAAGACAAGACAGCAATTTTATCAATTGATATCGAAGAGGATGAGAAGAAAAAAAAATGCTCTCGCTCTCAAATGTATCCAATTGTTTCTAGCATCGATGTGTTTTTTTTTTTTTTTTTTTTTTTTGTTTTTTCTTCCCCCAATCAATAAGACTTATTGATAAAACACGTTCCTATTCCTATACACATCTCGATAAATTCAGCAAAGAGAATTGTAACGTCTGTCGATAGAACGAGCACTATCCAATCGTATACCAAAGATGATAATAGATTAGCGTATACTTGAAATAACATTGACTCCGTTTATTAGGAAAAACTGACGAGAGTTAACATTAATCGTAGAAGTATTGAAAGAAAAACAACAAAAAGAAACATTGAACTCGGATTCTCTTATCCTAAAACTTGTTCGATTTTATAGATTTCAATAGATCTTTGAGGTAGCTACATGCACTAGTCAAAATAGTGATAAATTTAATAGAAACAAGCTTTTTACAAACTTTTATAGATTTTTTATGGGATTTAATGAGTTGTGATCTACGGCATGTGTATTGTTAACATACAGAATCATAAAAAGTGAATTATTTGCAAATAAGTTCACAGGATTGATGGCAATATGTAATTTCTCGGAAATTCGCACGAATCAATGCACCTATTCGTAAATAAATCACTGCCAGGATTTTTCAATGCTAAGAATACATTCACTGGTACAGATCATTACCTGTTAATGTCGATAAATCGTTGAAAGTTTGAAAAAACATTTATTTAAATTTATCATCCGTTTAATGTTCCGTTGAGTGATGTAACTGCCTTAATATTGATATTACAAACACGTCACACCTCTGTCGGTGTAAATGACATTGAAGCTTAGTACCCTATGATTTCTCAACGATTATTTCAACAGTTTGACAAAAAATCAAGTCCTTCCGTAGTTAGATTCAATTTTTATATTCATTTTTTTTCCAACAATAGACCATTATCGTTTGATGAAAGAGTTGTAGCAAAAATAATTTTTTACATCCGAGATCTGCGTGAAAAAAAAAGAAAAGAGAAACGAGCACACACTTGGTATTTATTTGTACTAGATATTAGAAATTGTAATTAACGATTCTAGAAGAACGTAGAAGTAGAAAAAATAGCTGCTATAGACCTATAAGAGTCTTAAAAATCTTTATTTCCATTCACGAACGAGAAATATATGTTCTTTTGTCTCATTCGCCAAGTTTCTTTAAATAATGAATAAAAAAAACAATCTTTTGTGACGCAACATACTTCGGATTAGAACAACGGAGAGAACAAAAAGTAACGTCGACGCTGAAGCTTTATATTTTGTATGTTTAAGAAACCTACATTGCGTTAAAATTTTAATACTCAAAGCGCTGTACATTACAGATTATTTATTTGTTATTAAGGTCGCGAATGATTTTATAATAGTTATAACTATCGTAAGTTGCGCATAAGATTCAATATAATTTGTTGATTAATTTTGTCGAAAGAGACATTCCATTAGTTTTTTCAGCAAAGATAAACGCAAAATACTGTATTGAGGATATAAGAGTAATAATTTTTGTTGTCCAGAAAAAGTCAGCCCGTTCATTTTGGGCTAGCGACGAGTGTTTTGTTTTTTTTGTTTTTCCTATACCCGCTCAGATTTGTCTCTAGTCAGCGTACGGACTGTGTTACTGTGACAGGGTATTATTTGCAAATTGAGAAAAAAAAAGAGAAGAAACGAGGTTTTTTGCAATGTAGAAAGGGCTATTGTTGCAAATGATACTTGTCTCCGTTACCCATGTATTTAGCGCGATTGACAAACCTTTTTGTATATGATTATGAATAAATTATATTACGTTGTTGGTAAAAATTAATAATGCCTCATTTTGTTTCTTACGCGAATATTAATATTTTATTTTATTCTCACAAATTTGTGCTCGATATGGCTTATGCTAACGGGTCGTTTGGTTTTTTCACAGTAATCTACCCATTCGCCTTCCGTCAAGTCCACATCGTTGAATGTATCCCCTTCGTCGCAAGCTCTGGCTGTCCATCCTCCTTTTGGCCAAAAGTTTGTTGGCTCCGTTCCTCGACAGTCAAACGCCACGATAGTTTTGAAAGATCCCTCGTCTTGCTCGCTATAAGGCACACCAGGAGCCTCGATAATGGACACACTGTTTGAGCGTAAACACATCTTACATTTGTTTACAAAGTGACTTATGGCTTTGCCATGCTTTTCGGTAAATTCTTCACTGAGCGAAATGTCATTCCACTTTGGCGACGGTTCGCCACAATTGGAGCAAGTAAATTTCAAACACCACGAAAGTTCTGTTCCCGATGCTTTCAAATTATCGATATTTTCTAATATCGCCTTTATTTGCAGTGCTATCTTCACCATTATTCACGCTTCGAGCCACTTTTTCTTGTCTGTTATTTACTCGCACGAATGCCATAAATAATCTCTCGGTCGTTGTCGTAATGACTTGTAACGATAATTCAGGTTATGTTTATCTTTTGGACAGGAAATGCGCGCGCATTATTTTAAGAATTTTTTTCTGACTTCCGGCCGGTTGAGCAGCGTAGTAACTAGAAATTCAAAATGACTGCTATTTATAAACGCAATCTTTTATCACGCTTCAACGAACGTTAAATTATAAAGACTCGGTGCCGTCGGAAAACAAAATTATTTAACGCAAAAATCTACTACTCGTTTAACTACTCGTTTAACATAGTTTCGCGGTATATTAAATGCGGTTAATTTTTGTTAGAATCCAATCCATTTTTTCGTACAGCTGTATATGGCAGCCAATTTTTAACCATGTGAGTAAATGCCAAAAGCTTACCAAGAGTTTACGATAAAAATATTCTTTATTGATAACGATACATTTTACAATATATATTCAATCATTCGATAAACTTTAGAATACATACAGTGGAAATGAAACAATTGGTCCTCTCAATTAAATCACCGGTGATTAACTTTAAACGTATAAAATTTTAACAAAAAGTATCTACCCTCAATACTCGTCCGGGGCGTAACATCCGATTAGCATTGCCGAAACGCGTTCACCTTTTTTCATTGTCATTTTTTCTTGTGTTCTCGCGGGTAGCATCAATAATGCGTTGGCGCCTTTGCAACTGAGCAATTTGCTACTAATTTGATTACCGGTTATGTGGGCGATGGGAATATCGCCGACGCCCCAGTTGAGAATTGCTCGTACGTATTCCGGTCGAGGATCGAGATCGAAGTCTTCCATGAGCTAAAAATTATTTATGTTCGTTTAATGAACAATCAAATCACCGGTCATTTATTTTGTATGCATTATATTATCAGCTTATTCGTTCCGGTACCTTTGCCCCGATTACTACTGGTTTCCGATGTTTGTCCGACAAAACATCCAACAATGGTATCGCGAAGAGATTAGCGGTAACCATTGCCGAAACTGGATTTCCGGGCAAACACAGGATAAACTTTGCCCGTTCGTGATATTCGCAAGTCGCAAATGTCGTTGGTTTTCCAGGTTTCAGATTAACCCTACCTGAGATAAGTGCAAAGGTTGAAAATTCATATTTAACCGACGAAACTCGTGCTATTAATTACCAAAATGAATGGTAGCTCGGAATACATTTTGGAGTATAGGCTTCAGCATGTCCTTGTCACCCATTGAGACGGAGCCAGTTGTTATGAGAACGTCAACGTCACTCAGTGCTTTCTCGATGCGAGCGATCATAGCTCGCATGCTTTAATCGGAAAATTCTCGATTAAATAATTTAAAAAAACTGTCAACTGAAATTTCATTCGAACACTCAATAAATACTGACTCATCCCCGACGATGTCGAAATCTATAGAATCGTATCCGCTTTCTTTGAGCATTGCCATCAACATGATTCTGTTGCTGTCGTAAACTTGTCCCGGTTGAAGCGAATCTCCAGGCGCTCGGAGCTCATTTCCGGTTGACAATATCCCCACAATCGGTAATTTGGAGACTCGAACTTTCGTAATGCCGCAAGCAGCAAGAATTCCCATCTCAGACGCTCCTATGATCGTTCGTTCCGGGAGCAGTGTTTGCCCTTGTTTTATATCGGAACCCACGTCCCTACAATTCGGATAATATACGCTTATCTCGCTCGTAATCAACGGGAAAAGTGTCTCGTACAATACTCACCTAATGTCTTGAGTAAGCTTTGGTGCAACCAGAATTTCTATCGTCTCTTCTTTCGTTTTGCCAGTGACGGAAAGCAGACGTGTGTCTTCGACGGGAACGACGGCCGTTGCCTCTAACATTTTAATCGGTACATATAAAGACTCTGATCAATTTTAATTTTCCAATGATTCTGGTAATGTACTAACTGTCTGGTATTGGTGCGCCTGTATTTACCCTCACACATTCGCCGCTACGCAAATCTACAGAGCCAGGCTGAAATGACAAGAGTCTAGTTTTTGTTTCATCACGGGCGGACTTTCTATTAGAGACTTTTATTTTATCTCTCGCTTTTTCGATGGTGTTGAAATTTGGAGAATTTTTAACACGTAAAATAATCTCATTCCGAGAATGTGACTATTCGAGTAACTGTCGATCCTTTTTTACCTTTTGTCCCGCTTCTATACCGCCCAATACGCGTCTGGTACCTGCACCGTCTTCAGCGAGTACAGCATAACCGTCTTTGATCGATGCTCTGAACGGCGGTAAATTGTATTCACTGTATATGTTTTCAGCGACATCCCTACCGTAAGAGTTTTCCACGGTCACAACTTCCGGCTGAATGTAACCATGATTTGACACCTTACTCTTTATTATGGAACAGGCTCTCTTCAATGAGATCATCGGATACGGGGATTTCCTCGGTCGATTCACCACATCGTCCAAAATCATCTAAAAGAACCGACACGAGTTTTCCAGTGTATGCACTCACGATTTTTCGTTCTGCATTCTTTCTCGTTTTTGTTTTTTCAAAAAGATTCAGTTACCGCCAAATCTCGATATTTGTCGGAACTATCGGGATCGGATGTTCCAATATCTTGGAGATTCTTGTGATCCTCGCTGACTCTAAACTCATTGCCCAAAATCAAGTCTACGGCGTGAGGTATAACGGGAGCAATGACGCTCAAACATTCTTTCGCTGCTTTCGGCGAGCCAGGTAAATTGATGATGAGCGTTTTTCGTCGTATACCACAAACGGCTCTGAATTGAACGATAAAATGAAATATTGGAAAACGAGAAACAAAGTGTAGCTATTGAGAAATAAAATATGTATCGTATTTAGATATTATTTATATCTTTTTGTTACCTGGACAGCATCGCCATCGGAGTCACTTTGAGACTGTGGTTGAGCATAGCTAAAGCGATTCCTGGAGCTTCTTTGTCGATAACTCGTCTGGTAGCCTCGGGTGTAACGTCACGTTCGGAAAATCCAGTTCCCCCGGACGTCAAGATGACGTTAACCGGCTTCTGGCCCGACCAATCTATCAGAGTATTCTGAACGAGAATAGAGGCACGAATTTATGTATGTCGATAATTGAAATTCAATTTGAAACTTTGGCGCATCGAAAATTTACCTCTATGAAAATTGAATCGTCCGGTACAATATCGCTGTATAATATTGTCCCATTGAAAATGGGACAGTCGGTAACCAATTGCTTCAATTCTGGACCACTCGCATCCTTGGATATGTCCCCGTAACACGTATCGCTTACTGAGTAAAGATTTAAAAAAAATCATTTACCATATCTTTAATGTTACAGAGCGTCGGAGGCAATGTCGAAATTACCAAATGAACAGTTCTAGTCAATGTAATTAAAAAAAAATATTATTAGGCTTTCTCGATGATTGCTTAATAAAAAGAAAAAAATAATTAGGAAAAAAGATAGGAAATATATATATATATATATATATATATCCTATCTTTTTTCCTAATTATTATATATATATATATGGATAGGACCGTTTTACTTCACAATTTTTTTCCATTCCATTAGGCCATCTTTGCAGACCATACGACATAACGATAAACATTTTGTGAGGTAACGTTGAGCTTCGGCTAAAAAAAAACAGTTTTCGCCGACAGAACGTTAAATACTATAATTGACTCGCTTACTCACCTGTTATAATTCCAAAAGTTATCGAAGACATATCTTCTCCTTCTCTTCGCGACTATTTTGGGGAAAGTCCAAATGGCAAAACAAAAATTGAGGCCGTAAATCCGAGAGATGTTCCGGTTATCTCCAGTTTTCTCGAAGGAGAAAAAAAAGTGATAAGACGCATGAGATTCACGCGAGATTGTCCTCTGTTTTCCCACTCGATTTTATATTTTTACCAATTGCTGGTAATTTATAAATTATTTTTTGTTTTACCATCAGTCGGTAAGGTTGCTCTCTATTTTGTTATTCGTCGAGCGAGCAAGGATTTTTTAATAAAAAAACAACAACGAAGCGCTATATATATTTGTGACGCTATCGTCGCAACACAGTGCCGCAAGGAAACACTGGGAAACACTTCGTACTGCGTAACGTTTTTGTAACGGACCTACCGTTGCAGAAGTGTGTGTCATCGCTTTTCATGGGCAATTATTGCGTAGTGACGCGCTTGTGTCGCTATCGTGCGCGCGCGTTTGAGACGTTTGTAACGCGCTTATCGAAATCTCGAGAGTGATAAACAAAAGTGTTGCACGTCGTCGCGCGATCCAGTCTGTTGCGTTGACAAACGTTAGAAAGATACTATAAAAAAAATTGCATGGCAAACACCTTGCAATCGTGTCGCGCATATTGATAATTGTCTCGGGCGGAAACTGTTATAAGAAGAGCGTGTTCGCACCCCCAAAACGTCTTCCGCCGCCGAGTACCCTTCCCCGCCCCTCTCGCTACTCTCCGGTAAGTTTTGCCGTCTATTTATAGTCGTGAAGTCGCGATTATATCGTGAAAATCGCGAGTTAGCTCTATCCGGGATAACGTACTTTTTTTTTTAACGGCTTTTCCAATCGGAATTTCTTGATTACAGCGCGATAATAGTTTTATCATATATGTCACCCAGTATAAGAAAATAACGTAAGGACACGCGTGTGTTATCCTCATGACAAATGTAATATCAGTGAAATTCGTATTTATTTGTGAAGCTCGAGGCGAAAATACGCGCGACAACGATGAATTAGCATATGCGAAAGAGAAACGCCTATATTAAAATCGAAATTTTATGCGATTTATGTAAATAAGGAATAAAAAGAGGCGGAGGGGTTAGAGGTGAAAAGATGGAGTCACGTAAAAATTCGTTGCGTAAACAAAAATACATTTTTTTCTCCCACCCTCTATTCTCAGCGTGTGGCCGGTGTGGAAACGGTATCGAATATTTTCGTTGAAATTGAAGAAAAAAAAAAAGACCCATGCGGGTCTCTTTAGTCTGGCTTCTTCACCCCTTTTCGTTAGTGCGACGAAAGTAAAAAAAAAAAAAAAAACTGTAAAGTAGTACGTCTATATGGAAAGAACTCGCAAGTTTGGGAGGATGACGACTCTATTTTTAGATTATTCTTGAATATGGGTTGTACAGGCCGTTCTAGAGGTACATACACGTACTGAGAATTTGGCTACGACGATAAAAGAAAAGTTATCGCTCTCTGTAATTAATAATTTAATAATGCGTATATAAAGCATCGGTTTGCAAGTAATACGATATCTTGTTGTTGTCCTTGAATATTGTATATTATTTGCATACTATCGAAGGTAGCTGTTGGCATTTAATCGGACGTATACCTCTCTATAAATTTTGTAACAAAAAAAAACTTGTAGTTCGTGATACCGAAATCGTAGGTGAGAACGTTTGAGCATAGAAAGACCTTTTTTTTGATTAATAGGCTACACGCTACAACGGCGAGTAGCAAAATTGTGAGAGGAGGTATGTTTTATTAAATGTTTGTGCGCACGATCGTTAAAAAATGTGCAACAATCGTTCGTTTGAGATTTTCAATACGATTGTTATTTTACCAAATTGAAAAGCGTCGCGGAGCCTGAGCATTGCAATATCGAGGCTATTAATTATTCAGAGTGAACAATCGAGTTTTTCGTCGTTATTCGAATTTGACAAGGTGCTTGCGTATCTTTTTCGATTCTATTTCTCATTCGTACGGGACACAAGCACCCTGAAAACATGAATTTTTATTTATTAATTTATTTATTTATTCTTTGTTACAGTAGCATCTAAAAAGTAATACTAATTATTCTACTCCATTTCTGATGTCTCGTGCTTGTTAATTTATGGAATCTATGAAATTTTTCGATTCAACAGAAAGATGGAAGAAGACCCGCAGCATCATTATGAGTTGCGAAGCAGAAGCAGATCGAGATCTCACACGCCGATGGTACCGAATCAAACTTTGAACGACACAGACACGCCGGAGCATCGTTACGATCTGAGGAGCAGAAGTCGCGAGAGATCTAACACACCTGGCGAAGTAACGAGTAGCAGACGTTCGGGAACGAGATCGTTGTGAGTCGAAGCGATTTTCATTCGTTAAGATGACCCATCTAAACGAATGAAAATTTGCGATAATGATATTCTTTGACGATGGGTGTAATTCTATGAATACCGTAGAGCAATGCTTTACAAATATATTTTCTTCCAGACCCGGTAGCGCGGCAAAACAGAGGGACAAAAGTATGGACACGATAGTCGAGAGAAAGGACGAGACGAAAACGGATAACACCATGACGAACGATCAGAGTCGTCGTTCGGAAAGTTCGGCATCGAACGTGTCGAGGAAGGTCGAACGACGCTCCGAGCGTCAGAGAGTAAAGAGACAAATTTTTTCAAACGGACAGACCGAGACAAAGGAAGATTCCACGGAAATAAGAAAGGACGAGAAACGCAAGAGCGTCACACCGAGAAGAACAATAACGAGCGATTATTCGTCCGAGGAGGGAGAAAAAGAAGATCCACCGAGCAGGCCGGGATCTGCATATGAAATATACAAACAAGCCGGTGATTGGTGGAAGTACGTAATTTTAATTCATATTTACAGATTTTACGGTAAATTTCATATTTCAATCATTGGCCGAGGACTTTGAAATTTCGTCAATATAAAATGAATAATTAAATTACAAATAAAATGGCATACAGACACTGGCAAAACAACAGAGTTTTTGCCATCCATCATTTTTGTAATTCCATAAAAATAATCGTATAAAAAAATCGTTAATGCTTAATTTTTCATTTTGTTCGACCGAATGTGAGAATAAATTTTCAGTTAAAAATATATAAAATCGTTAGAGACGTTTAACTTTTTAGGATTGACCAATCCATTTTTTTAATCCGTGCTCAATTTTATGTAAAAAAAACGGTCGTTTAGCCGTAAAACCTACGATGAGTAATTTGCTACCCTTAAGGCGAGGCTAAAAATAGCGTTTTAGCGATTGTGTGAGAGCGAGAGAGAGAGCGATATAGCCTCGCCTTAAGAAGACACGCTTCGGTGCAGGCCACTCCTCGTTACAATATAGAGCGAGGTGTAATACCGCAGGTCTCTTGTAAAAAATAAATAAATAAGCATTGAAATTGATTCTCCATTAAAAATCAGTTTGCCTTTTTTCCGAAATTTGTATAGTCTGTGAGAAAAAAACAGAAAATTTGATATTATTATTTGAGTCCGTATCACATCATCTTAATGTTTCTTCATAGGCATTTCGAATTTTAGTCTCTTGACTCTTGATATATTTTGTTATACATGTAAGTCGAAAATTTGTTTGTAAACACTCGCGAGAATTGGTAGTCAAGGCTTCCCTGACCTCTGTATCACAGTTATGCCACATTAAGACGAGAATACACAATTCCGTAGAGAAAAAATTCTCGATCAAACGTGACGATATATTTTCAACTTCGTAGCTTATAAGCTGTTTTTTTTTAAATACGAACCGTCGTAATTTTTTTTTCCTTTCAGTGTATTCCCAAAAACCGACTACACATATTCACAAAAGTCGCAGTTTCGTTATGAGATAGCGCCGGGCGTGTTGGCGATGCCAAACATGTCACGACCGTCAATACATTCGGACGGCAACAGCACGAGCGGTAGTGTCAACTCTTTGAGTCAACAAAATTTGAGTCAGTGCTCGCGCGGAACGAGAGAAAGTTATGGCGATTCGTTGGACGGAGGAGATGCTAGAGAAACCATTGAACAAAATCGTTTGGTTCGACATTTTTCGATCTTTAAAATTAATCGTTTTGTGGTTTTTTTCTTACTCTACTTCGATTTTATATTTATTCGGGTCGGTTTGTGTTTTCTTTTTGCTTGTACAGAACGAGGTGAACGCTTATCGACTGCGGTCGCGTGTCTCGAAGGGAGAAATGTCGGAGGGTTCGATAGTTTACAAAAAAACTCATGTCGCACAGTACAAAAGTCATCGTGAAATAATTTACGGCGATTCGAGTAGCTTAACGAGACGCGATCGGTAAGCTCAGAACCGGAAGTTTATGAATTTCTTCAATTTTTCAATTTGTATTTAAGGAGGAGACTGGTGCTCCGTGATAAAATCAGAAAATAATATGTTCAATTTTTTTTTCTATTATCGAACCAAAAATGTTAACGAATGTCATAGAGGAGACATGGTTCCAAATGATTTTACGGTGATGTAAAAAAATATTCAGATCGGTGTATAAAAAATTGTAAGAGTAGTCCTGCTTTTTGAAAATCTTTGTTATATTTCGAAAAAAAATGCATCATCTCCGACTATTTTTTGGATTCGGATCTGAACATTTGTATATTCGTAGAAATATTTCCAATAATGAAACGGATCGTGAAGTTACCACTTCACTTTACTTCACTCTGAGATTAAGATTCCACTAGTTGGAAATTTGGAATTTGGGTTTTGTCAATTATAATTGAACAAATTCTGTTTTACACAACGCCACTAAGAATTCTCTCTCTCTCTCTCTCTCCCTCTTTCTCTAACTTTTGTCAAGCTCTCGAAATTTTTCATCGATATTTTCTTGTTCGTAGTTACGACGGTACGTCACATATTGATTCGGAAACGGAGCTCGACGAAGCTGTTTCGTTGCGTTACGGGAGTCGTGAAAAAAAATGGAAAATTCGCGAATGGTCCGAAACAATTGTACAAACTATCGTAACGTGCTTTTACAGTTTATTGAATTTCGCAAATGTTGGTACATTACGAAGAAGATCAGCTAGTCACGAGTATCATCGTTATCGAGGCAAGGGCAATTTTTTACTTGCAGAAAATTTTATATGAATCATATTTATTTTCTTAAAATCGTGTTTTTTTATATACAATTTTTTTTTGTACACACAGAGTCTAGATGGAAAAAAGTTTGGGCCCCGATCGATCGTACAATGCAGTATCTCTATCTGCTATTGGTGAGAATACTTTTCTTGGATACTTGGCTGTTGAGCCGAGCCTCGAGTCTACGGGAACAGCTAAAGGGACGACGCTCGAAAATCTTATGGCTAATTTTCCTACCTCCTCTTCTCCTGGCGGGTAAGTGCGACCAGTAAATTTCATTGATGAACAGGGCCATTGAGAAAACTTGCACTTAGCACGATGAAGAATCAACAAAAAGTTTTTAAACTATCGAATTGCTCATCAGTGTGATCGTCGAATAGAAAAAAAAAACATCGAGACACCATGGAAAGAAGTGAGAAAGAGAGTGAGATAGAATGAAAGAGAGAGAGAGAGAGAGAGAGCGCGAGAGAAAGAATTCATTGGAAAGAAAAGACACAGCCGAGAAAAATCCTAGCCTGGCCTTCGTCTTCTTTTTGTTTCAGGAGCTTACATCGCGCAAAAGCATTCGTTAGCCACTATGGACAATCTACAAAAAGTTCAGAATGGTTTAACCGAGACGACGAATCGCATCTATAACGATTTGACGAACATAACGCTCTTTGATTACGGCCTCGTCGCGAAATACATAACGAATATACAAAATTTAACGCTATCCTCGTTGCCTAGTATGAACGTGTCTGTTCCAACGTTCAATGACATCGGGTGGAACGTGACGTGGTGATGATAAGCAGAATTCAATCAACCTCGTGTTACCCGTTAAACTTAAGAGCTTTTCAGTTTTTTCATCCTCTGCCCCTGCCCCTCCTCGAGTTGCATTAACCAATCGCGTGACTAACGAGCATATTGTGCTGCTTTTTTTTTCGTTTGCTACGTTTCATCTTGGAGCATTTTTTTTCTCTGCTTTTCGTTCGTTGACGACCGCGTTTTCGTTTAATTACGTGAACAAACGTAAAGTCAGCAGGAAATGCATTTCGTTTTTTTTCTTTACCGAAGTCTATCGATAATTCTGGATCATATTTATTTCCGGCATACAACGAACACATATTTGTTATTTTTTTGCTACTTTTTCGTACCCTTCGTAGCAAGCTTTGGTTTTTTGGTTTTCGTTTTTTTTTCTTTTGACTAATCCTATTAATGTGCTTGGGAGTGTAAAGTAACTCCCAATTCGTTTGGGTTCTAGAGCGCTTAATGTAAGATAACATAGATACGTAGAACGATAACACAGTAGTGATTGGAAAAAAATTTACTTCTTGAAATATTCTAGAAGATTTATCCTTAAGGGATAGCTACACGATCCTTTTCAACTAGCTTGAAAAAAATCCTTGCCAATGAAAAGAATTTTGACCAATCTCTCGTTTGGGATTTTCGATACGACTTTTGTTGCCCCGAAGTAACAGAGTAAAACAGGTTTTTTCCGAGTTTCAATCGTGGAGGCCCCCTTAACGTTAATAACAAACATTATGCATTATTATTAATTTTTTCTTTTCGATTTTGACGCAATAAAGAGAGGAAACTTGTTAAACAACGAAACTTTTCATCATCATCGCCGCAGACACACCCCATGGTCCGTCGATAATATGCGACAATTATAATTTTCAATATTCTACGTACACCATATACGATCTTATGAAAATCAACAAAAAGCTCTCGAGATGACCAAAAACACGTTCATGCTAAACGACAGTGAATTTATTAATTTGAGACGTATATTCATATAGCGAACTCGTTGCAAAGTGATACAAATTTTAATGAAAAGGCGAAATATCGAATTCGGTTACAAAAAGAGAACAGAAAAGGTTAACGATTAAATGGGAGAAGGATAGAGGGAGGTAAACTTGACTGGAGACGAATGAAAAAAAAGAAAAAGTAAAAATCGCGGAGCTTCCTTGGACTTGGGGGGTGCGATGATTGCGAAGTCATCATAACGGTGAGTTCACCTTCGCCTATCCTTCTCTCAGTTACCGTCTATAGGTCCGTGAAATTTTACCTATTTATTTATTTTTTTTTTACTGCGCTGATGTGATCTCTTTAGACGAAAAAAAAAGAAAAAATATAACTATTATTCTCGATCGTAGAAAGGTCAGATCAGCGTTTTAGCAAACGGTAACAGGAGAAGGACGTCAATGTTAAACGTGTGTATATTTCGTTCTTTTACCCTTTTAGTCAAGAGACAAATTTATTTCAGGCTTTTGGTTTTTTTCGTGCGCTTACGACGCTGTCAGACTCCTGTCCAACACGGAAAATTTAACCGCCGAGCGTTACACGATGAGGGACGAAATTTTCCCGAAATCTTACGAATTTGATGATGAGACAAAGCGAAGGAGTGAGATTGACGCGAGAGC
This sequence comes from Oxytorus armatus, assembly GCA_958009045.1. Lineage (NCBI taxonomy): Eukaryota > Metazoa > Arthropoda > Insecta > Hymenoptera > Ichneumonidae > Oxytorus > Oxytorus armatus. The sequence goes on along the minus strand of OY253748.1, from coordinate 31,008,648 downwards.
TGACCGGTTCGACGAGGAAAGGATCAGAAAGTTTATGGAACATCTTGTCGGTAGAGTGGAGAAATTGGAAGCAGCAGAGACGATTAAAGCGGTGGGTAATTAATTTATGATTTATTTACAATGTAATTGACAATTCGAGTGGAAAAAAAAGCGAATTACAATTTCCAAAAGGCGAATGAATCTTTTGTAATATGTCTCAATGTTTTGCAGGAAAGCATAGAAAACATAAGCCAAGCACTTAACGAACTGCGGAAGAACAACATCACGATCTGGCAACGTTACGACGAAAAGTTGTACAATATTGAAAAAATTCTCGACAAAAAGAGCGTAGAAAGTTCGCACGAGATCGACGCGATGAAACTCGAGTTTCGGACTCTCAGAGAATTGTACGCTGGATTGAAAGGTTGTTGCGACAAGAATGGGATATTTTCGAACGGCGATGAGATGGAGAAGCGGATTGAACAGGCGATGGCCGGTTATTTTGGTGCTGGTGTGTCGAAACAAGAATTGAACAAAATCGTCGAGAGTCTGATAGTCGCTAGCGAGCGTTCGGTAAAAAGTAACAACGACGCTCGTCAGTCGTCAGCCGTGAATGGCGATGATATTTGCACGGGAAAAACGTCTTTGTCGGACGATGATATGCGAAAAATCGTCAATGAGGTGCTTAAGATCTACGACGCCGATAAAACCGGAAGGGTCGACTACGCTCTTGAATCTGCAGGTACAAAGCTTCAATGCGCACAAATAGTTCTGGCGACAAATTTTTTTCTTCTCTTCTTCCTAATATCCGGATCCAATGATTATAAATGATTTTGCGTCAGGTGGACAAGTCATAAGTACTCGGTGTACTCAACGTTACAACGTCAACACACGAGCTTTCAAGCTACTTGGCTTTACGTTATTCTACGAGAGCAACAATCCTCGCACGGTTATCCAAGGAAATTCGTTGCAACCAGGACTATGTTGGGCTTTTCAAGATTTTCCGGGTTATCTGCTTGTTAAATTGCGAAGTTTCATTCGAGTCACTGGATTTACCGTTGAACATGTACCAAGAGCGATTTTACCCAACAGAGAAATGAGAAGCGCACCGCGAAAATTTAACGTTTGGGTAATTATGAAATTACTTTTTATAATTCGTTTCACGAATAATCGCTGCATCACGGTATAATGTCACGATGAATGAATATTTCGCAGGGTTTGAAAGACGAGAATGACGTGGAACCGATAATGTTTGGTGATTATGAGTTTGAAGATTCCGAAGAGAGCCTACAATACTTTCCCGTGCAGGTAAGTTACTGCGAAAAAATATCATCGAACTTTTACATCAAAACGTTCAACAAATATTATTGTTGTTTTTTTGTTTGTTATTAGAACCCTGATATCACGGAACCTTATGAATACGTCGAGTTGAGAATACACAGCAATCACGGTCAGCTCGAGTACACTTGTCTCTACAGATTTCGCGTGCATGGTATTCCCGTTTAGAGAGAGAGAGAGAGAGACAGAGAGAGTGAAGAATCGAACAGAAAAAATGAAAAAGAACCAAAACAGTCGATCGTACGTTTGTAAATTTTTTTTTTTCAATAATTGAAACGGCATAGTAGTCATAACGGTAAGTAATATTCCTTAGCGCGGAGATAATGTGCCTTCAAGAAGAAAAACAAAATGAAACAAATATTCCACTGTGAATAATCAACGCCATCGTTTCAATGTAAAGAAACAAAAGTGTTCACTGTCAACTCCATATAGTCGACGAGAATTTCCCAATGGAACTCTCTTCTCAAGTTGACGAATCAATGATACTCTGTTTTTTTTCTTCTTCCCTGTACTTTTCTACGTCATTGACATTTCGAAGAAAAAAAATGCTCGCAAGTTCAGGGGCAGGAAGAAAAAAAAACGAGTGGATAGCCGTACTTGTTCACGAAAAGAAAAACGCAACAGTTTTCATTCTTTTTTTTTCTGTTTTCCTTTTAATAATTAGAAATACGCCGCAATTTGGAGCAGCGAGATAGACGAGATCCTGTGTTTTAGCGAGGAACGTTAAATGCACGAATGTCCCCAGAATATTTTTTACAAAGTTGCCTCAAGAGGCAAAATTATGGGCCATCTTGAAATGAAATTCTTAAATGCTGTTCCGAATTGGCAGCTCACAGCCAAGATCCAATTGCAAAAAGTAGAAAATGGATTATAAAAAATAATGCAAAAAGAATGACAAAAAAACACGAGTTACCCAAAGTGAAGTAAATTCTAACTAATAATACTATGCGTAAGACGAGAAAGTACAAATTATTGATGAAAATGAAGAAGTAAAGGATGAAAAAGAGTTAAGCAAATTTTTAATATACCTAGCTTAAGTGTGAGTCTCGTTATTTTCTTTTCATTTATCTTCTTTTTTTCCGGCGAATTTTCTCCGAGACAAGGCTGAGAATTCCCGCTTTTTGTTAAGGTTCTAATTATAAGATGTACGTAAATGTAACGATATTTGTAATATCTGGCAGTATGACGGTGTCTCTCGGATTTTCTCACGACGACACTCGAGTACGAAGGAAAAGTTTCTTTTCGTTTGGCAAACACTTCTGTCACGTGTTAAACAATGAAAAAGCTTCGATATCAGTGAAAGAACGTCGTTTCGCACGAAGTCATTTTTGTCACGTGAAATTTTCGTACAAGGTGATCGTTTTTTTCGGGAGATTGCCGCTTTTGTGTTTGTGTCACGCGAAGCGCATTTTAATGAAGAAAAAAAAACAACGCCCGCTGCAAATTGCTGCGTTTACATCTCAAAATCTCAAAACGCTCTCTCTTCTCACTCTTTTTTTTGTTTTAACCCCGAAAGTTAAGTAAAATTTGTCGTCCCGAAGTTTTAACGATCGTTGGCGAGGATTTTCGACTTTTTTTTTCTTTTGGCTAACATCTGTTCTCGAGATACGGTACTTAAAAATGATCGTACAATATATGGTTGTTCGAAATTTCTTACCTCAACAGCCCCAATAAAGCCATCGTTTTTTGATCGTCGTATCGTGAAACATTTGGTACGCATAATTCTGTTACACACAAGTATAGGACTTGGAGATTTTATGAATAATAAAAGAATGAAAAAATGAAAAAGTCTTGTATACAATTTAACGAATATTTTCCTGTAATTTATTTCACATTTTGTTTATTATGTGCTTTTAATTAAAATAACTACCGAACATTCCATTTCCAATGACCAATGGTCGCGAATAAAAGAACCGTATTCAAATCCACAATCATTTATTTTCAAACTACGCGCCTCTCTCCCCTGGCGGTGAGCATTGGAACTTGTGGCTTTGTTTGCCCTCGGTTGCCACGGTAACAGTGGCGCCAACGGTCAAAATTTTCAAAATGGCGACACGAAGAAAAGATGAACGTTGCGACGCGTTCCCCGGCTTTCTTTGCAACACAAATTGTCTCATTTTTACGTGGTACCTTAACGTTATACCGTAGTACGAAGAATTGTGAGTACCGAAAGTCTATTCTGTAACATTGATCGATTGAAAACGCAACAAGAGATTACCGATTGGTGTTGATTAAAAAATGACGATTATGCACGACGAAATCGCCAACAAAAATTTCCGGTCATCACCGCCTCATTTTACATCGTCCATATACAGAGGCAAAACATCGAAAAGTTGCTACGGTTTTTTTTCGTTTCATTATCATAACAACTTTTGTACGATTAGCGCAAAAAATTCTCGATGCATCTCACTCGCATCGTAAGATAAGACGTCAATAGCGCTATCTCTCTCGCACTTGCCGCGGCGTCACACGACTTTCAGATCGTCTCAATTGTTAACGAATTATATATATAACGTTTCTTGTTATTTTATCTATCATAATTCATAAATAATTCGATATACATGTATAAATAATATCATAACAATTTATATTAATCATATTTTCATCGCGTAAAAAGTTTTCCGGCGGCCATATTGGCCAGTGGAAATTTGTCACCACCAGATGGCGCGCTAAACTTAAACTCACCACCAACGGTTTGTGCACGTTTGAAAAAAAAGCAATGACGGTTATAAAAACTGTATAGTCCGTGTCGGACATAGTTTCTGCAATAAACAGTCGCGAATCGTGCAACAAGTGGCGGTAGTCGGCGGTAGTGTGTGTCTGTTCGTTATTGTTTTGTATAGCGGCCGTTGCAACGGTCAGATAACCTAAAACGTCAAGAGGTTCGAGGAATCTGAAGAAACATCGGTCGGTGAATTCACGGGACTTTGCGCGGATTACGACAATTCAATTATTCCGGTAAGTCGAAAATATTTACTATCAACCGTTGTCGCGATCATATTTTTCGATAAAACGAAAGTTTACTACTAAACCCGCGGCCGTCAATCCGCGAACATCGCGTCGAAAAAAACAAAACTTTTCGAAGCGAGATCGCCTACTCTCGAGGGATGTTTTTCGTTTTTCTGGCAAAATTCTTACGCAACATTATGTTGCCATTATTTTATCAAAGTGTAATCGAAAAAAATTGTACAGTTTTTCACAACAATTCCGAATTCTCGCGGAATCGTTAAATTCCAAAATATGGCAATTTACCGACGAACTTTAGCTACGTTACAAACTTTATGAACTTTGGCCACTCTGAAAAATTGACAAAAGTTTTTGTAGTTCGAATATTTCTACTACATAAATTACAACTGGTTAGATAAACTTTTGTGTTATGTTTATAACGATATTTCAAAATGTCGTGGAAGAGAGATAAGTGCCGGGTTAATATTCCATGAAGATTTTTTTGTAAAATAGCTGTACAGCTAAAAACAAGAATTTCACAATACGCAAATAGCATTGAGAATGATTTTCGTTCTGAGATATTAAGCTAATCGTGAATTACCTTGGAATATATTGTTCCACATTGCGGTAGGAGATATTGGAAATCACTGCGGCCGAACAGATATTTCCTGGCAGGGCATTGCGACGCTATCTTCATTATTGGAGTCACTTGAGTTTCTACTTCCTTCGCTTCTATGAGTAATACAGTTTTACTTTACAATTTTAGTCTTACAAGTAGATTTCAATCATTTTCAGGGAAAATAGGCTCTTATACACAATCGTTCCTCCGTGCCGTTGGCTATGCTAACGGCTTAGTAGTTTAAAGATCGCCGCTGGCCAGCCAAATGAGTACCACAATTTTTTTTTAGCACCGTAAATAAATATACAAGTATATTTTAACACGACGGGTCAGTCTTTTGTTCAGTTAATCACATAGAGTTCAGAAAAAAAATTGATCCATTTATCCAATGCTCCGGTAACTGTTCTCAATGGTGTACCCTCCGCTTAAACTACAAAAATTCATAAAAACCTTTTTTCTCAACGCTCCTTCGACAACTTCAAAGTCCCCTAACTATTCAAAAATCATCCAACTGCCAAAAGTATGATTTTCTGCTTCGTCGAGTTCAAAATATTTATCATTTGCCTGCGGAAGGGTAACATTTTTTAAATAAAAATGAAACGCACAAAGGAGGCAAGATTTTTACAGTCATCCGTTTATTCACGCAAAACAAGAATAAATTTAGATATCCATCGTTAGTATACGCATATGCATACACATATAATACACGATTACATACGCATATTGTATATAGTACAATGCGTATATAAATACGTGAATTATGAGAAAAATAAAAACGCAGATGCAATTGTAAATCATTACATAATATACGTTTTATATAACATATTACACGATCATCGATTAGGATACGATTTTTTTTTTTTTTTTTTTTTTTTTTTTTTTTTTTTCATCACCCCCTCTCTTCATACATATACACATATATATATAATATATATATATAGATATTTTTCACTCTCAAACTCTCTCTGGGTCTCTTTTTAATCGTTTTCTTTTGTGTTTGCTGTTTGTTTTTTTTTGTCTTTTTTTTCTTCTTTTTCCGTTACTTTGCGCTCGATATTCTTCCTGAAGAATATTGTTTGCGTATATATATATATATAAATAGAACATAATATTAAATCATAACGCAAAATTACAATTCTCGTGAAATAAATAAAAATTAAACTTGCGATACGAGCTTCTTAATATCGCGTGTCTATTAAAATAAGTAAATCATTCCTTGTCTCTTTTTTTTGTTCTCACTCTCTCTCTCTCATTACTACATGCATTTCTGCATGAAATTCCCTATGTATTTACGCGGTTTTCGTGTTAAACACGTGATTGTAAAAGGAGCTAGAAAAAAAAAACAAAAAACTTATTCGACGTCAGTGACACGCTGTTTACTTTTTGTGTGCTTACGTACTAGCGCTTTACAATTGGAATGATATAGATGTTCGTTTTTTTCTCACCGAATGATTCTGTGTTTTCGTTTATGAGACATTCTTTTTTTTTTTCCCGATAATCCTTCGGTCTTTTGTAGCGATGATGTTTACAAAAACGTTCGTAAAAAAAATCAAAAAGGAAAAAAAAAGTAATAATAATAAAAGACAATTCGAGGCCAGCTCTTCAAATTAATCGACGAGCTATCAGTGTAACCCAACAGTGGTACAATGACGCCGTGACCATAAGGGTCGATGAGGGGGGTGGGGTGGGTTAATACAATTTAAAGAAATACAGTTTAAACGGTTCAGACTATTTCGTAACGAACGAAAGATTTAAAACAAATCCTCAGTGCCAGATAATCTAGCTCTTTCTTTCTCTCCCTCTCTCACCTTCTCTTTTTCTCTCTCTAGCCACAGCAATGACTTTGAGATTAAAACTGTATCGCAAAATACTGATTTTGGAATGTTTCATGATTATTTCCACCGCGTACATAATAATATTTATATATATATCGCTTACCGGAGCATCAAGGACGTGAAAGAATAAATAAATACTAAAACGTATATACGAGTAGATTTTTTTCTCTTTTTTTGAAAGATGCAGCGTTTTTTTTTTCGTTTTCCTTATTGTTTTTTGCTTCTCTCGTGGGACTGCACTGATTCATCGATTCAACATTGATATACACGTATGAGATATTCTCCATGAACTCTCGACACTTTTTCGTTTCCCCCGCAACTTTCTCAAAATGGCAATTATATTGCCATTCGTCGTTCCACTCGACTGAATTTCGAATTTTTCTCAATATCTCTTTTTGATCATTCATTTTGGCGCTAATTTTTTTTCTTCGTTCTCCTCTATCTTATGAATGGTAAATCGTAGAAGTAAAAAGTCCCGAGACATAAAAGTCGAGTTTTTTTTTCTTTTTTTCAAAGTTCAAAGACAAAAAAGTTTACATTTAAAAAAATATTTTTAATGGCGTTTGAGAAGAAAAATATTGTAATTTTTTTTTCCAACAGTCTCGATTGTTTAGCAAATTTTCGAGAATTTTTAATCTTAGAGGCTGAAGATTACATGTTTGAAAATTTCCTCATGCACTCTGTACATGTACAAAAAATTTTCAATAATTTCCAGCATGTTCGAAAACGATCGGATTAAATGAAATAAACGAGTCTTAAAAAAAAAAAAAAAAAAGTAAAATATGCGAAAAATTACATTTAATTGTGAAATAGCGGAAAGAAAAATGAATGAATGAGAAGAAAATTTGGAAAAAATTCACAAAACATCCTATCGAGTGCTGGCAAATTGACAAATAATGGAAGACCATTTGAGGCTTAAAGGACGAAGAAAAAAGTGTCCCGTTTCAAGGCTAATGCCTCGTAGATATATATAACACATTATTGATAGTTGGTAATGTTAATAATATTATTAATAATACGCGTAATGGTAATACTCTCGATTTTTTTTTCCACGTTCAGCTATATGTTGTATATGATCGCCAAGTCAATATCGTCGTTGTTTGTTATCTATCAAGGTAGGCGCGTTGTTTGTGTGTTTGTGTGTTGTTGTTTTTTTTTTACCAGAGACGTTGTTTCCTTCAGATCGCGAATTACGTTAGCAAAAAATAAAAATTACGTTAGCAAAATATTCGCGATCCTAAGTGTTGATTTTAAACGCGCGTTATCCAGCCTCCTACATATTCGTATAATCGTTAAATTACGATAACTAAACAATAAACAATGAAAACTGTAAAATCATGTTTTTCTTTTCCGCGCGCAACACGCTCGCACTCGACATACCCTTCAACATTCTTTCCATGTATACATATATCTATATATATACGTGTGTATGTGTGTCGTTGGTTTTTTTTTGTATTTTGATTTGCTGTAGCAATTTTTTTTTGTCTTTCATCTCTCTTTTCATATTTCGTGCATTTTGTCGTGTGTATGAGAGTTTTCGTGTTCGTGTATTTTAGTGCGTTTGTGTGTGTGTGTTTTTTAAAATGTTTATTCGTACGTACACGCTGATTAATGGCGCGCAGATATATTTATGTCGACTAGAATTCGTAAATGGGATTTATGGCCCTCGGTACCGTTCCGCTTAAGCCTTCGGACGTGCGACGACGAAGACGTTCGAGATTCTCTATTTTTTTTTTCTCCCCCTCCCACTTTACCATTCCTTAATCCGCAGTAGTTTCTTTTGTTTTCGAGCGCCAGGGTCAATTTTGTTTCGAAATCCTCGTTTTGTTTTGTTTTTTCTTTCCCGTCTTCTCTTCCTCTTCTGCCTGCGAAAATTGCAAAAACCACGAACTTCCGGTTGTAGACCATGTTTTGTTTTTTCTTCTCCCGAACTCCTCGTTGCCCTTGTGCCCTCGAAAATTAATCGCAAATCCATTGAAAACAAAAAAAAAAGAATATTCTCGCTTCTCTATCTCTCTCTCCATCTCGTCCCCGACGTCCTTTTGTTTGTTTGTTTGTTTGTTTGTTTTTTTTTGTTGTTTTATCGTTTTTCTTTTTCTTTTTTCTTCATAAGTATTCCTCCGTTTTACTTCTTGCGGCCAAGGTACTCCGCCATCTCCTGGAACTTTTCTTTCTCGTCCTCAAGCAGCAGTGCTTGGATGCAACTCGTAAAGTATTTAGTGCTGAAGCAATCTTGCCTGTTTTCAAAAGGACAAACGAAGAAAAACAAACGAGGAAATCATTAGTCAAATTAATTTTTTTCGTTGTAAAAAAAACAGATTGAGTTAGTATTTTGGTTATGTTTTTTTTTTTGACGGACAGATGTCGGATTACCCACTGCGGTGAAAAAAGGCAGTTAGTAAAAAATGGTACAAAAAACTTGTTGCGAGTGTAAAAAAATTACTCGCTACAGTAAAAAAAATTGTACTCCTGGAAGAAAAATCGTCTCATTCACACTTTGTTAATTCATTCGTTCGTATTTGTTCGCTTCTCGATGACGAACGAGAAAAATCTCGTGTTCCACCAGAAAAATACACGTGAAAAATACGCGCATAGTGGTAAAATGGGGAAAAATTCAACGAACAAAATTCAAATATCTTCGTGGGAGCTTGAAAAAAAAAACCTAAAAATGACATGATCACGTGATTGAACGATAATTTTGTCAATTACTGAATTACCTAAAATCGTTTATATCGTGACCGCAATGCCGGGGTATCTCAATGAATCGAGACAAAAGCGCGAGAAAATTAAAACGAAATTAATCGAGATCGAATTGAATTGAAAACCAAAACAGAATATTAAAGTTTGAGGAAAAATCGTGAAGTAACAAAAAAAAAAAAAAACTACGTAAATCCCAGAATGAAATGTTGATAAATAGAGGAAGAAATGAAATTAAAGGGGATACAACGTTAATAAAGGTTAAAAATGATATATAAGGCTTGAGGACAAATCATAAAAAGAAAGAAAAAAAATGAAAAAACTACCTAAACCCCAGGTTCAGCTCCATGGAGTTGTTTGATCCACGTTTGGATCTGTTCCACCTCGTCCTGCAGTAAAAGCACGTCCAGGCATCCCTTGAAGTAGTCCGACGTGAAGCAGTTCTTTCTGTGAATTTTTAAAAAAACAAAAAGTTCGATTTTTTTTTTCATCAAACAAAGATTTTTTTTTCCATTAACAACCAAAAATAATATTTCTCTCGTGGTGAGAATTGCAAAATTAAAAAAAATGTTTCGACTAGATTTGCCCATTTTCGGTTGTACAGCTCGAGGTTACTGAAATGTAAAATTATCGAAACACCCGCGTGATCCATCCGGTCAAACGTTCGTCCTCGACAATCGATACGTTTGAACAAAAAAAAAAACTCCATTGAAGTAAATTTAAAAAAATAAAAAATAAATTCGTAACTCGCTCTCGTATCGTAGAGACGAGAGAGCGGCAGTTCGCGGGACCCAACAGTTGTGGTTCAAGCCAGGTAATAACGGATGTACACGCCTGGTATTCGCTCCCGTGATGCTATAAATAGAAGAGAAATCTCATTCTCGTTTCAATATACGCGCGTGCCCGACGCGCGCACACACCGCACACACAACTTGCAAGCCCTACGAAAGGAGCTGCGAGCCATATACTTCTTGATGTCGAGTATATACCTGTAATGCACTTCGAGGCAAACCAACCTTCTCGGTTATGATTTTTTTTTTTTGTACGAGTGCCAATGTTCCTAAAGATGAATACAGTTCTACGACATTTTTATACGATTAGCAATAAAAATGTTTTTTTTTAACGATTTTTAGCAAATTTAATAAACAAAACAAGTGCTGAACGAGATATTGGAAACGTAGATAAATAAAATACGAAAAACTTGATTTTTTTTTTTCAATGCATTTTTTTTTACTCTATTCTTTTTTCCATGGATCAGAAATTTGGCGAAAATTAAGAAAAATGTATGCACACTTACACTTGCATATTACTTCATCGTTATTTTTGCACATTCACAAATATTCCTCGATGAGTAAAAACATTTTTCGATTTTAGCTTCCTAGTTTTGCTTGATTTTTGACTGACCTTTTTTGCGAAAAATTGAAAATACTATAAGTATAGAGAGAACGAAACAGCACGTAAATTTCGTTGTTTTTTTTTTTTTACCTTGTTGCAGAACAAGTTCGTCATACGATACTCGTGTCACGATTATTTTAATTGGAGGTATAGAACTGGAGCAAAAGTATCGATGATATTGGTCAGACTGCGTTCTCCGTTGGTCGTAAATTATATATTAATTTTGCTCGAGTTTCAATTTCGTCGTTCATCGGTACTTGGATATTTTTTTTTTTACATTTTCACTTTACGAATTTTTTACCAAAACTACTTGTTTTTTTGTTATTGTTAAAACAAGATGAAATGTAAGTTCGATTTATTTTTAAGTAATTCGCTCCCACTTGCAAATAATTCGCTTCACGTTAAACGAGAATTCCACAATCATTTTCAACTAGTCGAACAAAAAAAAATCGGGTCAATAATCCTGAACGAGTAATTATTGAAAATGATTCTACGGTTGTGTAAACAAATACTCAGATCGTAATCTAAAAAAAAATTTTGTAAAGGATGCAATTAAAAAAAAATATATTTCATCTTAAAATTGTTGACCTACCGATCTGAATATTTTTTCACACGTTGCGAAAATTCTTTCGAAAAATGTCTCGGCTTCGAAATCGCTCTACAATTTTTCGTTGTAAAATAGAAAAAAAAATTCAACAAGTCTCAGTCTATTAATCGCTTAGTCTCTTCCCTCGTTCGTTAAAAATTCCGAGTAGCGCGCTATTTGCAAAAAGTTGAAAAAAAAAAAGTAAAAGTAACATACCTGCATAGCGTGTGGAGAGTTGGTTCGCGGAATAGATTGTAGCAATCCTCGCAGATACGATCAAGACGAGCGAAGATGCTCTTATCGTAGATCCCTTTGCACTGCAACTGCATGAACGATCTTTTGCCCAACGGATGTCCCATTAGTACACCGGCATCGGCGATACCGAGACAGGAGGAGATCAGTAAGAGCGTTACCGACCACGCTAATACCGACAGCAATACCGGACACGAGACCGCGGACGCTGTTGTCGTCGAACATCTCGCGTACGGTAACGAGCTGCTCGTGTTAATGGTCGTCGAGGTTTGCAAACGTTTTGTCGTCGATCGTCTCGATATTAACGACAACGACGACGAACAATCGTTCGACAAGTTGTTTGTCCTTTTGTCGACGTTGTTGCATCCCGTGACGCTGTTGGATCTTGGAAAAGACGAAGTTCGCTGACGATGCATCATCTGTAATCAATAACGAATGGAAAGAAAAATTAAACGATCCGCGTGTACAAAGAGAAAAAATTCTTTTCATCTTCGCGTTAATCCGATCCATTAACGAGGAACGATATTAATTACCGAGGCTTATACGTTCAAATGTCTCGTTCACGTGTAATTACCAGAGTCAGTTAGGAAAGTAGGAGGAATGAAAAGAAAAAAAACAATAAGGGACACGAGAAGAGTCAAGCGAGTAGAAACGAAGGAGACAATAAAAAAAAACAAAAGGAACTTGGCGATGAAACACTGGCAAAGACAGCGAGGATGTAAAGTACTACCTCTCCTAACCAGTCTTTCAGCGTTACAGAGAATGAAAGAGAGAAAAAGAGACAGAGGGAGGGGAGTGAGCGAGGGAGCTAAAAGATAAAGAGGGGATGTTGTGCTCCGTTGCAAAGTATGTGTGCGCGCAACCTGTTGCTCTCTTGGACTGCTGTGGTGAATGGACCACACGCAGGTAGGTCCCCCACAGCTGTAAACGTCCTCAACCGACAACTTCATTAACCACTGGCCATCCCGGCAGCCTCATCCTCCCTTTACTCGTCCTTTCTCGCTCTTTCGCTCTCTCTCTCTCTCTCTCTTTCTCTCTCTCTCTCTCTCAAATGCTTTATATCGCTGTGTGGCTTCGGATATATATATATCTATACAAAAATGGATAAATGTGTATACACACGAGTTTCTTCGCTTCCGTCCCAAGCGTAGTACGAGTGTATACACAATATCACGAACACACAGAGAGGCAACAGGGGCGGCAGCACACGTATCTCGCCTCATTTCGTTCGGGACAGTGCGCTTCTTCCGTCGTCTTACTTGTCCCTCCTCTTTCTCTCGTCCCTCTTTTTTTTCTTTCGTTTTTTTTTGTTTTTTTTCCCCGTACTGCACACATAATCGTCGCTCCCGGGTGGGATTTTATTTTTAGCAACGGTTCTGGACCCGATTCTCAGAATTTTTTGCAAAGCTATCGCGCGCGTCCCGATGCGTGTCTCCGCTTCCCCTGCCGGGATTTCTTTGCACTCACTCGGGCCACTTGTTCGTTAGCGTTTTTAAAGGATAATTAAACGGGAAGCAAATATAATCTTGTAAATTGGAAAATTACACACATATTCGCCATTGATTCTTCATTATATTCGATCGTTCGTACATTCAGACTTCGCGGATGTATGACGATTTGTAGACATTGGCAGGGTTTTGTTTTCGGTTTTTTTTACATTTCATGATTCGAATTTTTGGCGGATTTTATTAATGCGGAAAGTTTTAGCATCGATCCTAATCATTTTCGTACTTTAAGTCACAATTTTTAAGGATTAACCTTAAAGATTGTGATTTAAAGTACGTACATTTTTTTTAACGATTTTTAAGGATTAACCCTAAAAATTGCGATTTAAAGTACGAAAATAATTAGGAGCGGTGCTAAAACTTTCCGCATTACTCAAACCCGCAAAAAATTTGAATCATTGAATGTAAAAAAAAAATCGAGAACAAAACCCTGCCAATGTCCACAATTTAGCATCGCTCCTAATCATGTTTGTACTTTAAATCACAATTTTTGAGGATTAACCTTAAAGATTGTTATTTAAAGTACGAAAATGATTAGGGGCGATGCTAAAACTTTCCATTTTAATAAAATCCGCGAAAAATTCTTTAAGGTTATTTCTTAAAGATTCTCCTAAAGTTAATCCTTAATTACTTAGGGTTAATCCTCCTAGAATTCTTCAAGGTTAATCCTTAAAGATTATGATTTAAAGTATTTTTGAATTGTATAAAGTATTTTTTCTAAAATTTAGATTAACTTTTGAGGATTAAGCCTGAATGATATTTCCGGGGATTACCCCTCAAATACCACTGATCATCAACCGTTAAAAGTTAATCGTAAAATTTCTCGTGAAATTTAAAGAAAAAAAAAAAAAACCTTTATACAATGTTACAAAATGTCGGTGGTGTATAATGCAAGAAAAATGGCAATCGCGGTGGATGGTCTTGACGTTGAAGAGTAGTTGGGTACACACGCGAGAGAGTGAGAGAGGCAGGGAGGGGAATCCCGGTGTAAGAGAGTGGCTCATTCGGAGATTTGCCGCTTTGGGCTCTCGTCTCGTCTCCTGTATATATGTAGTATGTATGTGCTCTCTCTCTCCTCGTTTTAAGACGTGAGAGACCCCACCGATGTCGAACGCCCCCCCGCCCTGCCCCTCCGGGGGGCTCGTCGGCACGGTTTCTTTGAATCTCGGAAAGAGAGAGACATCTCATTCGCCATAACGATAGATACTGTTGGTGTGTATGTGTGTACTGACGTCGACGCCGGCATCGATATATAATTGGCTCGAAGGGCGATAATTTGCCCTGAGTGCTCAGGATCGTTAAAATTTCGTCCACTTTTCGTGTGTCTTCATTCTCATTTTGTGCGTGCACACACGTGAGATATATCTATATAACTTTTGGGGATCCTTGCGGGCTCGCGCAATCGTGCCACCTCAGAGATCGCTCCTTCCTCCCCCTCTTTTTCTTTCCTTCTTTCTTTTTCTCATCTCCGACCCATACATTCGTTACTCTTCTTTTTTTTTTTCCTCTTCCATTTTTGGACCTTTTTATCTCGAGTGTGTTCTTGCCGGACGTGCTCGTTCGGTCCGAGCTTTCTCAGAAGGGGCAGCTCGAGTTCGATTTATTGGCTGTATATATATGTGCGTATATCGTGCCGTATCTTTGATTCTACCGAGCGCGAAGGTAAGAATGACGCGCGCGTGTCGAGGTGCGTGTAACGTTCAAAATGGTTTTTTGTCTTTTTTTTCCTTTTTCTTTCTCGATCAACGGATAATTGCACGGGTTCCACAGTCGTGGTATCGCCACGATTATCGAGAAAAGGATTAAAACGATCATTTTAGTGAGATTTTCTTTTTTTTTTTTATTCGTCAACTTATGAATTTTCAATTTATATTATAGATGATTTTTTTTTCATTCTAGTCAGAACAAAAATAATTCTCAATAATTATCCTATTCGATAGAAATATTAAAAGAAAAAAATCATCTATAATAGAATTTGAAAATTCATAAGTGGGTGAATAAAAAACCAAAAAAAAAAAATCTTACTAAAATGAGCTTAGGATAAATTCTTAATCATCGAGTCAGAACAAAAATAATTCTCGTAAACGAATTACACAATTGTTTATTCTATTCAATGGAAATATTTTTAAAAAAATTATACGATCGATATTTTGAGTAAATTGAAAACGATCTTGGAGCGATACTTTGACGATGATTTTTGAAAAAAATATTTCTATTCAATAGGATAACAATTGTATAATTGTTTATAAAAAATATTTTTATTCTAACTCGACGATTGGGATAAATACGATTGATATTTTGAGCAAATTGAAAACGATCCTCGAGCTATACTTAAAAATTTTGTTATCGAAAATTTTCTATATATATTTTTCTTTTTTTCTAAATCGAAAGCACAATCGGCAAATTGTTCTCTAAAACAGAAACAAAAAAAACATAGAATATTTAATATCGAATGTATTAATGAATCTTGAATTATAATTTTGCATAGAAATTCCCTCTACATACGTAGTAACCCCTCGCCCGATTCAATTCCACGCAAAATAGTAACCATTCTATATTTAGCCGAAGGATACGCGTGAGAAAGACGAGAAAATATACGAGGGTGTACATATACATTTATATATGTATATAATACATAGGCTGTAAAACTCTGGTCACGTTTATGTACGTGAAATATAGTGTTGGCGGTCTCTCGCGACTCTTATCGACTTGGCGTATCTCATATATGCTCGAGGAGGAGAAAGGAGTCCGCGAACAGTTCGCTCTGTGTCGTCGTATATATATATTTATTTATACAGACACATGTACGCATTCGTATACTCGAGATCAGAAATAGAGAAACGGAGAGAGAGAGAGAAGGGTGAAGAGCGGGGGAAGGAAAGGGTTGAATAAAGAAAAAGTCAATGGGGACCGGTTGGTCGACAGGTGAGGTCTTTTCCTCGGCTCGCGGCAACGCACAGGTGTGCAATCTGTAAATCTCCTTTAGTAAAAAGCCACACGCTCTCGATCGTCCGCGAGTCCGCTCGATCTCACGTATATATGTGTTTATATATATATATATATATATATATATATATATATATATATATATATATATGTTATTGTGCGTGTGTGTGTATAAACGTACAAGCCTTGTACTTATATAGTACGCCCTCCCGCCTTTCCGACCACTTTTCGCTGCTCCTTATTCTCGCCCCACGACACATTGCTATTATACACTGCAATTATTCTCATATCGTAGCACGAGGAATGATAAAAGAGCAGGAATTAGAGAAAACGTTACGTTTTTTACTAAGAAAAAGTTATTTTCATATATATTTTTTTTATTAGCGAAAAAAAAGCGTACGAAAAATTCCAAACGAAAGATTTTTTCGAGAGGATTTTCTGGTTTTTGCAAAAAAAAATATTCCAATCGATACATTGAAAATTGTAAGAGGGTATATTATTTTTTTAAATATTTGCTTCATTTTCTTTCAAAAATGTGCGTCTTCAATAATTTTTCTAGATTTCGAATGTGAATATTTATTAATATGACCGTAGAAACATCTGCAACAATCGCTCTTTTGGGATTTTCGATACGATTTTTTCTTCGTCGAAGAAAAAATCGGATCGAGCTCTTTCCTCCCCTAC
Organism: Oxytorus armatus; assembly: GCA_958009045.1. Lineage (NCBI taxonomy): Eukaryota > Metazoa > Arthropoda > Insecta > Hymenoptera > Ichneumonidae > Oxytorus > Oxytorus armatus. The sequence goes on along the minus strand of OY253748.1, from coordinate 30,991,866 downwards.
TGAACGTCTCGATACCCAAAAATGTTTTAAACTTACACAATTTTCGCTCGATGCGAATTGTTAGTTGGAAAAAAAAATGGATTGATTTGTTACTTTCGAGACTTTTATTAATAATACGATAACGAAAACGACAATAAGTCCTTCGGGATTCGAATATTTCGACGTTTATCTTCGCGTCTGACCAAACACTGACAAACACCACTGGAAATTTCGACAGAAATGTGAATTCGTTTGCTTCATTGCCATCAGTCAAATAAATCGAATTTTTGGGTTAAACCTTTCGCGAAAGTTCTTCGCTGACAATGATCAGACGATTGGATAGAAAAGTAATTAATTTAACGTCTAACGAAGCTCCGACGAATCTACTGAACAAATTGAACACGCAATATGAATTTATTTTATTTCTCATCCGTTTCATTTTATCCCTAAATCCCTCGATTCTTTCGAACATTGTTTCAAACAAAAAGTGGAAACGCCCAAAAGTCATAAAACTGATCGTGATTGAAGGTATTAGTTCCTCAACAAGATACGTACAAAGTTAGTTTAATGGTCAATAATTATTCACAATTATTATTAAATATAAAAAAAATTAATAGACAAAATTTGAAATTTATCGAAAAAATACCATCGAAAGCTGCGTACAATTTGTGTAATAACAACTGACGTCTCATTACCCCCCGAATACTCTATCCAATTTACAATCATTACCCCCCGGCGACCTATGACAAAAAAAAAAACATTTTCCATATTTGCCAAAATACCGCGTGTTCGTTTCAATTCGTCAAAGGTTGAAAAAAAAGTCCCGCGTTCTTAAAAACCGCCTTAAAGATCCCGTGACCACCAAAACTCCCGGTACAACATGACGTGATCGTCTTCTCTCTCGCCCATCAACTCGCAAAAGCTCGCATTCACGGCGAGCACAATCTCGTACTCTCGTTATCGCGAGATGGAAGCGAGGTAGTAAAGAGGAGGAGCAATGAACAAAAAATGAAATAAACGAATAAAAAAAGAAAGATACAGGTAGGCGGGGCGCGGCAAAGGGTGATGCGTGGTATCGTTAGATAGATCGCCGGGCTCTTCCTCGCCAGGTGGTCCTGGCCGTGTGCTTCGCCGGATGACTCAATCGTGAGAAGGAGTTGCTGGACAAGCTCTCTTCTCTCTCTCTCTCTCTCTCTTTCTCTCCTCAGGGCATCGATATGTATATATATACATGAGTGTGTGTGTGTGTGTGTGTGTGTGTGCGTGCGTGCGTGCGTGCGCGCGCGCGCGTGTGTGTGTAGTTTCGCGCTCTCGCTCTCATCGGTCCAGCGAGCGACTTGGGGGCCCTCTGGGGGATTGTGTGGCCCTCTAATTAGGCTCTCGGCCGCCGTTCTCCTCCTTTCCTCGGATCCTCACACACTTATGTACAACATATATGCCATTTGATATGCGATATACCCCGTTTACCGTACGACGATTTTTCTCTCTCTCTCTCTCTCTCTCATTCTCCTTCTTTCTCTCTTTCTATTTTGCTCTCTCTTTATTTATTTCTCCATGAAAAAAAAAAAAAAAGATGTCGGTCGTAAATCAGGGTCCAACGAGACTGTGTATATACCTCGCGGATTTGTGGTTGCATGTCCGAGAGCTCGCGCGCGCTTTTGCCTCCCGGCTACCGGCCTTCCCTCATACCACACAAATTCGCCTCTTGTACCGGCGTTCTGCTCTCTCTCCCCGTCTTCCCTGCCGCCTCATCGGACGTTTTTGATCCTCGTCGTCGGCGAAGATCTTTGACGTTTGTTTCGCACACAGGTACTTTACTACCCAACTCAACGCGCACAGAGAGCGAGAGAGAGAGAGAGAGAGAGATAAACGCTTCTTTTTACCTTTTTTTCTTCTTTATTCTGGCCGCAGAATAATTTTCAGAATAAAAAAAAAAACCCACGGACTTTTGGGCGTCGCGCGCGTCCTTCGTTCGCGTACGCGGATTATTCAGTCATTCGCGAATTATCCACCTTGACGTGTTTCAGTATATTATTATAGTTATATATACCGAATAATAACAAACTAAAGAGTGTAATTCTGCATGAGTTTCGGTATCGAAATAACTCGATTTTTCAGATCGTGAGAACATCTTGAAAATCATCGATAAAGAAGGATCAAGAGGTATTGCCGAAAGTTTCGATGATCCGACTTTGAGTACTCGTTAAAAATTCAAAAATTCTTGCGGAACTATGAATAAGGTGGCATTTTGAAGTTCCAATGATCCCAAACGAAATGAGCACAGAGTGGAGTGGGTAGCTTTATCGGAACACTAAATTACAGGCTTTTTAGTAAAAATCACCGTATTTATGGAAAAAGTATTAAAAAAATAATTAAATTTGTTCCGAGGACCCCCTGAGTCTATGTATTTTTTTTCTACCAAATTATGAACCCATTAGCGATTCCGGCATAACATTTTTATCCCACGTGACGAAGAACTTTTTATTTAATAGCCGATATATAGTAATAATAATATATGCGTAAATACGTATATGAAGGTGTGTGTGTAATATATCGTCAAAAGTGATAAGGCTACTTTCATCACTGTTATTTTTGTCCTGTACTTCGGTAATACTTCAAAGTTTCTACATTCGTTCTCCCCCATCACCGAGTCAACAATTGCTCAAGCTCATTAGTCATCGTGACGTACTCGCTACTAAAATATTTCTCGATTCTTCTCGACATATGTATTTTATACGCAACATCTAATAGCTGTTATAGGTCTGTGCTAATGTATTTCCTGAGCCCTCTTAAGCGTCAATGCTGTTGATAAATGTTTCTCAAGTACTTCGGACAACTTGTCATTGTGTAAAGACGCTCGATTAACGAGGAATCGATCATTCGAGCTTTGCAATATCGTCAAATAACTATGTTTGTCGTTTGATGAATAGCACATCAAATATTTCAAGTCTCAACGCATTAGCAAAGCTTTTTTTTACTTGACCCTATATTTTCGATTTATCAGAAGGGTTCAATCTCGTTAAATAATTATTAATTTAAAAAAAAACAATTATGAACGTTAACAGAGAGAATTTTGCATTTGTATAGGAAGTGGAAGTGAAAAAATTGTTTAAAATCAAGAAGATTGATGGGATGAAAACAAAGCCATCTTTTCCTTTCCTTGATCGCGTGCAAAATTATTAACGATCCTTCGAGAGGATCAGTACCGGTATAATTTAAATATAAACAACGAGAGATGCCCGAGAGGGCGAAAGTGCTGGAATTTTACTGGAAGTCTCGAAACATCTTTCCAACAGCAAAATAATGTCATTTGTATTTTTAAATTGATTGAAAAAAAAACGCCACGTGTTACAGAATTGGCAATAGTCGTCAAAGAAAAAAAAAACGTTCGTCAAGAGAATTACAATGATTCGTATGTATAGATATGTGTGTGTGCGTGTATAAATAGGTATGGAGCGAGAGAAAAAGATGGAGATTACAAAGCAAAAAAAGGAAAGAAAAAAAAATTCAAATAAAGGAGTCAATGACGTCAATGGCGAGGATAATTATATAAGTACGATCCTATTAACCTATGCGACGGACTCGACGTTATTAAATGCTAAACGATTCGAATCGTCTGGCGTACGCCATTCACGCTGATCCCATTATACAATACAACATTTTTCAATCGTCAATTTTTTTTATTACCATTATTTTGCTTTTAAATGCATCCTTCATCCGTAACGACGATGGAATCCAAGTGACGCGCAAGAGATAGACCAGTCGTAAATATGTGAAATGAGAAACAAAACAATTTGAAGGAAATGAGATACAAAAGTCTTTAGGAAGCACATTTTTATTATGACGACCCGTGGACGGAGAGTGTTTTAAAAAGATCGCGAATCCTTCGAACTCTTGCTCGAAAAGATTTGCAAATTCCTCCGAAAATTTTTTTTCTGTAGCATTCATGGTTTTTTTAACAATTTTTCTGGTCAAAGGATTTGCTCGAAAATTAATAAATTTTTAAATGTCTGTATCCAATGGTTTCATTTTAAATAATAGTTTTTTTTTTTTTTTTCAAAATTAACAATCGACATCTTAAGCGGTATTGACCGCGGTCAATACTGAGATGGGTGAACGTTTACATTGGCTTTCACGCCGATTACCGAGGGGATAAAAGTTTTTTTGAGCTTTCCGATAGAAATACAACTGACACAGTAAAATTTAGCCGTTTGTATCAGCCAGGTTTTCGGCAATTTTCCAAAAATTGCCGAAAACCTGGTTGGGGGTGGGAGGTGGTATCTTTCCCTTTGTTCTCAATTGCGTTCCGTAAAGGAAAAGATACTTTTTTTTTTGTTAATTGAATTTACTCTTTACGATAAAACAATAAAATGTTGTTTCTCGATTCGTCATGGCCGATTATCGTCGTGATATTTTCCGAACGCCAAGAGAGATCAATTACACGGAAATTACAGTATGTGTGTGTGTGTATGTGTGTGCGCCGGAGCGGTCTCGTTAACGAGCGAAAGGAACGAGAGATAAATCCGTCACTGAACGACCTTGCGAATTGTGAGACGAGACAAAGATTCGAAATTTGCTTTCTGTATCGATCTATTTTTTTTTTTTTTTTTTAATGAAATTAAATCTTGCTATCCACCTCAATGTTGGCAATTTTTTTTTCGGCTTAATTTATCTACTTTTTAAATTTTTGTTTTTGTATGAACGAACGTCACTCGTATACGCGACTTTCTTATAAGCAATTGAGTATACAAGACTGTATGGGGTAGGAAGTTTTACGCGAGCGATTGTACTCGCGCATGTGAGACACGTATAAATCGCTGTGGCGAGTTAGTCACGAGGAATAGGGAAAGAAAGATGAAAAGAGAAAGAACTGTATGTACATGTATATATAAGATTGGATCCGTGAAGGAATGTTCAACAGGTGTGCCAGAAGCATAAGGTGCACACATTTGCTAACTATATATAGTGGCTCTTGGCATCTTAGCAACTCTCGTCATCGCCCTTTTCTCTCTCTCTCTCTCTCTCTCTCTCTCTCTCTCTCTCTCTCTCTCTCTCTCTCTCTCTCTCTCTCTCTCTCTTTCCGCGACTATACTCTGTATCCGAGCAAACGCATCCTCCCTATCTGCATGTCGTCAAATTTGTTACAAACATCAAGAATATAGGCGAAATAATCCTCTAACATAGCGTACGGTATATTAAGGGGTTATGCGCAGTTGGAAATTTCAAAAAATTGATTTTTTTTTTGCATTTTCGGAATGTACATATATTTGAGTATATTCTCTGAAAATTTCAAATCGATCCGGCAAATATTCTTGGAGATACATGCACATTTGTAAGGATGCTCGGAGCATTACAAAGTAGGCGGCCTAAACTTTGAACGCGTTTTTCTCAAAACGGTGTTTTCAAAGTCGGTGAGCACGATTTCTCAAAAACGGCTCAACCGATCGGTCTGAAATCTTAACACAACCTTCTCAGATATATTCTTCAGGTATTGATCGAAGGAATAAGATTTCTGATAATTATTTCTATTTTTTTGAACAATTCAATGAAAACATTTTCGTCGAAAATTGGAGTTTTTTCTTTTTGGAGCCGCCATTTTGTCAAAAATCAATATTTCTACTATTCCTTCGATCGATACCTAGATTTATCTATCCACTGATAGAAACTTTTTGGTTTTTTTTCATTTTGGATAATCGAAACCGGAGATATCGTGCTCACCGCCAGACACCTTTTTTTAGAGGAGCTCCCGGAGATCGGCTATAGCAGCTTTGAAAATCATTATTTTTACAAATAAAAAATATGAAAATAAAGTTAAAAGTCATCACAATACGTATATAAATTTTTACGTTAATAAATAAAAATGTCTTTCCAGGAAAAATTCTTGAAAAATCGCCTTTATTCGGTCTTCTGACTGCGTATAATTCCTTAATAATTAAAACTCTATTTTTTTTTCACTTTCTACTCGACATTTACGATGAACTCAATCTCAATTCTGTTAATTTTTATCGTGTCGACCTCGATTCTCTCAATATTCATTCTCTCGAACGCAAATTTATTATTATCGTATCAAAACCTTGTTCTTGGCATTTTTCGAGTCTGAATTTTGTCAATCACGTTTTTTTTATAGTTATATAGTTATTAGAATACGAGACATCGAGATAGAATCGAGATCGAACAGACTGTTCGATCCCGATTCTATCTCGATTTCATCATTTCTCAATTTGCTGATTTTTTTTTTTTTTCATCCCAAGTTGCGAATACTCGTGGAAGGGTTCAATCGATCGAACGGATCTTGAGCAAACGAATTAACGAAATTTGTTTCCTCTTGATCGTTGCAAATTGCAAGGACCTCCCACACCTTCACTCCTCATTCGCTATACACATATGAGTCATTCCACGTCAATTCCACCTAGCTCCTTCCTCTGTGATTTGATCAGCAATTTTTTTGCCCTGTTCTTACACCCCTAAAAGTGACGCAGTTTTTTTAATAGATTTTTTTACTCACCGCTATCTAACCAGTATAAAAAAAACAATATTTTACATAAAACAAGAGGTTAAACGTGACTACCGGATCAGAAAAAAATTTGAAAAAATCCGGGACGAGCCTTAACATTTTTTCTTTCACAAAGATGATTTTTCGGAATTTTATCAAAATTTTCCAATCAAGGCCAATCTTTTGTTTCAAGTAAAACAATTTTTCTTATTAAACACTAAACAACGATTAGGGAAAAAAAATCTAGAAAAAAAAACTGTCGCTTTTTTAAATTCTAACGACAATATGAAACCCAAATCCTCAAAATCCAGACTCTGAGTATCGCAGCCCGGTTCGTTTTCACGTGAAATAGTCCATGTACATGGGAGACGTTACTGGAAAGTAAAAACCTTGTCAAGGTTTCACAAACTTGGCTGTCGACCTTCCATGTGTCTCGTTCTTTAATTGAAAAAAAAAGGAAGGATGAAAATGCGCGAAACAAAAAAACTCGGAGAGTCGTCGTCCCTCGGGCGTCTCTCCTCGAGCATTGACCGAGAAAAGGTCGTAAGATTGTATATGTAGTATCTATTTTTTTTTTGTTTTTTGTTTTTTTTTTCAACTTTTTAAAGTCGCGCAGAACTCGCGATGAAAAATCATCATAAATAACCTATACGTATACATGCATGTTAACATGTATATACAAAGATGTATCGTATGAGCATCGATGGTCGACGAGAACGTTCGCGGACTCTGGCGGTGTCAACGAACCCTCAACCGAGCGCGCGGTTCTTCTCTCTTGGCTTGCCTATATATACATATATATATATATATATATATATATATATATATATATATATATATGTATATATATACCGCAGCGTCTTTACTCCGCGCGCATCCCTGCAACGATATGCTTGCTGCAGCACCGTTTGTATATAGATTGCAAAACACCCGAGGATACCGAAACCCAACGTTGACGAGGTCGTGTCGCTTCGTCGGGTCTCTCACACCCATCCACACACACACACACACACACACACACACACACACACACACACACACACACACACACACACACACACACACACACACACACACACACACACACACACACACACACATATATATATACTGGTACTAACAGGCCTCGAAGTCCTCTATCTGAGATAGCCAAGACGATAATCAAGGAGAAACTCAACCCGGGAGAGTTTGTGCCATCCGAGAGATACGACGACTCTCGAGAGATTCTCCAACACACGAACACGCGCGCGTTTGCCCTCGGGGCAAAAATCTCCCCGGGGTGTTATATATTCGACACAGAATCCTAAACGCTACCAGCGAACAGTGCCTCCTCTGTTTTTCCCATCACACCGACAAACGCAGCGATACAGAGAACGAGAGATGGCCCTATATATCCCAGAATGCCCTCTGAGCCACAAAGACAATAAATTAAAAATAAACTTGAAGAAAGATTTATTTAGACGATTCGCAAACTCCTCGAAGCGTTGCGCAAAATGTCCTATATATCGCAACGTTGTGTTTGCATTGGTCGCTCGTAAAGTCTTAAGTGACTATATCTGTGTTTATGCATTTAAGTACAGAGGCGTTCTCTGTTCTGGAGATCGGATATACATTTCTGTTTTAGAACGATATTCGAAATAAGAAAAAAAAAATCATTTATATCAATTTTCTAAACAACGATTAGTAATTGCTCGAAGATGAACCTGTGGCTCCACCATTTTTGTTTATTTTTAACAACCAAATACGAAATCAGCGAACTTGAAAAGTCCCAAGTGCGAATTTTCGTTAAAATCTAATCAATTCTTTAGTTTTCCTCGACGGCCATGACTGTGCCATCGTGAATTAGTAATCCGATCGAATTTTCCTTGGCGCGAGTCTTCCAGACGAGTGTCGTAGGAGATAGTCGCGAAATTTCGTCAAAATCCTTTCAAGTCGTTCGTCGAACGTTAAAACAGAAGTACAGTAGAAACCCGATTAGTATTACGCGGTAGGATTTTATTTTGCTGTGAGAAATTATTCGAGTACGTAATGAGAATATTGCTATGATCCTGAATTGAAAGAAAGTAAGCAAGGTACTTTTCACATTGAAAAAAAAAAGAAAAAAAAATAGAGAAAATTGAAATTCTATCGCAGACATCAGGAGGGAATTCGTTCGTTTTGTTTGCCGCGAGCGAAGTGGCTGCAGTGAGCGTGCATCAGAGTGCATCGGTGGCTGCCTAGTGAGCGGGCTGTCGGCAGGGGGGGGGGGAGACTCTCAGCACTCCGATAACTCTCTGCTCTTGTTGGCTGCCGCTTGCGGACCGTTCTCCATCTCTCTGTCCCTACTCGCTCGTCGTTGTCCTCCTTCTCTAATCTCCCTTCCTCACTAACGCTCTGTCTCTTACGGGCAGTAGCAGAGACAGGCGGTGCGGCAGTAGTCACAGTAGTGGGGATCCGTGTTCCGGCAGACAGCTTGGCGTCCGCACACGGGTTCGCATTACGAGAAACCGTGTAGCCTTTCCCCGTCTTTTGCAGCTCTCTCACGAAGCAACTTCTCGTTTCATCCCCCCCCCCCCCTCTCTTGCTCTTTTCCCTCGTCTCTCTCGCACTAACCGGCTTTTGAGTTCGTTTCATCGTTCACCTTCGTGTACGTACGTATGTAAGCGCGTGTATTATCCGTAACGTGACCGTGTATGAAAGTAACACATAGCAAAAGTATCCGCGGAATGACTACTACTCGGCAGCCGTGAGAGGCAATTTTTGCGCAACTCCCGGCTTCTCCACTAACTTCGCGCGCACGCTTCTGATTCCTCGCTATATAACGAGATAGTCGACGTGTCGTTTGCACGAGACTATTAAATATATTTTAATAATAAAGACGCTGATTGCGACGAGGGGATACATTGAGAAGTCTTATTGCCGAGTCATTAACAAGATCGTAAAGTCACACTCTCGTATCGTCGCTTGTCCCGTCAATTATCAACCGTTCCTACTATAGCACCTACGGTAGAAACATACTGTCATGTAGTCACAGTGGGTTGAGTGAATTATGTCAATTGTCGGATAATTAATCATTGTATTCTCAATGAATTGATTGTAGATGCGGAATAGTCATGGTATATAATTAATATTGTTCCAGTAGTATTACCAAATTGATTGAGCTATCGTGTAATTAGTTGTCAATTCATAAATTATTCGATGTAACAAGTATAATCACGAATATACTCCAATGATTATTCGTACAGTCACAGTCGATTGATTACAAGGTGTTCCAACGGTTGCGATAAGAATTAATCATTCCTCAATAAGAAATTAACGCAACAAGAATAGTCACGGTGTAGTCCGATAGATTTTTTGTACACTCGCTTTGTAGTTGTGGGAATTTTAGTATAGTCAAAAATAGTCCAATGGGTATTAGTATAGTCCCCTGTATAGTCAAGTTCCTATATAGTCAATGATACTATAGTCAAGTATATATTGTTACAGCGTCAATAGTCCAATATTTGTTACTAATAGAAATATAGTCCGAGAATTATTATTATAGTCACATTATAGTCCAATAAATATTGGACAGTCATAGATCGGTCATTCTACACGAATGTTCGAACGGTTGAGATAAGAGTTAATCATTCCTAAAAAACAAATTAACGTAACAAGAATAATCACGGTGTATTCCAATAGATTTTTCGTACACTCACTTTGTAGATGTAGGAATTTTAGTATAGTCAAAGTATAGTCCAACGGGTATTAGTATAGTCCCCTTGTATCGTCAAGTTATCACAAGTATAGTCATATTATAGTCAAGTATATATTGTTACAGTGCCAATAGTCCAATACTCGTTACTACAGTCGAGATAGTCCAAGAATTATTATTATAGTCTCATTTTAGTCCAATAATTATTGGATGGTCATTGATCGGTGACTATTTTGTCGTGACTATCACTCGGCAATGGACTACATTTAATCTATTCTATCGGCGGGACAAGCCCTTCGTTCTTGTTCTTCTCTCTCTCTTTCTCTGCCCCTATCAGTCTTCATGTAGTCAACAGCGAGATGAGCTACCAGCTGCTGTCCGGTTCCAAGATTCCCCGACAAAGGTCAAGTTGGCCCGGAGTTGCTCTCTCTCTCTCTCTCTCTCTCTCTTTCTTTCTCTCTGCTTCACATACATACATGTTTGTAACCGCGAGTTATCCACGAGCTTCTCCGACACGTGATGTACATTTTGCACGTACACAACTAATCTCATACATTGCTTCATTGATCTGGATCATTCTTGCGCGTATACCGGCAAAGGGAACGCAATTCCTTTCTCTCTTTTCTCTCTCTTCGTTCTCGGTACTACTATTTTTAACTTGACGTTTTTTTTATATGTATACATTTTTATTAGGGTACTTTTTATCGTTACTACCGAATGGAAACTTGTCCACGATGTTTACACGAGAGAGAGAAAGGTTAAGAGTTCGAGTTTGTCTCCATTGGTCATTCGCGTGAGATAGTAACACGTATTTTGGCAGAGAATTACTCAACACCGGCGAAACAAGGAAAAAAAAGACGAAAAAAAACCATTGAAACGTCTATAGACATGGAATATCCGCTTAATTTTCGTAACAAACGTGACGCATTCTCGTTATTTTTTTTGTTGTCTTTTCGTAAGCAAAGCGATCGGCTGAGGTTAACGCTCGAAATAGCTCGTTTAGTTACATATATATTTATCGCAAAGACGTCATTGTATGAATATGAAATCATAATATACGCCTAATTCACTCTATCTATACAGATATATTTATATATACAATGTACACGCGTCCTTTTCACTTCCGTTTATTGCGAGCGTAAAGTTGCGAACTACACGACTGTACGACGGCTCTTCGTTGTCTTTTTTTTTTCCTGCCGTTTTTCTCGAGCTCTTTGGCTCGTTAGCGCTTTCGTTTCCAGGGAACTGCTCCCATTTAACCCCGCGCAGAAATAACGACTAACGTTCGTTACAGTCGATGTAATATACTTTTCGCTCGAATCTCTCGATTACTTTTACGTGCCTCTCTTTTTCTCACTTGTGTCTCAGAGACGCGTTAATTTATCGTTGAAAAAAAAAAAAAACAATTAATCAACATCAGTAATTTATTATTTATATTGTTATTAGAAGAAGAAGATGAGAACTGATTTTCTGATAAAATAATCGTGAATCCGCGAAAAAAAAAACTAATATTCATCGTTGAAGATCTAATAATTTATGATTGTTCAAAAAAATAATTGTAATTTTTACGTCTTCACGAAAAATTACTTATAAATTCATGAGTCAAAGAGAAATAAAATAATCATTCGTTTTTAAATGACTCGGAAGGATTTTTTTTTACACTGCCAAATTTTCCACGATGACGTTGGCGGGGCACGAGCGAAAAAAAAAAAATGGTGACGAATTTGGCAAACGTCGAAAGTGTACAATAGTCGCGACGAATGACGTCGATGACCAGAGACGACAATTAAATTGGCACACAAACCACGTTCAAGTATTTTTTTTAACCTCCGATTACTTCCCGTTTCATTCACAAGTTTTTTGGTTTTTTTTCTCCATTTTATTCAATGCGTTTCTTTTCCTCATTTCATCGCCATCGAGCACAGATATAAAATTATTATTTGCCGTAAGAATAAAAGAAGAAAAATTAGAAAACTGACATTAAACTGAGTAAAAATGAAAATTGGCAAACCGACGAGTTGGTTGAATGACTCTAATTTGCGAGGTGGTGTAAAAAAGAAAAAGTTGATTGACAGTTCTTTGCCGAATGTTGAAAGTAAAAATTGTGGCAACGTCGCTTTTTGCGAGATGATGAAATCCCGCGGACGTTGACGAGTCTCTCGCAGCGCGGTTCAAACTTCAAAGAAAATTACGAAAAAAAAAGACACACGCACATACACACACGTGCACCGACACACAAATTAATTTTAACCAGGGATTTTTTTGTGACCAGAACAATGCGCTAGGAGTTAAATTTGTGTATCGTAGACGTTGAGGAAAAAAAAAAACGAAATATAGTCGAGGTCAAGGGGGAGTACAATCCAAGAATTATTTGAGGCAAAGGGAGCCGCGAAGAATAAAAAAAATGGAGGGGCAGTCACTTTAAAAATAGCCAAGACGATAGTCAGGAGAAATAGAGAAAGATGGAGAGAGGGAAAAATCTTCGTGGAATGAGATTCAAGGACGCCATTGATGAGGTATGTGTTCCCCCCTCTCACCTCCTCGTCCTTTTATACCCATCAGGTTAATTGATTGTTTCCAAAAATAGCTTTCGGTCGCGATGAATTACGCAGCCAGTCGCACGAACGAAAGGGAGAGGTGGAGAGAGAGAGAGAGAGAGAGAGAAAGAGAAAGAGGCCCCCTGGGTTTGGGACCGATCGACTCATCGATTTTTATCACTTTGTGATTTTCCATTCCATCATACTTTAGTTTCGACCTCAGGCCACCTTCGCATATATTTACGAAAAGCACGTGGCTACTTCGCCTACAGACACCTATTTTTTTTAGTGAAAAATTTGAAGATTCATAAAATCAATTTTTTTTTATATTGACAAAATGTTTAATACACAAAAATGATGCAAATTGATATTGTTTTTTCATCAATTTTTGCGCATTAAGAAATTTTCCTCTATGATTAAAGAGGATTTTCGAATTTTGGCTTTCTGTATATATTAAAATGATGATGAAACAATATGAAAGTTTCAATTTGCACCGTTATTCTCTCTTTCAAATTGTCAGTGTGAAATTTGCCTGATTTTTAATGAATTTTTTTCGAAAAAATGATGATCTCATATCCGTGCGGACATTTTTTTTTGTCAACCTGTGTTTTCCGTCGTTTTGATAATTTTTTGAACATATTCGTATAAAAAAACTGGAAAAACAGTTTCAGTTTTGGCAAAATTCGATTTTTAGTATAGAAATAAGATTTTTTATTGTTTAAAAATGTCAATATATCGAAAAATCTATTACGTACATTTCGTATAATATATTATATAGAGTATTAAAAAAAAAAGGATTTTTCTTAATCCGTGAATCTCGAAGTGAGTCTCGAACTTTGAAGGAAGGGGCCGTCAACGAGACTCGTTCATTTGTGTGCTAAGGAGAGCCACAGGTGGCTTTATATCCGTCTCTCTCGCACTCATTGACACGCCGATTGGTCTGCTCTTCGTGTACTAGAAATTTTATGAGTCAGCAAACTCGTGCATTTCTTAAACACACAATCTCCCGTCATCAACCCTCACGCCATACTATTCTTATCTTTGATTTCTCGGAAAGTGACCAAACGTTGTTTTGGGACCGGTCCAAAAAGATATGAATTTTCTCACTGCTTCGCGCTGTTGTACGTATAGTTGGAATTGTTTCATATCATTAAATGGACACTGTGAGAAATTCCGACATTTCATGGTGTCGTTTAGTTTATATTTACCGTTTAGTTTTTCACAGATTCGTGACACCGGTCAGGTAATTGAATTAAATATATCCTCGTCATTGATTAACACAGCCCTCCCCGATCTAAAAATTAAAAAAAAAGTACTTTGTACATTTTTCAAAGCAATTTATGCGTTATTAAATTTATACACGTGACCTCGTGCATTTGTAACTTCGTACGTTCATCACTGTACTCCGTAACGTAAATGATTATTTTTCCATTCAGTTGCGCGAACAAAAAAAATTGAAACTAAATGTAACGAGTAACGGAGAACGCGCAGATCGTTAATTTACTTCCTTCTGTTTTTTTTTTGTTAAGATTTATTTATTTTTTCTTATACTTCAACATGATAAAATAATCATACAGTTTTACGTTCACTGGTTTTTATGACTTCATGGACTGGAACGGTGTTTTAACGTTATAGAATTTTCAACAAAGTTTATTCATTGCTATTCTCAACGTCAAACGACACTTCAGCCATCAAATAGTGTTGAAATTCTTTGTACAGTGAATTTAGAAGATTTATGAAGAATTCTAATATTTCTAATTCAACTAGCAACCCCTCGCAACTTTAAAATATTATTGTAGGAAAAAATAATAATTTTTACCCTTATTCCCGAATCCCAAATGATCCAGCACATTTTTCGAGTGCAAGAAAAAAATGTCGAACGTTTGAATTTTCTGAGACAGTTTTTCAACGATCGAAAAATTGATATCTCGAATGTTGAATCGCTGTGAGAAACGTCAAGTAGTATTTAAAACATTACATAGGGTTGAAATTTCTCATCTAACTCGTAAGATTTCCATGTGAACTTAATATTGCAATCTGCAATTCCCCATACATGCAATTTTCGAAATTCTCACGAAAATTTTCCTAACAAGCAATAAATCACCGACGATGAAAATTTACGACGTTAAAAAACCTACTGCAAAATGTAGAGAAAATTTAGAACACTTTTGAAATTCAAAAAAAAAATCACAAAAATTGCAATTGTATTGATAGATAATTTTTTCTGATTCAGTAAAAAGTCACACCATCCAAATAAAAGATTAACAATAATTGAGAGCAGTTTTTAGCTCTCTCAAAAAAATACGATCGTTTCTTTTTAATAATTCATCGTTATTTGATGAAAAAAAAAAGAATAATAATTTTCAATGATCATTCGAATTATTGTCAATTTGTGGTATAAATCAAGTAGCTGAATATAGTTGACAAATTTACTATAGCTACGTATGCACCTGTACGTTTATACGCCATCGAGATTTTATTTTTCTATCTCTGTCTCGATTATTTTACTTCGCGGTTCCATACATCTCCGGACCGATCGAATCGAGAATCACCTTGCGCCGATAAATACACATGTACTTATATAAAGAGCGTATAATTCACGCAACCCGCGCGAATATAGTATACGATCTAACATTAAATATACATATACAACGGATAAATCGCGAATAAGGTATCCTTCGCCTCGATCTTTTATCGCTTTTTTTTTCCTTCTTCCCTCTTTTTTTTTTACTTCTTTTGACGCAAGTAGATATCCTATTTCATCGACCTTGTCTCGCAAATCCGTGCGTGTATATTATTCGAACGAGAGATATATCTCGTGGACGAGCGTAAAGAGAGCTCGATCGGAAAATTGATACATAGACTGTTTTTTTTCTCTAAACAATAACATAATTTTTTTTTCTTCGTATCTAAATCATCATTATCAAATATATATCTTTCTTTCGTTTTAAATCACACAAACAACCACTTACGTTTGCTTCTCCGCTCGTTCCACGCATTTAAAAAAAAAAATAATAAATAACCCTCCTTTTCGTTGATAATTTGAGCGAAAAAGTATGTAAATACAATTTTTCAACTCGAAATGTCTCTCGAAGTGTGCTTCGAGATTGTCGCCACTTTGGAATCTTTACAATGTCCTCCGGTGTGTTTTCTCCGTTGACGATTTATTCGCACTTTTGAATCAAACGACAGGTTCACTGACACTCGTGTCTCTTCGATCCTGCCTCGCGACGTGGACTTTTGGTTAATATTTTTTTTTTGACAATTACAAAAATCAACTCGCGATTTAAAGATTTTTTTTTTAAATCGACTCTCGACTTTCACGACACTTTCGTGATGAGCGGGTGATTTTTTTTTTGCCCCGCGAAATCTCAAGTCGTGCGTGTAAACTGGCACCTTTTCTTTCTTTTTTCTTTTATTTTTATTTATTTTTTACGGTTTCCGGAGATTAGTCGCTTGGATAACGCGATTTATTATTATTATTTTTTCGTTATATTTCATAAAAATCGTACGAGTGAAGAAAAAAAAAAACTTCTTTATTCACGATTCACGACGAGAGAGTGTGTGTGTGAGAGATGCGACTCTCTTGGTGGTTCGGGCTAACATTAACTAGCGCGGACTGCAGTCGCTTATAATATGGCCGAGGCGCGAACCAATCGGATCTCGCGGCTCCTGCGAGACTCTCGAACCTCCCCCCCCCCCCCCCCTTCACCGCCCCCACAAGCTCCCGCTTCTGTAACCCCCCACTGCCCCCTTTATGTTCGATCGCCGGCAAAGACCCCCGCGTGTTATTCCCGATCGTCGTGCCTGCTTTTTTTAACCCCCCTTACCCCCGTCCAGATCTCTCCGCCCCCTCCTCCTCGCAGCATCTTGCTCTCCCACCTCTTCATCATCATCCTACTTCTTCCTCCTCTTTCTCTTGTTCTTTTTATCCGTCTTGTTCTTTTCCCTCTTGTGTTCTTCGCTCTTGTTCGTCTTTTTCTTGCCCACAAACGTTGCTCCGCAACGCCGAGGGCACGTTTGACATCAATGCGTTTGGAATACAACTTTTAAATGACAGCGCCGAGATTCAAAGTGGCTTTGAAATAAAAATTGAACGTTTTTTTTTTTTTTTTTTTATAGAAAATTTACACTGGTTGTATTAAAGATTTTATTTCATCATTTTGTATATTTCTTTGTAAACTTAAAGTAGAAAAAATAATTGTTGCAAATTTATTTGCATTTAAATCATTTTATTTTATTTTTTATCATTCGAACGGGGAACGAGCGATTGAAAAAAATTGTTATATTGAGGATAACAAACTTTTCTATTTTTTTTTGTCAATTCCTAAAAATGCTATTCTAATGACAATGAGTTTTTGTTTCGGCATGTGCGTTCCATAAAATAAATAATTTTTTTGTTTCACATATCAAATTGGTTGAATGGAGAAAAAAATAAAAAATAAAAACAGGGTTCAATGTTAAAAATTACATTTTGATATTGTTAAATGGCGAAAAATTCTTGCTAATACTTTTTATACGACGCGAGGGAAAAGATATTGCCCGAAGGTTTCGATCTACCGCGACATGTGGCGCTCCATATAATCGTCCGATATTCGTTGCGCGCAACCGAGACATTTCGTTGCATCAACCGCGAGAGTTTTGTATGCTATATAGTTACCACGCAGGAGAGTCGAGCCGTCGAACCGTCTGCGTTTCTTATTATAGAGTAAAATTACACACGAGCTCTCTCCTCCCATCATCTTCATTTCTCGTATCGTTATACATTTGCGGAAAATGATCGTGTAAATCGTTCAAGTTTTGCGAATCAAAAAGCGTGCCTTTCGCCGATTTCGCAGTGTATAATTAAGGGCGGGGAGAATCATGAAATTATGTTGAAAATTAAAACCGCTGTAATTTTGTTGCCACAAAATTCGGATTAAAGGACTAAAGTAAAATAAATGAACATTACTGATCTATCGTCTAAACTTTGTCGCAACAAAATGACAGCGGTTTTAATTTTAGACATATTTTCGGCGACTCGACGCCCTTAAGAGTTTCACACGAATTTTTCTTTGATTTCGATTAAAGTAGGTTCAATAATATTACCTTACTTTCTTTCGTAAATAAGCAACTTTAGCAGAAAAACGAAAAAATCATTATCAATGATAATATTTTTCATATTTCGAAATGTAATTTTCACATCGAAATATTTCATTCCCATGAAATTTTCTTCCAAGTATTGCTAATGGGACATTTATTTATTTTTTCGATTTTTTTCGAACGTTCGAACGTTGTTACAAAATTTTCTTAGGAAATATTATCATCCACTGTCTGAATTAACGAGAAGCATGGTATTAGTTGGTTAAGTTGGAAAATTAGTTCAATGGAAAGCTACCGAGTCAATGGAGATTTGTAAACACTCATAATTTCCTGTCAATAGATCTCAAATTTCCGTCCAAGTCTTGCTAATAGGAAGTTTATTTATTTTTTTCAATTTTTCTCGAACGTTTGAACCTTCTTACAAAATTTTCTTAGGAAATATGATCACCCACTGACTGAATTAACGAGAAGTATAGTATTGGTTGGTCAAGTTGGAAAATTAGCTCAATGGAAAGCTACCACGTCAATGGACACTTGTGAACAGTCACAATTTCCTGTCAAAAGATCTCAAATTTCCCTGCAAGTCTTGCTAATGAGAAATTTATTTATTTTTTTCAATTTTTCTCGACCGTTTGAACGTTCTTGCAAAATTTTCTTAGGAAATATTGTCACCCACTGACTGAATTAACGAGAAGCATAGTATTAGTTGGTTAAGTTGAAAAATTAGTTCAATGGAAAGCTACCGAGTCAACGGAAACTTGTAAATACTCATATTTTTCTGTCAAAAGATCTCAAATTTCCCTCCAATTTATTTATTTTTTAAAATTTTTCTCGAACGTTCTTACAAAATTTTCTTATGAAATATGATCATCCACCGACTGAATTAACGAGAAGTATGGTATTAGTTCATCAATTTGGAAAATTAGTTCAACGGAAAGCTACCGAATCAATGGAGACTCGTCAACACTCATATAATTTCCTGTCAACAGATCTTTCAAGATCTTGCAAAGATCCTCTCCCTCGCGCGTCCACTCTACTGCTCGATGTAGTTTCCACAAAGTGCATTTAACTCTCCTGTCGTTACGTGGTCACAGACGCTCCGCAACTATTATATTAATTCAAGGTTCCGACTTGTACTTCCGTCATCGTTATAACCGACGGAAGTTTCACGCGAGAATTGTCCTCATCATTATACTATAATTGTATTCCGTTCATTATTCTATTTGTTCATTATACATCGCGCAGGTACAATACGAGCGAAATAAAAGTTGTAATGGCGTAATGGCGTCAAGCCATAGGCACATGTTTATATAACTGGAAATTTCCAGGACACTGGAATTAAAAATAAAATTGCAGCACAACCGGATTGAGGAAGTACTTCTTAGTAAAAATAATCTTTCGAACTTTTAATGCTATTTTACGTAAATAATAACTTGGTCGAGAAATTTGCATTGTTAGATATTTTTTATCCTCTTTATATTTTGTAAACTGACGGCGAAGAAATTTTTAGTTTCACTTCATGAAAAATCTTTTTACTTTGCTTCAGAGAAAGAAAATTCTTCGAATTAAGAAGAAAAAACATTGTCGAGCGTCTACGGTAATGAATTTCAAAAATAATAATTCAAAATTTCAGTTTAGTCGCGAAATTGTCGATATGTCGGAAAAAAATAAAGACTTCTGGATAATTCTTGATATTAATAATATGTTTGTAACGTACATTTCCATGTATCTATATATTTCTCACTACAGTTATCCATTTACCGCGGCAGTCTTGAAGTTGTTTTTTTTTTCCGTTCATACTTAATTTCACCTTAACGACCGTAGAATGACTCTGTTGCATAATTTCCGCGAGTCTATCGCGTACGCACATGGAAAATAGTGAAGGGAATCCACTGACCGATCTATGAGTTTTATTTTCCGTTCATGTATTCGATGTATATATGTAATATATATATGTATGGAATTCTCGTACCAGCAGAGTTTCCAAAGATGATTCAGTCACTTTTGCCGTACTTTGCTTCTCGCTAGAGAGAGAAAGACAGAAAGAGCGTAATGACGGGGCGTGAATCAATTAAGTGTACTTATTCACTGTTCTCAGTTAACAAGTGTACATATATTCCTGACTGCAATATTCTTAATACACGTTTAATTCATAAATATATAAGGTATTCCACATCAACCCGACCCAGTTGTAACTCTGACCATTTCTTTATTTATTTACTTTCCTCAAGTATGTTATAGAGTGACAAAAAAGAAAAAATTAATCTAAACTATTAATTTGACGATTAAGATCATTATCGATTTTATTCAAATTTACACGGCAATATTGAAAAAAATATTTCTATGTGACAAGGGAAAAGCCTGAATAAAAAAAAAAAAAAAATTTCACTTGAAGTTATAATGTTTTATTTTTATGGCAGAAAAATTGTAGTGAAATATATATAATTATGGTGGTTTTATAACGGAAAATTACCACTTTCTATATGAGGCATGAGATTTTTTTTTTTTTTTTCAGTTTTTCTCCAATTTTATTTATTCAAGAAGAATTCTCCAGAGTATGAACAAATTTTTCCAAAATCTATAGCCCGAATAATCCGTGAAAAAAAAATAGAAAATAGTGCGCAGCTCGATGTAATCTAGTAGAATTTCAAAGATTTAACGTTTACGAACAAAACGAGCACAGAGTGGAGCCCGAGTTTTATCGGTAAGCAAAGTTACAGTGATTTTACTGGACCTATTTTTTTCACCAAAATGCCAAAACAGAAAACGTAGAATTTTTTAAACTTTCTTTCGCGGCTCCATATATTTTCTTCTTCATACTTTGAAAGGGAAAAATGAAATTGCTCAAAAAAAAAAAAACGATATTTATAGAATTTCAAACTTACGATTCGGCGTCTAAGAAAAATAATGTAAAAATTTGGTCACTTTCGTGGATAAAATAATAATAATAATCTACCTCCCCGCCCCCGCTTAATAACTAATCCGTGTTAAATAACTTCGATCCCGGCATTTTGCGTTCAATTGGAGAAAAAAAAAACCATCACGGAGCATCGCCCACTCGCGTTTTCCATGATCTACCACACTCGGGTGTTGTTTTTTTTTTTCTACGCTATTGGCGCGAAGAGATCGCTCGCGTGAAACCTGCACATCGTACGATATCCTAACGGTGCGCGAACTCGTTTTTCCCAAGAATGCCGATAGAAATCCAATCTTTTATTTATTTTTTTTTCTTTCAATTGCACATTATGTCGCGCGCAGCCATTGCGAAAGAGAATCAAGAGAATTATAGTGACTCTCGCGATGACTTTCACGAATGAATTGCGGGATTTTTTTTATTATTTTTTTTATTGCCTGTTCGTTATTTTTCCATACGCTAACTACTCGAGACTATTTGCTGAGAATTTTCGATTGTGATCTAAATCGAATGATATTCTTGGAATTTTTGACGTTGGAAAAACAAAAAAAAACCCGAGCACTCTACCCTCTTTTTGTCGTGCCAATGCGCGATATAGGGAATTTTATCGCTTTCGATAATCAATATTCCGTCACGTCGCGACAATGACGCAACGAGACGTTTCTTATATAGATCGCGATTTATATCGAGTTTGTTTGTGCTATACGATTTTTCGATGAAATTACATCCTCGCCGAGCGTACTAGGAATGTTTAATCATTTTTACAAATCTTTACAATTCTCGTATGCAGGGGTTTGCAGAGAAAAAATGAACATAAATCGTACGCGATTTTGTGAAAAAAAATATATATATACATATAACCGATGGAAAATCACAATTTGAGATTTATAACCAGGACGAGGGTGTCATCGGAAACTTAAAAAATACGATGATTTCTCGCCAGATGGATTCTAAACATATTGTATCACTGGCAGATAATTTATGTGATTCAGCATTATAGGAAATAATTCAGAAGAAACGAGACTCGGTGTCATTTAATTTGTTTTCACGAAGAAACGAGATGTAGAATAAATAGATAGAATTTTTTTTTGTTTTACATAACAACTACCTACATTTTCGCGGAAATAAACGTCAAGAAAGGTTATTGATATTTAATAAATGGGCGTGTTTTTTTTTTCTCGGAATTTAAACACCGAGAAAACTAGATTTTAATAAATCGGCGTCATGGACTGTAAATGTAGAAGTTGGGATACCGAAATTTCGTACGAGAGGAAAAATTTGTAAAAATCTTTAAAAAATCAATAAATAGTTCTGTTTTTTTTTCTAATTTTTCTTACAATTTTTTACGTTCTTTAACGTAAAAAAAAAAAAATGTACGAAAATGCAT
This sequence comes from Oxytorus armatus, assembly GCA_958009045.1. Classification (NCBI taxonomy): domain Eukaryota; kingdom Metazoa; phylum Arthropoda; class Insecta; order Hymenoptera; family Ichneumonidae; genus Oxytorus; species Oxytorus armatus. The sequence goes on along the minus strand of OY253748.1, from coordinate 30,969,801 downwards.
TAATGCGTAATTTCGTTGTTTTCGAAGATTAATTATTTTAATTAATTGTGTGCTCACCTTACGAGCGTCGATAGTTGGGGATTGTATTCGAGCGAGATGAAACGAGACTCCGATATGTATAGAACATATATATATACGGTTGTCCGAGTTAATACCGTTTGCGGTATACTCCTTGGTTTGTCTTTTTTTTTCGTTCTTTTTCGTTGTTGGCAAGAGATCGAGGAGTTGGAGGGACAGTGAAGAGGGTGAAGAGAGAGAGAGAGAGAGGGAGAGCGCGAGAGATTTGAATTCAGTTCCCACGTTCTCTCTTCTTCCGATGACGGCGGCGGCGAGAGCGGGTGGCCAAAGCACACATATATACCACGTTCGTGCTCGCGGGCAAACGTGTAATGTCTCGGGGGAAAAAAAATCTTTTTCTCTTTATATATATATATATATATATGTATATATATAGATAGATATATATAACCGCGTTCTTCTTTCACTTTTAGCGCACGAGGCCGATCGAGTTCGATGATTCGCACACTCACGGTTTTATATATACATCAACACACATATATTATATATATATATATATATATTACACTCGCGCCCTTTTATACACAATTTATTCGAGCGCGATTTAACGCTCGTGAGTCCCTGAAGTGAAACGGGGCAAGTTTATACACGCGGTTTCAGCCGATTTCACTCTCGTGACCCACGTAACGAAAATTTATAAACTCGTTCAGTTCATCCGCGATTGGCTCCATTGCTCTTGAGAGAGAAACAAAAACGAAAAAATAAACCGGGGACAATGTTTAATATTCCTGCGCATGTGATCATTCATTTTTCTTCCCCTAGACTTTCGATCGCTGATTTATTCCTTGTCCAGAAAAATAAAACAGTACAAAAAAGAAAACGTTAAAAATAAACCAGGAAAAATTTTAAATAATCCCGCGCATGTGATCATTCATTTGTCCTCCCCGAATCTTTTGATCTCTCATTCATTCCTTGTCCAGAAAAATAAAACAACACAAAAAAGAAAATGTTAAAAATAAACCAGGAAAAATTTTAAATATCCCCGCGCACATGATTATTCATTTTTTCTCCCCTAGTCTTTCGATCTCTGGTTTATTCCTTGTCCAGAAAAATAAAACAGTACAAAAAAGAAAATGTTAAAAACAAACCAGGGAAAATTGTAAATATCCCTGCGCATGTGATCATTGATTTTTCCTCCCCTAGTCTTTCGATCTCTGATTCATTCCTTGGCCAAACAATAAGACAGTATAGAAAAGTAGTATAAAAAAGTATAAAAAAGAAAAAGTTAAAAATAAACGAGGGAAAATTGTAAATATTCCCGCTCATGTGATCATTGATTTTTCCTCCCCTAGTCTTTCGATCTCTGATTTATTCCTTGTCCAGAAAAATAAAACAGTATAAAAAAGGAAAAACTAAAAAATAAACCAGGCAAAAATTTTAAATATCCCCGCGCACGTGATTATTCGTTTTTCCTCCTCTAGTTTTTCGATCTCTGATTTATTCCTTGTCCAGAAAAATAAAACAGTATAAAAAAGGAAAAACTAACAAATAAACCAAGCAAAAATTTTTAATTTCCACGCGCACGTGATCATTCATTTTTTCTCCCCTAGTCTTTCGAACTCTGATTTATTTCGTGTCCAGAAAAAAAAAAGTATAAAAGAGAAAAAGTTAAAAACAAACCAGACAAAAATGTTAAATACCCCCGCGCATGTGATCATTGATTTTTACTCCCCTAGTCTTTCCATCTCCGATTTATTCCTTCTCCAGGAAAAAACAACAGTAAAAAAAAGAAAAAGTTTACTTTACAAGGACGAATTGAAAGAGTTATTTTAACGTGTGCGTAAATATAGCAATGGATAAATATAGCACTTATATTCGTATATTATCTTTTTTTTTATGTATTATAAATTCTTTATACAAAGTAATAACGGAGGCGCGGTCCTCCGGACGAATCATCGCGTCGAGTAGATCTGTCTGGTGGTCCCGTCGGACCCGCGACGTTCGAGAGAGAGAAAGATAGAGCACGTAAAATCCCATTGCTCTATCACGCACCAGAGATGAGCCGCCCACGCATGACAAAAGTGCCTCCCCACTACCCGTCCCGTTAAAAGAACTCTTTGATATCGCGGGGACTCTCCTCGATGGATTATAAACACACACTATGATGACACTAACGCTCGCACACATGCACACACGGACACACCTACATATAAACAAGCGAGGTACGGTTTTATACGTGTAGAATCGCCGCGCGCGCGCCCCGCTGATGACTTTAATGTCTGTATCCGTGCCAGTCGTGCCGGCAGTTATGCCAACGTGCCCCCGGGGGCCCGTCCAGTCGATTTTCTCACGCTTTGATATCCGTTCGGTTTTACCGGTCTACAGAGAGTTTTTTTTTCTTCTTACATACCCTACCAACGCAACACGATAATCAACGATCAACGAAATGCTTTTTCGTAAAAAATTAAAAAAAAAATTGAAACAAGAACGAAAAATCGTTTTGACAAAAAGATTTTGTCTGAAAAATTCCGAAAGTACCGAAAGTTTACACTTTTTTATGATTTCAGATTGAAAAATAACCATTTTTCATCCGCGTCATTGGGTCAAAACTTGTAATGATCACTTTTTCCACTAGCGCAATGATATAAGTTCGATGAAATTCCACAGAGCACGAATTATCCGAATGCGCTCTCTACCGATCGGTAACAACCAATCGGTCGCGCGAGCTTTCTCGGCGGGATCTCCGGTATTCATCGACCGGAAGTGCGCGTTATATAGCGATATTGTTATATATGCTAGCTATTCGAACGGATCGCTCGATCGATATACACAATGTGTAAGTTTTAGTGACGAAACATTTTGGGAAATGTAAGAAAAAAAAAGGGGAGGAAACGTTGACGAGATATTTTCATTTCTTTTTTTTTTTTTTTTTTTTTCGAGTATTAACGCGCACACGCGCTTTAGACACGGAGCTTTAAGCAACAGGTTTAAAAGTTTCGAGCGTCAAAGCAACGCGCGTCCGAGCAGACTGTCGATGATGGACTCTCTCGTTCATTGCTGCAGACGCAACGGTTATATACATGTACATATCGTAATGGTCTCGACGTGTGTACAGACAATTGAATATATATGTATCCCTACAACGATAACAGATACACATTAGGGCGATTTTTTGTTTCGACAATTTTTTTTCTCAGTCCCCACCTGAAATTTTGTTGGTTATGTCGAAAAACAAATTCCCTGAAAGTGACAGCCGTTAATATTAATTCTAAGTACTTTCCCTTAGCGTGAAAAGATTTTCCATCTAAAATACACGCAAATCGAATTTTTCTTTTTCACAATTCTATAACTCAGCCGCATTTTATGCTATTATATTGTTCTTGGTTTCAATTTGCTTAGAATACAACAATCTAGAAACGTGCCTATTGCGGCGAAAGGGTAAATTGCACTGGTGAGTTGGTACGGGTCACCGAAGTTCATTTTTACCCAAAATTCTCGGTTTCTTGGTGTTATCTCCGAAACAATTAACTTTACAAGAAAAATGTAAATGAAAAATTTGTTGGAAATTTAATTTCCTACAAAAAAGGTCCTATCGACCCAATTGCTTAGATTAATATTTCTTGAGATATTGAACTTTAACTTATGAGTAGTTTAAAATTTTTACGGTTTATATTACCGTAAAAATGTTCTACTATTTGTTTTTCGGCATATCCAACAAAATTTCAGGTCGGGACTGAGAAAAAGAAATAGTCGAAAAAAAAAATCGCCCTAATACACATATATGAGGTAGTCCAGTTTGCTTCGAAGAAACTTTTTGGCAACCGTTCGCGTTTTCTTCTTAATTTTTCGATAATTTTTTAGATATCTTAATCTTTGTACGATTATACTATCCTCCGCGAAGACAATACATTATTTTTTTTGCGATTTTTTTCTATCTATACTAAAGTATTAAGTATGATAATAAATCTGACGATTTATTAGCGTGCATTTTGATCGTATTGCATGATAGATAACGTATCAATCGAAAAAATCGAAAAAACCGAATAAAAATGTATTGTCCTCGGAAAGATGATAAATCGTTAGATTTATTACATTTATAATACATTTTGTTTGTCGATTTTTTTCGATCATTATTTTAGTATTGATAGAAAATATCGACAACAAAATTTATTGTCTTCAGAAAGATAATGAAGACAATGCATTTTTTTTAAGATAACAAAGATAATAAATCATAATATATTTCTATATATTACGATTTATTATCTTCGTTATCTTGAAAAAAAAATGTATTGTCTTCGAAAGATAATTAATCGTAAATGATTTATTTATTATTAACGAAAACCGTCAGCCTGACAAGAAAATCTTAGAGAGATAAAATGCGGGCTTTTGATCGAAGTTTTTTTGGTAAAATAATTCAAAATTATACGACATCAACAAACCTTATTTTTTTAACTTTGGAAACTCGCAAGACATTTTTCGTCAAATGGACAATTCGATTTTTCGTATTTAAAGAAACGGCACATTCATTAGAAATTATGTTTTTTTCTTTTAATTGTCCGTACTGTAATTCTTTGGAAAAAATTAATTTTTCAAATTTCGCTTGTTCACAAATAATCGTGTAACCCGGAAAATATTCATAGGAAAAATCTTGAAAAAATTTGACTGTTGTCTTGAGGGTTGGTACAATCTTGGAAAAAATCGGGAAACAATTGTACCAGCTAGAATACATTGTACATAGGTGCTGTAAATATTTGTCCATGTATAGAGGCATATATGGGTAAAGGAGAAGTAGGTGAACGCTTTATAGGGCCTCCTCTCGTTAATGTATCAGTAATAGAATTTGCGGAAGCAAAAACTGCTCGTTCAAGTGTTCTCACTTATACGTGGTACATAGCCGTTGAAAATAAATCTTTTTACAGTGATTGGCATAGCTAACCAAACGAAAAATAAATTTGTCGTCTCCCTCAATGATAAATTATCGTGCCACGCGGATTACCCAACCGCTGTACCTCGAGAACCATTGAAATGAATTATTGAACGCGATTATTTCTATTGAAAATGTTTTACAAATGATTTTCCATTCGAGCATCAATCTGCTCTGCTCTAACGGTGGCCAATGACTGTATCGATTATCTCCGAAACACAGAGCGAACGTTCGGGTCCAGGACTCCTTGTGCTCGCACAAGTATCTCGTTGCTCGCACAACCACTACTTCAAGCGATATAAATGTACTCCTTTAAGTCAAGCGATTGGAAAAAAAACGTATTTAGTATAAAGACAATTTTATTTGAATGAAGAAAAAAAGACATGAAAAGAACAAAAAATTGAGAGTAGCAAAAAGGTTTTTTTTACCGATTTATTTCATTTTCATTTCTTTACTCAAACAAACGTAGAGTGAGGACGATTTTTATAATAATTGTGAGTTAAAAATGAACAATTAACTTGAAATATTTAATATTCTGCGTTGAAATTGACGAGCAAAGTGCAATGGTTCAATAAAATCGCGAAAAGTCGTTAGAATTTTGATGGTAATTTTTCACGCGACGGAATTGAATCGTGATTGAGACGATATTAACGAATGATGAACCGCGCGAGATCGCTCAATAAAATGTACTCGTAAAATTGTCTCTATATCACGCGGAGGAGAAAGGCTCGATAATGCAGAAACGCGTCAAGAGAAAAATATAGAGAACAAAAACGAGAGAGAGAGAGAGAGAGAGATGAGAGAACTCGGTAGGAACTCGATAAAATTCAAAGCATTTCGCCGTCATTAAATTCCATCGTGATATATGCTCAAAAGTATTTGACCAGTTGACATCGTGAATTGACACTGTTTTATATATACACGTAGAGAATGTATGATTGCTTGATATGTTGCTATAGATCGTTTTATAGCTTGACTCCTCGAAGGCCAAATTTTGACTCTTCGCTAACATTTGACCCAATTTAACGAACTTCGATCTTTATTCTTTATTTTATTTTTTCGAATGACCAAAATCTTCCAATTCTTTACATCCCTTAAAGTTATCATTCAAGAATACAATTTATAACCGACAACAAGAACAAGAGGTATAAATTAGAAACTTGTAGTTTCCTTTCTCATTATTTTGACTCGTTCGCAAATACCCCTTCGTGTTCAAGTTACTTTTTCAATTGTGACTTCGTCTTGAAGGACGGTTTCTGGAAGCTATGGCCAAGTTTCTAATTTGCACTTTGTTTTTTCTTACTGAATTCGATCCGAAGAATTCTGTGGCTTACAAAGTTATACGATTCTTCATTATCATTCTGTAAAAATGTACATTTCTTCAAAAAAAAGATGTACATTTTCTCAAAAAATATTCTATTAAATACTCGCGCGATTGATTAAATTTAAAGCAATAAAATTTCATATATCTCGTAAAATTGGTGTAACGTTACGAGATATATGAAATTTTAAACATTAAAAATGTATCAATGATCAACATGATTATTCCCCAAACTATTTTTGTTTTTGCAAATATGAGAAAGTCCGATGAAACATACAGTTTCCCATAGAATATATGAAAATCCAAAGAAAAAAGAATGCAAAATTCCATAAAATCTTAATTCTTTTAAGAAGGATTAAAAAAATAATGGTCCACGAATCCGACTGTGGTCGGATCTTTTTGCTTATATGAGCAAAGATTGTCCGCGCGCTAATTTCCTTTTTCTCGAGCTATATAGCAATGGAGAGGCTATAAATAAAATCGCGAGAGCACACGCGCAGCCTCCCTGTGAGAAAGTAGCTCGCCTTCTATTCGGGCTGTTCCGTAACGAATTCTTGGGATTACTCATTATACGTCCGCGTTGTTTCGAATCGGACCATACGTATATTTGCCGCTTGTACGTCTATTCGTTTGAACGTAATAATCAAGTAACATTTTACAATATTTATAGATATAGAAACTACGCCCCGCGGTTTCACCCGCGTTAAATTTCCGTCCGCCGTTTTAACGCGTCGCCGCTGCCGCTTTTTAGAATTATAGCATAAAGTTATATAGCCTAAAGCCTTCCTGAATAAACCGGCTATTTAATGTAAAAAGATTTTTCCAAATCGGATTAGTATTTCCTGAGATTAGCGCGTTCACACATACAAATATACAAACAAACTCTTCCGCTTTATTATAGTAGTAAGATTTCTAATTTTAACAAGTGTTAAAAAATTACCAACCCCACCGAGATGTCATTACGTATTTCCCCTTGAGAAAGAAACGCTCCCCGTCGGATCTCTGAGACTTCTGACGCATTGCTTGTCATTGCTTACACGTGTAACGATAAATTTTCCGCGAAATAAAAATGTGATTCGATTTCACAATCATACTGATCAGCTGCCATGAACATCCGGTCACGATAATATATATATCGCTCACTGATACATCTCCTATCTTTCTGCGTATTTCATCTTGCGTATCTACTTTGTGTGAATACCCAAAATATTGCCTAAAGCACGGATGACGCACGTTCTAACTCAGACTTCCAAGAGTCATCATTTTTTTCGGCCAAGTTATCGCGTAAAATTACAAGCTTGAAAAATTTGATCGAGTTTCTGGAAACTTTGTACGGATTTCGGACGTCGGTATCTCTAATTGTTTGCAACAATTTTCGTTAGTATTACTCGAGAATTAGAGATTTTACGAGATTTTGAAATATTCCAAAAATATTGATCCATCTAATTTTCATAAATTTTTAGGTATCGTGTGATTTTTTTTTTTTTCACTAAATCGTTTACGGAACAAGAATGTTTGGTGTTGAATTTGGCGACCATCCCTCGAGAGATTTGGGACTTTAGAAAATTTGGAATTTTTCAAAAAAATGTTCGTTGCAGATTTAGACAATTTTTTTCAAGATGAGTGCATTATTTGTACAACATTTTTATGAAGATTCGTGACAAAAATTACTCAATCAAAATAATTGAATAAAAAAGAATAATAATATTAGAATTATTATTTGGTACGCAAAAAATGTCACGAAATCATTTACAATGGTTTTTCCGTTGATTCATGTTTGAATGGCGAAAGCTCGAGTTAACGCGAAGAAAGATTGTCGAAAATGAAATTTTTGCATTACTCGTCGGTTGTCCAAGATGATCTCTCGTCATCATCGCGGAAGTGCTACGTGACAAAATAAACTTCGAGGACAAATAAATTGCTCGTTTTGTTCACGAGGTGTACCTAATGGAGATTGTCCATCATAAATTCTAGACAGGCATTAACCGTGAGCTTTTGGTCACGTGTATATATACATATATATATATTATAATAATCGTCGAAGTGGCGTTCTCTCCTCAATGTTTTTTGCGTGTGTGTGTATGTGTGTGTGTTTCGCGACTCTATCGCCTCTTCCTCATAATCATCATCAGGAAAATTTCCTCTCTAACGACACTCGAATCATCAGTTTACCAAAATAACTATGACATTTTTTTTTAAGCTTAACATCTTAAAAAAAAATAATTAAAGCATACTAAATTTTGTTATACTAAAACAAATTTGATAATTTCTTACTTCGTTTCAATTCAAACGTTATCGTCAAGTATTTTTAAACAAATTATTATTTTTTCGTTCACTAAAATAAAATGTACGACGCGTAATTCTTAATTTCAATATTATCTGCAATATTCAATTAAAATTAATTTTCTTTCACTCGTACAACATTCATTTGAATCAAATAGATTGTCTCGATGTATATTAATTTTCGAGCGAATGCAATGCACAATGCACAAATTTACTCCCACGTCAAAAGAGAGCGCAGAGTGACTGTGGTAATACAGACGTATTAGCCGATATACTATCTTTCTCTCTTTCTCCCTGTTTCTTTATTTTTCTCTTTCCGACGAGAGAGAGAGAGAGAGACAGAGAGAGAGATAGAGATAGAGTGCAGTTTCATCAACCTCAGTTATGCCGATGTTGGCTGATTGAACTTAAGTAATTTATCGCCCGAGAAGCATTTTTATACTCGCATCGACATTAATTAACGGGCGGCAAAAGCCTCATCTGTGATCTCTACGGGAATCCGATGTATGTACTTATATACACACATATTTCTCTACATATATAACACCTTGTGTGTATCATTTATTCTTGATTGAACAACTTCCCCAATAACTTTTGACGCAACAACATAAAATTTTCACCTACTTCACGCGCGTTTTACATGAAATTTTTTTCGCTATATTTTCTTAAATTCCTTATCCACTTCCTGTATGCGTGAATAAACTAAAATTTTGTCGAAATAAAAATATACCGTATCAGATTTTCATTTCGACATTCGAAAAATGTTCGTGGTCAACTGAAATCTTACTTTTATTTATTAAGATATTTTATTGTTGAATTGCTCGTTACAACGAATACAACAAAACAAAATTTTTGGAATTTTGAGACTTTGACGGAAGTCGATTAATTTCCATAAATATCCGACTTTTTTTTTGTACAAAAATTACCATAAATCCTCCAACTCAAAGAAATTATGAAAAAGTCTTATGTGCGAGTTTCAATTTAAGCTTTTTTCATTTCGATGTATATGAATGAGATGCAAGAATGGAAAATTCGTTTGTCATAAAGGAAGGTTTGGATGAAATCAAGACAGTAGAGTCACAACTACATTAGTATTGTCACCAGAGGACTCTCTTTCTCTCTCCCTCTATATATATATATATAACGGTCATGAGCGTTAGCAGAGTGTTTCGCGATTCGTTTAGTACGAAGAATTGGTTGAGTGACTCTATTTCGTTCTAGGAGATCAAGTAAAGTGTATAATATCGTAATATTACTATATAGAATCGCATCTTACGCATTTGGTCTTTGACGCGAGACTAGCAAGGGCTCAAGTTTTGTGATATCATCCGCGTGCTCGTGCCGAGAAAGAGAGAGAGAAGAGGCAATTGAGTTGAATTAAGAGATAATTAGTCGGGACGACTGAGCGGGCAGACAGCTGGACGCATATCCACCGAGAGACACGCCGCGAATCCCTTATATATATATATATATATATATATATATATATATATATATATAGTCAGTTTTATGACGCGGGTGATTCCGATTCACCATCAGTTGAAACATACATATTGAAATATGCCATACACGAGTGTCTAACGAGAGCTACAGATTGGCGTGCTTCTCAATTTCCAAGAAAAAAAACTGAACTTAAAGAATGTTCCAATCTGCACGTATTTAAATGAACGGAAAAAATGTACGAACTGCAAATTTACCTTGTATTTGTTTATTTATCTCTTTTTTTCATTCGCTACCCGCACTATGCTAAGCTGATCTAACTTCCGTAGCATCCGCAGTTGCTTTTTAGCTGCGCAGCATCTCGTTCGCCGTGGGCCCGGGAAAACCGTGGAAAACCCATGCCAATACAGATCGGCTTTTTATTTCTACCGAGTTTCAGTTGTATTGTCATCAGATACTCAGAAAAAGTGCGTGCCGCTCACAAGGAAAGTACCCGAGGTGTCCCCCTCCGCTTTGGTGAAACTCATGTATGTTATAGAGCATTAAAAACTAATCTATACGTATTTTTTTTATCGGCGGAAAAACGGTTTCAAGGGGTGAAACCACCCCCTAAAGTTGCGCAGGTCAAGGGGCGATTTTGCAGTTTCACATAATTAAATTTACCTTGTGTTTTTTATGGAAAAGAAATAGGTTTTATTTCTAACTTATAACCAAATCACCATTTATTTTTATTATGTTTTTTTTTTAGGCGGCTATTTTTACATTTTGTCGCTATGTAATGCCACGGCATTCAAAATGTTGTGTATATTTGGAAAATTGTTTGTGCTCAAATCGTTCGTAAATTTCATACGGAAATAGAACTCGCAACCCTCCAGAGACAAGGATCTCTCGTTAATTCTTAAAAAGTCATTCTTTCGTTACTTAAAATAGATTTTGTATTAACAATCAATTATTTTACAAAATTGATGTAAATTTTTAGGACATGCTCCTTACTCCATAATGTAAATGTACAATTTTCCTTCAATATTTCATTTTTAGAAAATGTTGAAAAATAAATGTTATGAATTTACATTGAATTTTTATGTTTTTTTTTTTTTTTTTCTCTTTTTCATATAATGTACTGGCAAAAATAATAAATTCCATTATGGAGTACGGAATTAATGTATACAGTTAAAAATACTGGAGGTCACTTCTACAAAATAATGAATAATAAATAAATTATAGTATAATAAAGAATGCTTTTTAAAAAGTAACGAGAAGCAGCCTCTCTGTTGTCGTTAAATTTTTAATAAAAATTTCTCAATTTTATGGAGATTCATGAAAATAACAAAAAGAAAAATTATCCAATCCCTCCGACTTTTATATAAAAAAACAACACTGCATACCAGGATTTCAAATATCGCGTACACACTAACCTTGCCGGTATCTTGCTATTAGTATCTCCTTTTTTTTTTTTTCTCGTCGATACTCAAAAGGCACAGGCTGACGATGAACAAACGTTATACGGTAGGATCCAAAGTGAGGAAAAAAAATAATGTCCACTCTTGATACTCGTAGCGCGAGTTCTGTCGGGGTTGTGATGAAAGCTGACCGATGGAACGTCTCTAATATATACGGGACCGGATGAAGAACCCCCCCGTAACAGGACTCTCGTTTCACCACGGGTGTCCGTATATGCGTTCTCGTGGCACGAAGCCTCCGCGAGGGGATTATTTAGTGGGGGTAGGGAGTTTACGGGAGGTAGGAAAAAAAAAAAAATTGATCGTGGTGTACGCACCGCAACCATCCCTCTCGCGATGTCTTTTGCTCCTTGGAATTTCTCCTTCCTCTACACCCACGTTATGCACTATATGGTTATACTTTGGTCAACGTCTTGGCCCACGAGTACTGCGCATCTTGCGTGTCTTGCTCGTGTCTCTCAACCCCCCCGTATCCAATCCCTCTGCACTATGCGAACGATATACCGAGAATTGAAATGGGGGCGCAAGGGTGTTCATGTTGCTGGGATGAGAAATAGTAATTGGAATATACTCGGAGTCGATGCAAAATTATTTACACAGTTGAGATAAATCGATAAGGAAAAATTCGAAAACTTTACCCCTATTCACTAAATTCCATCTTAGAAAGCTAAGTAATCTTTTGGCTTTATGGAGAAAGATTTCCGAACGAGAGATCATTACGAAGAAACAATGTGGCCACCAATCGAATTAGTAGAATTTTATTTTTCAACTTTCGTTAATGATTTTTTTTTACATGATTTATGATGTTTGTTTACAAAATTTGAGAAACAGACTACCGAAGGTCAAGATGCAACCTTCCAATTATTAAAATAAATTTTCGAACGAATAGAACGTTCTTTAATCCCCTATCATTGAAATTTATACGCTTTGTTTTTAATCCCTGTTTATTTGCGGTTAACATAGATAATTAAAGAAATATCGATATCAATTAAAAATTGATAGGATCGGAAGAAAAAAAAATTGATGTAACGGAGCTTTTAACCCAATTCAGATAGCAAATAATTGTCTCTGTCAATATGTAAGGGATGGCTAACAACCCTCAGTTCTCGCGTTCTCATAAACTATCTATCGTTAGACGTCTATACACACCCCCAACGACAAACGAGGTTAGGGACGATCTTTTTTTTTTCCTCCGTCCACCGTTCCATCGTCAACGACCTAATTGTAACCGGTGCCGTTCATCTTCTCTCCTCTCTCGTCTCCGCTTCGCGATGTCGTCAGAAACGTCACACGCGCACAAATACAAGACCGGTGGAACGACATCTCTGTAATCTTGGATAATAAGTAACGCGACGAGAAGGAGCGAGATGGAACGATGGGTTTCTTGATGTTTTTTTTTTTCCTTTACAAGAAGCCCCCGTTGATCAAGGATGCTGCGGAGGGTCTTCGGACTCACTTGGAGCGAGTATATAGCCTACGAGTGAAGAAACAGAGAAAGAACAACTACGCGCCACCCTTAACGTCTCGAGTGCACCTACTCTCGAAGATTCTTTATGTTTTATCATATCTATAGATGCTTTAGCAATTGCTAAATGTCAGAAAGACATAGCTCACCTTAAATCGTGTGTTAAACAATCTGGCATACGCTTTTTTCACTTTTGGCAAATATATCGACCGTTTTCCGCTCTTTTTTTTCTCCTCTCTCTCATTTTCTTCGAACTCCAAGCCAATTCACGACGATGATGAAAGAACGATGCGAAAAGATATCGCCTTCGCAAATGTCGATTGAACACTCATCTTTATTTATTTTTTTCATGTAATACCGATCGTATTATGAATTATCCATACGAGAAACCTCCCTCTTTCTTATCTCATTTCACGATGATCCCTAAACTCACGATGGTCACTAAATTAGTATTTTCACAATCAGCTGGCGGATATAATTTGTCACGGTACCAATTATTCGTTTTTTTATCGAAAATTAATAACGCAATTGAGCTCTTTTGTTGTTGCTAATAACGTGTACACCGAGGCGGATATTTGTGGCGTATTTACATAATATGGTAAATTTCTATTTTCTTTAAGATTACATTTTTTTTACAAGTCTATATTTAAAACGGAGAAAAATAATCTTGTCTTTAGATCGATTGAGATAATTTTACGGGAATTCAGTTAACAAGCTGCACGTGGTGTTCTTTTCTTACGCATATCTAGGGACGACGGAAGGAGACGAGGGGGGAAAAGTGTATTTGCGAAGTATATTAATTCATCTGACGTAGATAATATATAGGGGTTGACGAAATTTTTTTTCTTTTCTGACGCACGTGGCGACAGAATGAATGTCTCGCGCGTGTGTCAGAAACGTAGAACGAAGACGAGAACTCGTGCCAATTGAGAGAAATTTTTTCCGACAGTCATAAATCCAATCTTGCTTATTTCGTTCAATTTTTACTTTCTCTTCGACTCGCCTCTGTTTTTTGTGGAAAATTTCTCATTTCCTGCGTTCAAAATATGGCAAAGTATTGGAAAAATCAAAATGAAAATTTGATCAGTTCTACGGGACAATAGCTCAATCATAAAATTCCATACCCACAAATGCCGAATTTCTAGAAGATCATCTATGAGAAATAAATTTTTGTAAATAATTTTAAAAAAATAGAATTAAGAGTTGATCATCTGAAAAAAAATGCAAAACAAAAAATCACTTTAAATTCAATTGAATGCATTCTCGAGGAATTGCCTCCATGGAAACAAATATGGTAAAATATTGGGAAAAAAAAAATGGAAATTTGACCAATTCTACGGGACGCCAGCTCAATCATAAAATTCCATATCCATAAGTGCTGAATTTCTAGAAGGTCATGTATAAAAAATAAATTTTCAAGAATAATTAAAAAAAACAGAATTGAGGTTTAATTATCTGAAAAAAAAAAAAATTCAAAACAAAAAAATCACTTTAAATTTAATTAAATGCATTCTCGAGGAATTGGATCCATGGAAACATATATGTGTCAGCCGTTACTCGTTCGCAAATTACTCGGCAAAAAGTCTGCTCGCGTTCTCTTTGGGAGCGCGGCCATTATTCATGGGTCCTCGCGAGAATGGGAGGAGGTGAAAAAAAAAAAAAAAAAAAAAAAAAAAAATCGTACACCCAAGCATACGTAAATACGTGTTGTATCTAAATAATACGAGTACAATCTGATTGGAAAAGCAGGCGTTAAATCGTTTGTACCAGAGAGAAAAAAAACGTAAGCGCTGTGAGTGATGTTTGAAATTCTTAGGCTTATATATGGGTTCTGCGGCCGGGGCGCGGTGAAACAGCAGATTCATGCCAGCGGCAAAACGATTCGTCACATTATGAACGGAATGCAAAGTAAACTCTGGCCAGTGGCAAAGTGCTCGTTCTACGTGCACTTGTCGTCTCGTACTGTATGCATTTTTGTGTCCCCTCTTCAAAAACTCTTCCCTTTCACATTTTAACGCTACGCGTATATTTTCTTTCCTACGCGTCGTTCAAACTAAAAACTCATTAAACGATATATCATTAAAAATAATGAACAAAATCCTTTTTTTAACCAATTAACAATTTTCAACAATTTTTTACTGTGCAAAGACTTTTTAATTGTTTGTCGTTCGACGTTTCTCACATTAATGTAGTAACGAAATTTCAATGAGAAGTCACTTGATATTATGTATCGGGTATAATAAATCGTTCTCACGGTCAGATGAGAGAAGACCTCGTGATTAGATCGCGATACCTAAGAATATATATATATATATATATATATATATATATATATATATATATATATATATATATATATATATATATATTATCTTGCTCGGATCGTACACTCGGATATTATGAGATTATTATTTATCGGTATATGAACGGATGTGCCACAATATTTATCTATAACTTCCTCATTGACACTATCATCCATGATATACTTTTACGTAAGTTGATATTATGTTATTATCATAACCTATTAGTAACCGTTTAATTTTACTATTCGCTCGTAGTAATTATTGAACGTAACACACATTAAAATGACACTTGAATTCATAAATATAAATTCCAAATTGTGGATTATAAAAAAGAAAATTATAAATATAAAAAAAAAATTGTTTTTAAAAATGATTATTTCAATCAATTTCAATTTCAATTCCACGCGATCCATCTGACCTGTTTCTCTTTGCTTATTAATTTTTCGACCGTCAAGTTGCGATTTTCACGTTAAAAAATCGGAAGAAAGTGATTATTTTATTTTGGGAACAAAACAAAAATCGTATCGAAAATGTTCAAACTACAGATTGTTATAAAAGATTTTCCCCTAATGTAAAAAAAAGTATTCACATCGGTATATCAAATATTCCCGGAGAGAATTGCATTTTTGAAAGATTTATTTTATTTTGAAAAAAAATAAATAAAAAATACATCTATTATTAGCTAACCGTACAAACCTTTTTTTTCCTCGTTACATAATTTTAAATAATGTATTTTTCATTTTATTAAAAAACAAAAATTGAAATAAATGGTAAATTAATTTGCAATAAACAAGTGAATTTTGTAAAATTTATAGGACATTGAATTTTAGATAAACATTTGAATATTTATGTAAAATCGTATTTTATACGAAGAAGGGTAAGAGTCTCTCGCGACCGCGAGCGTTGGCATGTGTATGCAATCGAAATAGCGAGTACGCGAGGTTGCACATTAGCAATATACGAACATTGCCACGAGAGAATGCGTATCGTGCATTCACAATTCGTTTTGCGGTACGTCGTTTACGCCTTTGCCCGATACGCGAGTAGACTACACTATATGATTTTTATGCTGTATAGTAACTTGCTCCAACATATATAAAGACATGTATATATACATATATAGCAGTTCGATTGCTGCCACGCTGTCTAGGCGATCGAGCGATCCGACAAATTCAAGCCTCGGATTCTCTGCCGCCTTATTCTCTCATTTAATATACGTACAAACATACTTCAACTGTATCTTAAAGTCTCATCATAATAAAAATCATAGATTCAAGATTTGTATGAAATCGCTCTAACATAAGACAGAAAATAATAACACTATTTGATTCGCAAATGAGTGCTGAATTTTTAACACCTTCATACAAAGTTTCACGCACGCAATTAATTATGATGAATTGTGATTAAAAAATAATTTCATTCGAAATGCTGCCCATCCCTGATTATGCTCAAAATAATTGTTTTTTAAATTTATGCAGTAAATTTCATTAGACACATTTGAACGACTTATTTATTTATCGTTCATAATGTAAAAGAGATTTTTAGTATTTTTTTTTCTTTGGCTTTAAACTTTGTTTTAACGTAATTTTTTTTTTTTTTTTTTTTTTTTTTTTAGCGCAACATCGACAGAGAAATCTATCGTTTGCCAACGTACACACCGATATTTTCCGTTTGCCGACATTTCATCTGCATTCGTTGCTCAAAAGTTAGCTCGTCTCGAGGTAGTTTAGTCTAATGCAAGAATAGTGATTTACGTAAAATATACCGTATGCACATACTTGCATCGAGGTAACAGCGCGAATTCTTAATTAAAATCCTACATATATGTACACACACACACAAGGTTCACACTCGAGAATCGTTGGCTCTCGATCGGTGCACGCTGCGCCTTACCGATCGTACTTTCCTTTTGGTGCATGCCAGTATTTATGTAAAGATATATACAGGATCGTTAAAAAATCAGGGAAATTCCAATAGCGGCGTAATTTTGGATTACCGAGTTAGGCCACTGTAGAGGCCGAAAAGAATAGGCTTTTTTGGGGATTTATTTTCAGAAAAAATACAAAATAAATCGAGATTACAAAATATGATGTTTATCATACATATCAGTGACTGTATACAATAATTTTTTTGAAGCGATTAATTTCAAAATGGCGGCTGCGCAGCGTTTTTGCGATGACATCTCCGTTTTTGTTGGCCGGGAACATAACTCAAACAATTTTCAATCGATTCTTGTTTACTTGTTTACAATTTGCTTCGTACCGATGTAAATTTTTATTTTCTTACATCATAATCTGATAAAATTATTTTGAACAGTCCTTCTTGGAATTTTTGATACGGTTTTTTTTTGGTCCTCCAAATCGAATAAATCACGCTTTTTCGGATTTTCAGTCGCGGAGCCAACCCCTCACAAAGGCTATAAAAAATCTTTGTTTTTTTAATTGCCATTTTATTGCATAAAAATCAATTTACGTCTAAAATCATATTACGTCTAAAGTCAACATCAAGTTGATCATTCATTCTGAATCACCCTGTACATTAAGGTATACTTGACCGGCGCACCGGCTCTCTCTCGCTCCGATGCCACGCTGTCTAGTCTACTCGCGAGTCTCTTATACATATATACATGACATATAAACCTCCAACACGACAAACGAAGCCTCTCTCAAACAACCCGTTGCATGTATTATAAACCATCTGTCTTTCTCTATCTCGCACGTTTTACCAATTCTATTCATGAATCCCGATACTTTTCGCGTTGCCCGTTGAGAATTTTCTATGAGATACTTCGAGAGTCATTCTCGTGCTATAACTCCGCATATATGCATTTTCTTCGAGAGAATTGACGTGTAAGTGAAATCTTCTTTTTCTTTTGGATCGTTTTATAGGAATGTCGTATTATTCTTTCATCTTCTTTGTTATTTGCGAGGAGTCCAGTCATTTTTGAATAACGAAAAGTCAAATTTTAGGATTGTTACAAATAAAAATGATGGTCTTTTTTTTTTTTTTTTTAAATTGGAAACTTATTTTTGGCATTTTTTTCCATAAATTGTCACATTTTCAATTGTTCCACTCGGTGTGTTTTTTTGTTAATTAATGAAAAAATTATCATCAATCCTATTTCGTCGTTAAACTTTTTTTTTTTAACGTATTAACGAAGAAAGTAAGCAATGGTCAATAAAATTACAATAGAAGCGTTTTTTATTTCTAACTTAGAATTCCGAAACATTTTTTTTTTTTCTCGTATCGTCTCTACTCGTCAGAAAAAATAACCCAGAGTTGGCATTTCGAACAACACTTTTATCTTCATCTCCCTTCGTCACCTTCGTCTATATTCTCTTCCTTTTTTGTTACGTTCGTTAAGATGCTGCGACGTGTCGCACGGTCCAAGATTTCTCGGTAAGATAAGACCGACGATATATCGTATATGCTCGATGAGGCATCACCTGCACGAATATGTATATAAGCAAACGATTGTACGTTTGCCGCTCTCTCTCTCTCTCTCTCTCTCTCTCTCTCTCTCTCTTTCTCTCGCTATGCAATAATACATCCGGTCTATCGATATACATATTGTAACTCGTAGAGATAAAATTTCCCATATATCCCATAATACTCACGGTGTTGATGTTCTTCAAATAATTTAACAATCCAACATTCTTTTATAATTATAATATATATATTTTTAATATTACGATGAAAAAAAATTGTTAAAAATAAAATAATTAGGAAAATCATCAGTTTTGCGTATAAATTACATAATTTTATAATTAATAAAAACGATAAATTTCGTGATACCAAAATATAACGATTTTAAAATCGTCTTAAATTTATAGTCTTTTTTTAATTGAAAATTTTCGTAATATAAATACGATAATAATGATTTAATCGTTGATTGTCGAAATAACGAAACAATTTTCAACAAAGAACAGAAAAAAAATCTTGCTAAAATTATTTAAGAATTTTCAACCCTAATTATACGATTTTTATTTCGATCCATAGAATTTTTCAAAATTTCCGCAGTGTATTGAACGTTTTTTTAACAATAATTCGTTGTTCAATTATAAATTGTTCGATTTCTCATTAAAAAGTTTTATATTGTCATCTGATAAAACCTGATGTCGATCCTGTCGTATTTATAACTATAGATACGAAAAAGCGATCCGAGTAGTCCAAGGCTGACCAAACGAGCCTCTTTCTACTTGCATAGCACAGTGTCGAATGAGCGGATGACAGAGCGAAACAGCAAGAACTCATTGAACAAGCTGCGGACATACCTAAAGATCTCGGGAGCCGACGGAAATATCCTTTAATTAATACGCATATAAAATAAAAACAACGAATATTTAAACAAGTACTTAATATTTAACGAAAATTGACAATTTATAAAAATATGAGCTTCAACTCAATATTTAATTTTTTTTTACACAAAAATAAAATGTCTAATATTCGAAAAAACTAACATCAAATTCAAAGTAATGTTTCGAAAGATCGACAAAATTTTTATTCAACAGAACAATTTTTTTATACAATTTCGAAAGATTTTTTCTTCTAGCGGATTGTAGTGAGAAAAATCGTTCTGCAAGTCATTTAATGAAAATATTGTATTTTCACGCTAATGTTTGCATCGAGTATACGAGTAAATCTTGGAGAAATACCGTGAGAGCTAAAAGTCATGAGAGAATGAGAATCGAGCGAGGAATACAAGTGCATGCGTGATCGAGATGCATTCACTCGCGCGGCAGTTGTTAAACTGTGTGGCTAACGTTGAACAACGAGGAAGGAGAGTGGTGTTACGCGCGAGGGGAAGTAACGAGTGTGCGATTAGTTTGCCAATAGCGAGAGAACGGAGAGATAGATAGATTAGTAAAGTCGTGTTTAAACGCAACGAAGTGTTTGGTACGTAATTATCGATGTACCATTAGATGCCAATCCAGTCGGACTCCTCCTGCTGCATACAATATAAATGTCATTTAAGTCCAGACAAAATATCCCGAAAACAATTTTCGTAAAATCCTTCGGTAGAAAAGTTTATGTTTCCAAAAGTTTTTCCCCTTCGAACCATTTTTCATTGTCCGAAACGTGGTTTTCCAAAAATTCATTATTTTCGGACAATTTTAGTGTTTATTGAACTCCGAGGCCCCGGAACATATTTTAAAACGTACCATGAAAAATATTAGCAGATTAACAATCGAAATTCTACTTCCAAACAGAGGAAGATATTTTTTTATACAAATTTTTTAATTATAAATTCCGAATTATTGAATGGCTTTTACTGCGTTATATCATTCACCAAAAAAATACATTATATATATATACCGAAGTCCGGACAAACGTGATTTCCGATGCTCGTAAGAGGATCCTTCGATCATGGTCGGCCAGTTTATCGTGATCGAATATCGTTCATCATCGCTCAGCAGATATACAGTGCTCTCGTGCTCTCGATATACAATGTAATATTGACTATCGAACTTTGACAAAATCTTTATCTTTCTACATCATAGAATCCTTTGATCCAATCATCAGCACGTCTTAACACGTTGACAAAAGATGGTCATTGTGTTTTTCTGCCAAGAAAACTTTGTTACATTTAAAACCATTTTTTTCAGTCAAACTTGTAATGATTAATAGCATTTTTTTATCATTCAAAAACTCACTAACAAAGATCTTTTATTTTTACTCGTAAAAATTTATAAAAAAGTTGAAAAGTCAATGAGTGGAGTATGAAAAATATTCATATTTTTATTTTTATATTCATTTTCATTAAAAAAATCATAATTTCATTTCATCCATAAATATACAGCGATCAATCATTGACTCGAGAGTCACTCGAACCATCGTTCCATTTCAGCCCTTCAATCATATATTCTCCAGAGCAATTTTTTTTTACCCACGCTCTTAACATCCGTGTATTACTCCGAAATGGCTGTCCTATTTTTGGAGCTAATACTCGTGGCACCACCTTCAGACGCTTCGCGACCAGTGACACGTGTGTATGTGCTGACATAAGGAAGAAACAAAAATGAATTCAGAGAAAAAAAACTGACAAATAACAAAAAAAAAAAAGATCGAGACGCTAAATTAAGTATGGCTGACGAGTGTCGTGCGTGCGCTTTGAGAAACACCCCCCCCCCCACACACCCTCCTTCTTCGAACTAGATGCAGACTCCCAGAATCCTCCCAGTCGCTCTGGTACCTTGATTAGCCTCGCTGAATGCTTACAGATTAAAATTACTATCATTTCCTGGACAAAGTCTGGTTCTAGCGAGCTCGAGTCTCGTGTATGTAGGTAAAAAAATAAATAAACCGGAATTTGAGACGTCTTTTCATTATTCTCGGGGGGGGGGGGGGGGGGTCCATACGGACGTAAATAATAGTTTTTTTCACATTCTACTATGTAAAATACTCGGATATATAATTATTGAAATGTTGATGTTCAATTAATTTTTTAACTTTCAAAATATTGCACGGTTTTTTAAATTTAATATTGATATAAAAATTCATTTTATTGACGTCAAAGTCTCAGTTCGGTCAAAAACGTTTTTGTGAGTACGAGACTTTCTGGTGATGTTGAATGAAACTTGCATAAATAAGATTAAAAAAGTAAACGAAAAAAAATATATAACAAGGCCTTCGTGCTCTTGTCTCCTTGGATCTCAAGTTTTCTCGCGTTCAACGATGGTTTAACGACTTTCAACGTTCCTAACTATTATTTCCCTGGTTAATAACTTAACGAGTGATTTTTAACTTCCTCGTCGAGAAGCAAAACACACACGCGCAACAGTGATATTTGTTCCGTAAGATTGCAAAATCAATTATCTATGGCTTTAACAAATAATCGATGGGAAAACAAGTTTTATGGTTCTATTTGAATGATTTGTGTAATAAACGAGAGTATGAGAATTAAGCTTGTAGGATTGTAACTATGCGAGCACGTTTGTAAATTTTTTCGAATTCATCGAATCGATTGAAAAGTTATATTTAAAAATATTAATTATATTTTGTGATTACCAGTTAAAAATGCAATTCAATTTTGACACTTTGTTTTTTGTTATTCACTACTAGTGCAATTATGTGAAAATCAATCAGAAAATCATTTTCTCAGGAGTTGAGACACTAATTCTGTTGCGAGTTTTACAAAAAAAAGTCTATTTGTAAAGTACACAAATTTATACGAATATTTTTTAACTATCAAACAATTTATCTTAATTATTGAATTTTATTTTACATTTCATAATTTTATTAATAACTAGTTAATAGATACTTGATTTTTTTAATTAATTTTTGTGAATTCACCTTTTTTTTTTACTGTTGAAAATAATTAATGAAAATGGAACGAAATTTCGATACTTTATGTCTTGAAAATGAATGCTAAATTAGCAGAAAACAAGTTTGTTGAATCGAAATTTATTATTTAAAATTATTATTACGAAAATAATGTCGTAAAATTGAAAGCAGTAGATTTTATCAATAAAAATCTTCGATTTCACGAGATTAAAGCTCGAAATAATTGGTGTGACAAGAGTTACGAGTTTCCAATATAATGACCTACTAACAATTGCCCTCGAAATGCCGCACATTATACGTTTAACAATTCGTGCCCACTCGTGCACAGTCACTACATACGTTGCTCCTTTTGCTCCTTTGCACTTTGCTCCGCTATCTTCAATGTTCACGATCGGTTCAGCCTCTGGTGTATCCCTCTCTGAAACGCGGCTCTGTCCGATTTACGTCAGTCGTGACTCACGATTACGTAGTGTAGGCACAAATACACTCGTTTAAAACCATTTTCTTTCCGTTGTTTCTTTTTTTTTTAACTTCTTCAGCTTCTGACATTCTCGGAAATAAGATCACGGATATTCCGTTCTTCGAGTATACTAACAGCGATTGCTCACACGTTGAAATTAGCTGGGAGTCTGTGGATTTTCGAAACAAAATCATTAGGTGACAAATGTATGGAGAAATTCGCAAAAGTCGATGGTCCGACTTTGAAAATCTGTGAAAAATCAAAAAATAATGATATCACAATGATTCAAGCGCCATTTTAAAGGGTTTTCGATCACGAAAAGTACGAGCACATAGTGGGGTTCCAACTCCATCGGGAAGCAACGTTACGGCGATTTTAGTGAAGCCACTTCTTTTTCGCCGAAATGCAAAAAAATTTTTGAATTTTCAAATCTTCTTTTAGGACGCTATATCGATGTATTTTGACTCGCTGATTACTAATTCCGTACCCGTTTTCTTGAGAAACTCAAAATTTCATTGAAAATCGTCCAAAAAGTGATTTTTTTCGTTTTTCGCCTTTTTCTCATTGAAATATTGAGATTTTGACTAAAAGCGGTGTTATTCGTGATCAGCGAAATTTCATTGAAAATCGTCCAAAAACTGGTCTTTCATTGTTCGCCTTTTTCACATTGATATTTTGAGATTTCGACTAAAACTCGGTGATTATTCGTAATCAGCGGAAAATTTCCGATCGAATAGGGTATCGAAACATTGAAAAAAGAGAAAAAAATTTTTTTGCAATTTTTTGCCCACCAATTAGGATTTTTAGGTTTTTGGTTTCAAAAACCTAAAAATCTCGAAATTTCAAATGGTTATAACTTGGCTCCCGTTTCATCGATTTTCGGTTTTGACGAGCGGTTTCAAAACCTCTCGGGTAGACTTAGAGAATGCATTTTGGATCATCCCGATATCTCAATTATTGTAGCCAAATTAGGCATTAGCATTAGGTGACAAATTGAAAAGAAAGCCGGTCAAGCATAAACATGCGGCAAGGATTGAAAATAATAAGTGAAAAAAAATATTTAAAAATATATTCTCAACCCTTAGAGTAAGCCATTTCGAATGATGTCCCACTTTACCTGAATAGGAAAAACAAAGTTTTTTTTAGATCATTCATCTTGGTAACTGAAAATTCGTGAAAATTTTGTTTTTGAAAAATTACCCAACAATCATCCGTGGAACGTTTTACTCTAGGTTTATACAAAATTTTAAGTCAATAGACTGAACCGTTTAGGAATTAGAAACGTGTGATCAAAGGAAACAGACAAACGGACGGACGGACACCCGGATCTCGTCATAAATTTCATTGAGTACTGAAAAGAAGCAGTTCATTTTAGTAACCAGTAAATTATTAAAAATAGCAAAAGCTTTATTCAGTAACTTGTAGTTTACTAAATTGCTATTCGTTGCCCATGAAATTGCACCTTGAAGATTAGGTTTTTCGATACGAAAGCAATTAAATATGAATTTTCGAGTCAAGATAGCTTTCATCCATTCATCTAAAATAATGCTACGATGTATAAAGATCAATAAGTACGACGTTTATTCATTTTTTTCATTATAGATAATAGAAAAAAAAATGTACAAATAGAATTATAAGATACTATTTCGTGTATATAAATTGAAATTACATTTCACAGCATTCGATATTTACTTCCAGTTAATAATTTAATTTTTTAAATACGCAAAATGAATATTCATCACCCTATTAATCATTAATCAGCCCATTCACCCTACGATAAATCTACCCTCTATTTTCTGACATTGTTTCCCGTTAACTGGGAGCATCGAGTAGATCGCCGATAAAGGAGAGCGATCAATTTATTATCATGACAATTGTGACACAGAAGAACGTTCGATTAAGCGTATCCAGTTAGAACGAGAGAGCACAACGAATGACGAAACAATATCGAAGTATATATATTTTTTCCTAGAATCGATATTCGCGTCTCTTATATTATAACGATGCCATCATTCTCTCGTCAAGCATCAATTTCCCAATTGTTCATTATATATCGTTAACGCGTGTCGATGAAAACACACAATTCTTACGATGGAATCTTTCCATGGAATTTTGTGATAAACATTTTTTTTCTTTCTTTTCCCCCTATCGTCATACAGAATTGATATAGAGCACGAGAAAGATCGACAAAAACACGGGATGAATGAAAGATTGACGAGCGTCGCACTGACAACGTGCTCGAAGCCTGTATTCGGTCGCGAGGGTTGCGGATCTTCGGGAATTCTCATTAACGATAATTGGATAATATCTCACGGTAGTCTCGTCAATTCGAAAGTGAGCACGAGCAGCACGAAAATTCGTGAATTTTTCGAAAATTTATCAACCAACGAATTGACAACTGTACCGGAAAAGATCAGAGACGATTTGAAAGTTCGTATTTATCAGCAGAGACAAAGGAATTTCATTATTTCCAACAATAATGGCGATAACGAAAATGTGACGGAGAAAAAATTGTCCAATGATATTGATGAGAAGGAAGGATCGATAATCGTCGCGTGGAAATGTTCACTTCTCGACAATACTATCAGAGAATTATTTTACAGTTGGAATTTCGACAAAACACGACAAAATGATAGATCGTTGTTGTCGATTTTTCTGATTATCGCATTGAATAATAATGAAAAATCGATGAAGTTTACGATAAACGACGAAGTATCTCGAGCTCGTCAGGCTCTCAATCGTTTCGTCGACAATTCCGTTCTATCGTTACGAAATCCTTCGCGCAGTCTCGCCATTGAGATATCGTCGACTCCTTTTGGAAATCCCGTCTTCATCGATTCTATATCACGCGGTGTGATTAGTAACGTTTTTGGCGATTACCAGTGTCTCATGCTGACAGACGCAAATGCAGTTCCTGGATCCGAGGGGGCTCCGGTCTACGTCACGCGATCGGAGTAAGTTCAACGTAACGTTAATATAGAGGATCTCCCAAAACTAGAATGTCAGAGTGACGCGTGGTTAGATTGGCTCCGGACCTATCGGAATAAGCAAATATGATCTCGGTAAAAGTCTCATGGTTTTCGAGAAAAATCGCCTATTTTGATTCGTCGGAAAATCGTTACCCAGTACTTGTTCAAAGTCCAAATTCACAGCAAATCCGAAAGTGGTCAGAAACACAAACGAAAACGATCTAAAATTTTTCACACAAATGGACTATCATTAAACGCTGTTCGTTATTGAATTTGACGAAAATCGATCTTGACCCTTTAAATTTATGAATATTTCAAATTTTTGTAATTTTCTTTCGTGTCAAACATAGTGGCTGAAAAATTATAATAATTCCCAGTAGTTTTGCCTGCGTCTTTTTCTATATTTGTTCTTTCATTCAGTGGTACAAGAAGCAACATATGCGGAATGGTGATTGCTCCGTTGAGCTGGTGTCGGGGTGAGTGGGTGGATTACACGTTCGCCGCGAGTCTTCTTCCTTGCTTAAGCAATTTATTACGGCCGAGAAGCGTCAATCAGCAAATCGTCGATAAGTCGGAAACGGGAATTGCCGGTACGTAAAATTTCTCATTCAAATTTATCGCAACCTTTATACACTCTGAAAATAATAGAATTAAAAGTAATTTACAATTATCGAAATTTACGTTATTTCTGCATCGAATGAAAAGAAAAAAATAACGAAAAAATCTCTTTTTAGATTCGTTGGACAAGAGTTTGGTGCTCGTGAGATGCGGCGATAGTTGGGGCACTGGAATTATATTTGATGCGAGAACTGGCACTATAATCACGTGTTCGCACGTTGTTCATAAGGCGAGGATAAAATTTGTAGCGAGAATGAGAAAGAGAGAAAAGAGATGAAAAAAAAAGGGAGATTGAATGTAATAAATATAGTATTCACATATGGTTAGTATAGGGGTACTTCTGTGCGACGATACCTCTTAATAACAAGGGCTCGTGACACAAACGTGCACACACCTACAAACACACAAATCGTTATTATATCGCTTCAGGCGCCGGAGAGTCGGATCAAGGTCGTACTTCGTCGTGACGACGATTCACAATCCTCAGGGTCGTCAACGACGACTTCGTCGTGGGCGAAATTGGTTTATCGAACCGCCAGAGGCGAGCCTTACGATGTCGCGATACTGAGTCTCGATCCACGTGAAATAGAGCCCACGCTGAGATCCATCAGGATCGCCGACGACGGACCGGTTCTTCGAGGTAAAGTTTCGACAAAAGTAATCGTCGATTCTCGATCAAAGGTACTCCCGTGTATAACCGTGCAAACAGTCTACAAATCAACGATACAAGTACTCGCCGATTACTTTCTTACAATTTTCCATTATTCTTTTTTCCGTGAAAATCGTTTAAAAGTTTTGGCATTTTTATTTTAGGTGAATTTTTCCGCAAATTTACTTTCTGAGAGTTTTTTCACTTCCTCAAGGACAAAGCTTCTTGATGGTGCAAAACAAATAGAAGCATTTCGAAAAATGCTCTCGTTTTGGATTTTGGCTTTGAACCCTTTAATAAACGTAATTTTCTGTATTATGTGTATGATGGAAAATCCTCGTATCTGCATTTTTCTTCGAAATCCAATGTACGCTGTATTAAAATTATACTGGTTTATCACGCGATTGCTCTTAACTTGTCTGAATTTATCTTAATAATGGGAATGTGATATTAATTTATATTTCGTGATAATTTGAAGGTAGGTGGTGATGAATTTCAATGATTTTCAAACGGTTACACACTAATTCTAACTGTGTAAATGACAAAGTGGCGATATTTCAAATTTTTTACTTAAAAATTTTATATTGCAATTAGTTGTGCCCCGCGGTTTTACCCGCGTTAAATTTCCATCCACCGATTCAACGCACCACCGCTGCTCCTTGGGGTTATAGCATAAAGTTATATGGCGTAGAGCCTTCCCGAATAAACGGGCTATCTACGCTAAACGAATTTTTCAAATCGAATCAGTATTTCCTGAGATTAGCGCGATCGAATAAACAGACGAACAAACAAACTATTCAGCTTTATTTTAGTAATAAGATTATCCCGATTGACTTATGAAATTTTCGAAATAAAACCAAACACCCTGTACAAGATTAGTTAATTATTATGGTCTTTTAAATAATCTTATAAATCGTAATGTGCGGAATAAAAAAGTGTGGATTTGAAAAAATGTAACAGGCGAAACTGTCGGCAGTGCCGGATTTCCCTTCTTCTCGTCGCGTTTTCCCACCATAACGCGCGGCAACGTATCCGGAATAACCGAATGCATGTTACGTACAACCTGTTGCGTACAGAGCGGTTCGAGCGGTGGTCCGATAGTACGATGGTCCACCGGTGAGATGCTGGGAATGGTTGTGTGCAACGCAATAACAACAAACAAGACAAAACTTTATCCGCGTCTCAACATGGCCGTACCGATAACGATACTCGTACCACCGATTAACGAATATCTCAGAACTGGCCGTGCGTATAGATATAATTGTTTTTTTCAATCTTGTTGACGATATCGCTCGATGTTCTATTTTTTTTTGCTTCATACATTGAACGATTTACAAAAAATGAAAAATTGAATATTTAATCTGGAACTAATAAACTGTGTGTAAATCATAAAAGTTTCCGTTAATTAGCTAAAAGTGAGATTTAACATTTTTTTTGCGATTATTATTCGCTTGTTTCAGAAATGAAAGCGCTCGAGGCACTCGCCAGTAAAGATCCTAACGTCAGGAGAACGTGGAATTTCCATCGTTTGCCATCGTCGAAAATTTGAATATACACTTTATCTGCGAAAAAATATACGGAATTAAGGTGAATACATATTTCGATAACATATTTTTTTCAAACCATACATTTTGCGAATTTTTAATCAACGCCGACTTCAAAATCCATGAATTACCATCATTTTGAGATCGACAACCTTATAAATCGTTAGATACCGATTTTTGTTAAAATTGAATCACTTCGTTTTTTTTTTCTTTCATCAATAGCATTTGGAGTTTTCAATTTTCTACACGAAACTCGAAATAAGCTACCTAGAAAAATACCAAGTACAAAATTCACATTAGAAACGAATTTTTCGTCTTCAACCATAATATAGCCGCCATTTTTTTTAATCTCGAAATTTTTACTAAACAATTCCGAAAGAAGCCATCTCAAAAACTCCCAAATACAAAATGCTCATTCAAAACTAATTTTTTTTTTCTTTACGCTCAATCCTACTATCCCCGCCATTTTGAATCTCGAAATTTCGATTTTACATTCACAGTGATACACGTCGAAAAAACCCCTGGTATCAAATTCCATTAAAATCGATTATTTTTTGTCTTTACGATCGCTTCTATTTTACCCGCCATTTTGCCTCTCAAGTAGTTCTTCCCCGGTACTAATTTCCATACGTTAACGAAAAATCTGATAACTCCTTTTGTTTGTCATAATCCGTCATTTTCGAATGAGGGGTCTAATTATCCCGACGATGGAAACTGCAAATATCGATAAAAAAACTGTCGAACGCAAATCGCAAGAGAAACGGGAATTTTATTATCGTTCGGTCGTTTTTTTTTTGCCCATACAACCCGTCACATTGCAATTGGAATCGTGTGTTGCACGTATTGAGATTGAAACGGAAAAAAAAAAGAAAAAAAAAACCCTCAGCGGAGATAGGAACGTGTGTCGTACGATACAAGTGGTGATTATAGCAGCGTTTCACCTTGCGGTGTATAATGAGATTAGAGGTCGCGGAAACGTGACATTTTAATTCACTCGTGATGTCCAATAAGTGCGCCATTACGAATTCGAGCGCTGTTCTTTTTTTTCCTCTGTGTACGATATAGACACGAGAAGAAAAACAATCTTATGACATTTCGTTCGATCGTACGAAGAGATTCTGTGTCGAAAGATTTATCTTAACCGGACACGATGTCTTCGATCTATTTGCAAACCAGAAATCACTTATACTTATGATTATCTCTGTTGTAGAACGAAATAATGCTTACGCACGTCGATGATAAGTTTGCATCATTTTACATGCGTATCGTGCGTTGTGAATCTATTTGTTCCTAAACCGGGGGCGGGGGGGAAGCGGGAGTTTCCAGCAATTACAAATCGACAACGTAATGACCGTGAATTGTTTATGACTTAGATGTTTTTTGTTCTTTTTATTTTCACTTTCGCTATTAAGAGCCATAGTAGCGTATGCATTACCTTATTTCGTGTAAGTTTTTTATTTTTTTTTATTGCTATCGACACTCGCAATCACTATTACAAGTTACAAAATTCGCGGTTCACGACATTTGATTGCCGTTTTTGTTGTTTTTTTCTTTTCTTTTTTGTTTTTCGTGTAAAATACTTTAATCCTCGTAGAGTCGGATGCAAAGTGGTTTTTTTTTGCTCGCGTGTCCGCGATACATTGTCAATGAGATTCAATATCGTATACTAATCGTCGTGTTTGTTCCTCGTTTTTTGTTGTTTTTTTTTTCTTTTTTTTTTTTTTTTTCTTACGAAAATTGTCGTATTTACATTAGTCAAATTGGAAGATCCTATCGAAGGCTCCGAGATGCGGTATGTACGGAACGTGCCACGTCAAATCGACCTGGCTGTGTGATTCTCACCCTCTGAGATTTCGTCAATTTTTCAGAATGTTCTCGCGACCTTAAAATCTTTTTTCTCGATTTTTAACGCTAACCGCTATTTAGCAATGATTGAAAGAAAATTGTTTTACCCAATGATTTTTGAGAATTTTCTTCGATTTGTTTCAATTACCGCTGAACGGCAGTTTTATGTCAAAATAATTTGTTTTTTTTTATCATTACAAAATAGCGATTAATGGACAAATTTAGAAAAAAAAACTTCATGCTAGGGTCGTAACGACAATATAAAAAATTGTGAATCAAATCCCAGGGCGTGAGTCACGGCCGGGTCGATTTTACGTGGAATGCCCCATATATATTTATTGCTAAAAAGTTTTATTCGTTTCGTTTATCGAGTAATTATCGCGAAAAAAAACATTATGTATTCCGGTCGCGTTACAATTGAATGTTTTTTCTTCTATTTTTCATTCGAGGTATTAATTGAAAAATATTTCGTCGTAAGATTGTTCGTTAAACGCTCTTAAATGATAATGGCTCGACGACCTACGATTTTTTTTGTTTATTCTTTTATTTTCGGGTTTTGTTAAAGATGATTCTGTTTTTTTTCGTCGCTCCTCTCGATTTAGACTTTAGACGATAAATTCTTCATTCTCGTTGCACAGACAGTCGTAACACTCCCATCACTTTCGATTTAATTTATTTATTTAGTCGGTGAATAATTTGGTATTCTTTTTTTTTTACAACTCTCCCTATCATAAAAAATGTCTACGTTTCATTAAAATTTATCAAAGGTTTTTCTATAATTCATTGAAAAGCTCTACGAAAACCAAGATGATGGAAGAATGAACTTTTTGTATTTTGGACATTTTTTTTATGTGTTTGTGTGGAGAAATCGTTCTTTTATTACATTTCTAATGGGGGATTAAAAAAATGACTCTGAACTAATTTCTGGAACAAATAAATAAATAGAGAGAGCCCGAAAGTAATGGTGAGTTTTACAAATCTGATTGTGTATTTCGTTCTCGTCGAAAGTTGTTTTTCTTTTCGCTCTCGTACGCTACTGACGCCTCGATACATTTTTATCTTCCTCTTCACAAGGTACGCACTTGCATATGATATTCGTTACATAATTAAATAGATACATATTAATTAACATGACTTTACAGTAGATTACACATTACTGTATTATATACACCGTGGATGGAGTTCTTCCTCTTCTTTGTTCATTGGTAGCTTCAAAATTACCAAATATTCACTCGATTAAGAACTAATTATGTTTATCAAAGAGCATTTTTTTTTCTTAATTCGTTCAAATCCTCTTATTGTCCTCTAAAATATGACGAGCGTGTTATTTCTTCTTCTTCCTGTTTTTTCGTTCTCAATGAAAAAGTAGGAAAATAACGAGGGATAAAAAACGATGGACCGATGTTTATCGTCGATTTTTTTTTCTTTTTCTTTTCGTTTAATTCCAACCGAATAGTTCGTAACCTTTCATCTTCTTTCGCGAACTGGTAATGTTAAAAAATCGACGTGTTTAAGTAAGTCTCTCGAAGGACGGAAAAATTATAAGCGTTTTTAGGGACGATCGCGTCACATTAAAAACAAAATCCAATGTCCGAATGACAGTCCGATCGACTTCTTTTCGCGAAGATGAGGTCTTCGAGTACAAAGCAAAAAAATGAAGAGAGACAAAAGAGAAAATATTCAAATTTCTCATAGTTACTTTTGTAAAACACACTTACAGTACACCTGAGCCACGTCCAACCAACATTAGACTCCGTTTAGCGAAATAATTCAATCGATGCACATTTATTAACACGATTCCGGTCAACACACACACACACACACACACAGAAAGCTTTTTTCTTCTTCTTCGCTCCTTGCCCTCTCTCCATCTTTTTAATCGTAATATCTTAATCGTTCATTCGAGTCGAACTGTAATTGCTGCTCGTCGTGTAATTCCATGAGCATTTAAGTTCACAACGTAATAGCGACTAGAAATTGTTCGATGGAATTGCTCACGAATCCCAATTCTCTCTCGTTGTCTCTCGATCGTGAAAAATTTATAACATATATATATGCATATATATACAGATATATTTATATGAAAGAGCATTTCCAGGACTGTTCTTCGATGTAATGGCAGTTTTAAGGATTCGTTAATGATATTGTAGAACTTTTGAAATGTCCTGAAATTCAAGATATGAAATAAGAATACTGAATTAGTGATTATTCCGATAAAGTACTGTTTTGACGCTGCAAATTCTCATTTTTTGGTGATTCACTCCCTCGAGGAACGTTAAGTACGATAAAATAGGAAATTTTATCATAAAAATTGTTTATCCAGAATTTTAACTCGGTTATCGACGTTTCAGGAGTAGTCACCGATACCAGTCAGCCCAATCATTGCCCATTGCAGTTTCAAAAAATTCTTTTCTCAATTTTCGAAAACGAAAGTGATATCAGCGACGGTGAATCCGAGACGGAAGGAAATTCTAGTTGATGGGGAAAAAAACAAAATTGCAAATGAACATGATTTATGGCATGTGGCAATAATCCGAAAACCATTTTTGTATCCAATTTTTGGGAAAACTAAAATCCGATTTCGATGAGTGAAAGGTCATTCGGTGTTCGTTTAATTATTACTCGATAAATGCGAGTGATAACATTTACGAGATAAGTTCAATTAATATCGACGTTTCAATATTGCTTTCAAACAAATCGCTCTAACTTGTAAAAAAAATTGACATGAAAAATGTTTATCGGTAAACTCACGGAGAATTCTCAATCACGCAAAAATGACTCTTCATTCATGAAAATCGTACGAGCATTAAAAATTTAACCTCCATTTAAAAAAGGAACTCAGGAACTCAAAAAATATCCCGTGTTGATCATTGGCACAAAATACATTATTTTATGAATCGATCGTTGTATATATCTTTTTTTTCCCCGATACAATTTAGCAATTCTCCGATCCAAGCTCACTTTCATTCACATCAGTTTCCCTTAAAAAAAAGTTTGTAGACAATTTTTTTAACAATTTAACCTCGATTGACGTGATTCTACAACTCGGCTCCCTTAATCCGGTTTTAATCTCACTTTTTTTACCAAAATCTTAATGTCCTGTAAATTTCCAATTATATAAATATATATATATTTATAGATATATATGTATATACTTCTCGTAACCCGCTGTTCGCGAGAATCGTATAGCTCTCGATTTTTCGTTTTTTTTCACGATTAAAAATTCTTTCGTACATTGATTCGTGGGTTCAAACGGAATGAAACGAATGAATGTGCGAGAAAAGAAAAACGTTGAGTAAAAAAAAATAATAATTGTTCATTGCTGATAGCCATTGGCCTGGGTGTGTGCATCTTGACTGTCTATACTGTAACCAGTAATGCTATCTGGACTCTGGAGTGAAGCCGCGTAAAGCGGGTTGACCGGTGTTGCATTGGTGTCGAATTGTGTTGAGTCATAGACACTGTGATTCTGCAAAACAAAACATCATTCCGCTGTCGGTTTTCCAACGAAGATCGAAATAGAGAGGGCGGGTTTTTTTTCCCCAAGCCCTCGTTATAAAATATATATATGGGGCGTGGCACGTGATGAGACAATTTTTGTTGGCCGGACATTTTCGGGCGATCCATTTAATTTCCAAAAATTCATGAATTAAGGGAAAAAAAAGATCTCTCGAGTTTTTAAGGAAGTTGCTGGACTTCACGGTAGTCAAATGAATGTTAAATTTTAAACATCGTTTAATCAAGGTTTCGTAAATTTAACAATGAAAAAACGTAAAATTAATAACAATGAATTTACAAAAATATTGACTGGTTTGTGTCAATTTTCAAAACAGTAAATATTCCTTCAATTTTTTTCAAAGAACAATCCGTATTTTTATTTATTTTTCTTAAATACCATTGCGGGTAATTGGCCATAGTCGATTTATGTTCGAGAATTTTTGGAAATGATGTTAAACATGTAACACTCGTTTGACCAGTGTGTAATGCTGCAGCCTCCTTAAGGTTGTCACTATATTTCAATATTTCTTCGTGAAGCTGCCCAATCAAGAATTAAATGACTTTCAAAAAATAGCCCTGACCAAAAATCATCCCATTCAATCGGACCGAATATTATGAGATATTCCAGACAAAGCTCAACGATTATTGACCAAGCAAATCTCTCGTTACAATTTTACCGTAGTCACAAGCAAAACCGAACAAAGTGACATTGTGAAATTACAAAATTCGGAAAATTTCATTAGACCGCTCTTTTTTTGTTCGATTTTTCAAGTCATCGTTCGTCACTCTACTTCGTAAAAAAAACTCTCGAATTAAAAAGTCATTTCGCTCAATCTGGAATGTCCCATATATAATGCGGAAAAAAAATGTACTTTTCATGACTGTTAGATAAATGTAGATATATATTGTCTGCCGTACAGAAGCACTACACCACGTAACCAAGCTGTACCGCGGCGCACGCATAATATACACATCACCACATAAAACGGTGCGCTACAGATTTACGAGACTCGCAAACGACTTGTTTCGCGAGTATGGCCCGAAGTATCGATCGGTTCTTACAGGGGGTAAGAGCTGGGCGCGGGGGGATGGCGAGGCTCAGGTGCGATAAATGTGCAAACATGTTTATAGCGAATCGTTGCATACTGCGTAACGATTTGAAAAAAATAAGAAAAAAAATTGCAAAATTACCCCGAGTTAAGCCAAAGTGACGTTGGAGGATTTACGAAAGAAAAAAGAAACAATTGAGAATAGCGTCGGATAGTTTCATCGCGATTAACTTACACATTTAATTAACGATTTATTTTCATTATCTCAAAGATCGGTATGATAGTCGGTACGAATAGCGCGAAAACCATTGTGCGTTAGAATAAATAAAAAATAAAACAAAATGCTACACTCTACAAATCACAGGTTTAATTCAACAGAGCCACTAGGTAATTTTCATGCTCGTATATACATTTAAAGAACTTAAGCTCGTGTAATACTTTACTCTTAATGTAAAATTTTTTTTCTTTTTCATTTCCTCTTCGTTCATAATTTATATAATTTATAAACAAAAACGCGTGTATGTGTTTTTGTATGTGTGTGTCTGTTTGTGCATTGCCAAACGAACGTTTTTCTCGTTCTATTTTGGGGTAGGGGATTGAGAATGACGACACCCGGTGGACAAATGGTGAATATAACAAAATGGCCGTTGAAAAGTTCAAGTTTAAGAGGTTAGGAAGAGTAAATGTGCTGAGACACCGGAAAAAGTGAATAGATATTGAAGTGTGACGAAAATGAATGATTAAATATCTTAAGTGATACGTATTTTTTTCTCTGTTCATCAATATTCTTTTTGTTGCAAGTGTTTGAAATAACATATTCAAACATTTAATTAGATTAAATCGTGAAAAATGATTTTCGAGGAGATTCCTCATGTTTCATGTTCATAAATCTTCGTTGCGTTATAAAAATAATTAAGTTTCCATCGTAATTGTGTTCCTCTAACCTCACTTAGTCAAACCTCCAAACGGCCATTACACCTGCGATCGCCAGCGACACTATCGTCAATCCGTTTCACCAATATTTTCGATTTTTTTTCATCCCTTTCTTCGGACATCCAAACACGAATAGAAAATTTCAAAAGATCGTTTTGAACGAGAGGCTCTCGATAAAAATGTAATATGAAGAAAACGCGTAATATTTACAGTTAGAGAGAGAGAGAGAGATAGGGGGAGAGAAAAACCGATTACTCGGGACGACTTTTTTTTTCGCTGTTTCTCATCGTGGATATAGGTTAGTTATTTGCGAAATATCGTCGAAGCTCAAAACAATTAGTCGGGTGAACGTGAAATTTGATTATCATCGTTTTTCGGTGGTTCATCGACTCTTCTCAAGGGACTCTGGTATCTTGGAGGTTTGAGGGATTGCAAGTAATCACCGAGACCGCCCGATTCTTTCGATTTCGCGGAACTTTCGCGATGCCGATTTTTTCTCGTATTCGCGCCACTTGAATTAGCAATTTTCGTCTCTAAATCAATCGACGAACACTCGTCATCTCGATCTCGCGTTTGAACGTTTTTCGCGGCTGATAATTCGATGAAATTTTCCATATTTTCATCACTCTCCGCATCCGTGATTCTTTGCGGATTAATGGATTCGCGATTTTCACTGTTCAATATATTCTCCAAGCTGGTCTCGAGGGGCGGTGAAATATTTTTTTCCGTCGATAATCTTTCGACTACAGACATTTCTTGACTTGAATTATTCGCGATCGAGCTTGTCACTATATTTCCACTATCGGAGAATAAATTAACGGTACTGTCATTCTCATTGGGTTTGTAGATAAAATTACTGGCTGTGTTTGGCGAGACAATTGAATTTGCGACGCCGTCCGAATTTACAATGGGATATTTGCCGATTGGTGAAATTTCATAATTCCAATTGGGTCTGTCGTAACTCAATTCCGGCGTACTTTTCTGAGCGTCGATGAAATTAATACTCTCGGACGGTGAATTTTTGCCAAGTTCGGGCGTACTCTTTTGCGTTTTACGGCGCAAACTGAGCAAATTACGGGCGTCCGGTGATGTATCGTAAAGCATTAATTGTGAACTCGAACGGCTCGTACTAGCGGTTTTTGTTTCCCTACGGGAACCCAAGGAATAGAGGGATGTTTTTTGCTTCGAGGCGGATGGCTTTGAGGCGAGCGATTCGTACAGGGGCATGTGAATAGACGGTGTATGGACCTGATAGATGTAATCGCTGTCGGTCTTTAGCGAAGAGAAACTCTGCTGATGGGGCAACGATACCGTATCCTCGTCCATCGCGTCGTCCACCTGGGCCTTGTACGAAAACATTATCGAAGGCTGTGAGATTCTGAAAATTTGAAACAAATAAAAAAAAGCTGGTTAGCGATTTTTTCGAATTATCAATGATTTTAATTATTGTTAATTATAAAAAATTGTAAATTGAAAATTCCATAAAGACTTGAAATCGATCATTATGAAAATTATATCGGGAAATTTCATAGAACCATTGAGTTGATTGATTATAAATATTGTAGAATTATAAATAAATCGTTCGTGCCGATCTTACCCGAAGAATTCCGATAGGAATGTATGATATACCAGAGGAGTGAATAGCGTCAGATAAACCGCTGCAGTTAGATCAACGACGCACAATCCCGCAGGATTCTGTGTGTAATTCAATAGTCCAGCGCCTATTGACTGTACGAGGTTCATAGTCGCCAGAGCACCCGCGTAAACGTAGAAACTTTTTCTCGCTGTAAAAAAAATGTTATTTCATTTCTATTCCGTACTAACTACATTTTTTTTCTAGATTACGAAAAAAAAAAAAAAATTCAATCAAACTTGTAAGATGTTTCAAACCTACTTGGTAGGGTCAGTCTATCTCGCAATCTTGTCCATGGAAGGATTAGTATGAAGATGTATATCTGAAGAAAAAAAAAATAACAATTAACATTCAACACCAATTTTAGCTTCGAACAAGATGTACAATCGTACTTCGATGTTTTTTAACGTACCACGGTGAATACAAGACTGCTACAAAACCAAAACATCATACCGCCATGGCCAAACACGTAAAAGTCCCTGCTAGGAATGTGGAATGTGTCGTCGGGTAAAACTAACTCTAGCGTACCTTGAGTTATGGTAAACACAAGAGCTATTAGCGAAGTCGCTACTAAAACTCTTCTGATACTCGACCGACTGTCCAGATGCCCTGGAAGACCAAAAAAAAAAATCTTCCATAATATCGAAAATTCTATGAAGCTGATCAAGGATGTTTCGCGTATAAAGTCACAAATGTTCGTTACAAATGACGATACGAGAATCTTCTGATATAAAAATTTCAAAAAATTCATCCGTATCAAAGCCCTGGCCAAACATCCTTAAACATCGAATGAAAAGTTGATTTTGCTCACCAAATGCCAGGCCAAATATCACAACGCTCATTTCGGTGGAGAGTAGAAAAAATCTGACCGTCACCCAGAGCACCTTGTCGGCTGTACCTCCCACCGTAGCTGCTGCATTTACGGTCATGGAAACTACGCACCTTATCAACGATATCACTATGTTACATATTACAAGTCCGTAAAATGCTAAAAATATTGGACTGCTAGTGGCTCTGAGTTTGAGCCTGGCGCGATTAAAACGCACAACGATGAAAAGTAGAAACAGTAGATTGGGCACCAGTATCCCTAAGTCCCATATTCTAACTCTGTAACGGAGAACAGAACGGATAAAATTTAATTTTATCTTGTTCAACGAACAGAAAATCATGATATGATAGTTTGGTGATGGAAAAATAAACGGATAGAGTACACAATATGCGACATAATAAATTTTAAATGAATTTTAGTGAGAAAACAAAGAACGTAACAACTAAAAACACAGGAAAACACAAATTTTAATCTAGAATTGTTACGTCCATCGGCGTATAAATTCTTGCTTACTTCGAGTCGTGAATTTCTTTGTACAAAACAAGTTTGCAAAAGTGTTCGTCGTCCTCCATAGCCGAGCTTATATTTGGATCATCCGTGGTACTGAGATCCACCGTCTTAAGGTGATAACTTTCCGACACTGTCTTCAGTTCTCCCTCTCCGTACATTGTTTTATAGCTTTTTAAACAACTTTTACTTCCTCTCCTTACTCTCGTGCCATTTTTTCACATCTTCGCTGCGTCGTTAAAGATAAAAACAATAAAAACAATATTACAGCATTAATAACAATGTCGCAACAATAAAAAGAAACAATAGTAAAGTCGTCTTGAGGATATTTTATTATCAGTAATAAAAAGAATCACGACAGCATCTATTGTACATCGAGTTTCACTAAAATACCATTGTTCTCGAAGTTTAACCCGTAATTTCGCGAATGACGACTCGGGAGTAACCTTGATAACGCGCTTAACCTCTTTTGATCCGACAGGAGTGAGGAAAAAAAAATGAAAAGAAACTAGCAGGCAACCAAGCGTTAACGGAATCAACTTTCTTGAAAATATGGTAATTCAATGAAAGAAACTATCGGGATACTTTCGGACGAACAAAAGGAAAGATTTCCTTTAAAATAACACAAAGAAAATACCTGTCAAAATCAGCGTCGCGCGATTTCAAGATTGAGTCCTTACCTCCCACCCCCCATTCTAGGTCGTAAACGATGTTACCCCTAATGAGATTAAATATAAATTGTGTTTAATTAACTTACGGGTCTCCAACGAAACGAACATTTTACTTCACGAGGGTCGGATATAATCGTGCATCGGACTAAATTCTTTCGAGAACCTTTTGTTCCTCTCACTCTCACTCTCTCTCTCTCTCTCGCTCTTTTGTGCGTGTTACGTGATTCACAATTTTTCCGAGTTTCGCGTATCCTTCTGTCTTTCTCGAGGTTGATCACTGGCAAAAACACACAGTCGCACTAATGGTTAAGTGGGAAATGCATTTGACGTCCGTAGTTTTTACGCTTTTTCATTCACAATTTACGTTGACTTGCGCGTATCGGTTGCTTTGCACTTGATATAACGCCAAACGAAATAACTAATCACGGTATATTTCACCGCGATTATTAAAAATCCAAAGCGCAGTCCGCGAGACTCGTGCATTCCCGATTTTATCTCGTTTTTTTTTCTTTTTTTCTCTATTTAATCTCTCCCTCCACAACGCCCGAGTACAACTTTCTCTATATATATATATATATATCTCTCTCTCTCGCTGTTTCTCACACTACACACTCGCGAGCACCTATCTTTCTAACCAGACTGTAGCGGACTACGCTCGACGTGACCTCCCCAGGACGAGAGATTTTTTTTACACACGATGTACGTATATACATTCTCGATTTTATAATAATTGCTTCTCCGACCTTGTGTATTCCCGATTATTCAATATCCACGGATAATAATACTCGCCATTTCGACACATTGTTGCAAACAAACGTTTCAATCTTCCGTTTACGCGCGTGTCAAAAGCCGATAAAACAAAAAAAACGCTTGCACCACAATCTTTCTAGTCTAGTGATAATTCAGAGGCGGCCATTTTTAAAGTGAGAAGATGGCGTCGTGCGCGGGAACGCCATTTTGATTTTTGAAACTACACAAACGTTCGTTCCGTTCGATTTTCTTTTCTTTCATTTATTATACGAAAGTACGAAAGATACTGTGATACGATATTGTAATATTGCCTTAAATGCAATTGCAAAGATGTCATCGAATGCTGATTACTCGGGAAAGCTGCTTTGCAATGTACACCACGGACTTGAGAGTCCAGAGCCCGGTGAGACAGTTCTAATTGACGGTGATTACGAATATTGGCACTATCGTTGTGACGGTTTTGACGATCAGGTATTTATATACAATCGAATAGTAAAATCATGGAAATTCCGACAAATAATATTTAACGTGTGGAGAAAACATAATATCGGATGATTCTCAGGGATGGGGATGCGGCTATCGTACATTGCAAACTATTTCATCATGGCTTCACATTAACAAACCAATGGCACCTGGTGTACCTAGCCTACCGGAAATACAGAATATATTGGTCGATATTGAGGACAAAGAAACGTCTTTCGTGGGCTCAAGATCGTGGATCGGAAGTTTCGAAGTAAATCGTAAAAATAATAGCCAAAAATGAACGCATCCTGATGGCAATATTTAACAATATTCCGGCATACCTTAAACGTAATAATAAAAAAACAAACTTTTCCTAGATCATTCTGCAAATTTTGCTATCAGGAATGAATTTTCATTTATGACTAAAAAAAATAGAAATATCTCGATAATTCTAACACGATATTAATTCACTCAGGTATGTTTGGTGTTGGATCAACGATACGAGATTCGAAGTAAAATAATACACGTATCAAAGGGTAAAAATCTCGAGGATCACGTGACGAATCTCAAGACGCACTTTGAAGTGTTTGGCAGTCCTATTATGATGGGCGGCGACGAGGATTGTTCGAGCAAGGGAATCGTTGGTATTCACATGGGGAAGGAGAATAATTATTTACTCGTCGTTGATCCTCACTTTGTTGGGCGTGCGAAAAATTCCGAACAATTGCACCGTGATCATTGGGTGAAGTGGCAAAAATTGAATGACTTTGTTGACAGTTCTTTTTACAATCTTTGCCTACCGCAGATAAAGAGTTTTTAATTTTCGTGGAATTCATACTTTTTTCGCGTTACATCATTATTCAAAAAGTCCATTATTATTATACTTTTTAAACGATACATGCCTTATTTAATAGCGATATATATATATATATATATAGCTGTATTTTTTTCCATAATTTCGTACGTATAACGTTAATAAATTAATCGGTATTTAGTATAAGACAGACTCCTTGAAGGACCCATAGAGATATGTGTTCGGTTGTTCCTAGATCTGCCTCAAATACCAAACCTATACCCATCGCGTTGCGTCGATTCGAAGTTGTGTAGACTGGAGTTTTTATCGTATTCTGTTTGAACGATTGAACAAAAAACATTCTATGTATATTAATCTTGCAATTTATCTTAATTATATCGATTTATTTTTATTATCTCGTTTCCTCTCGATTATATCGATTCCCCTTGAGTATATCAATTAATTTCGATTTCATCGATAACTACGATTTGGTGTACCTGAAGTTTTAATCTGTGAGCTTCTATGGGTATGATTGTTACAATCGGTAATTCTTCTATAAGTACTTTCGGATATGATCTCTTGAGACAATGATTCTCCATGTCCCATCTGGCTCCCTCCAAAAACAAGCCTTGTACGTAACAACCCTTAAAAAAATAAAATCAAATGTTTACAGTTGCAGAACCGATATGAGAGGTTTTAAATAACAAAAAAAATAGTTTTTACAAACTTTTACGAATGACCCGATAGAATTCTGGTTGATCCGCTCTACATCATGTAAGAAAATTGACAAAAACTCATCTTCTTAAAAATAGCCATGAATCACACCGATTTGTTGAAAAACCACTATAATTGCATTTCGATGCTAAAAGAAAAATACCGAATAACAGCACACGACGAAATTCTATCGATTAATTGATAAGTTTGTAAAAACGATTTTTCTCCATTTTTTTCGAGTAAAAAATGAATTTTTATTTGATAGAAAATTTGCTCTGTACCTGATCTGGTCTTTCTTCGATTTCGTCGGCTTTCGAGAATCTCGAGACTGCCGTGTACACGAGAGATCTGTCGAGAGGCCAATTATTCTTTCTACAGGACATTTGTACCAAAGCGGCGATATATGTTTCCGGTATGTGAAGCCCCGAGAGCCATATAACGATCGGCTCGTTGCATCCAGCCTGTTTCCAACAGAGCACAATTAAAACGAAACATTTTTATTTTATTTACACATTTTTCGGAGTAAAATATTTGTTAAAAGTTTTTTTTGTTGTCCGAATTTTACCCAATTCGTGTATTGGGCTATTCTCTTCTCGAAATGATCCATCCAACCGCCAAGATTTTTTTTCGTTGCCGGTGCCAAAGCTGCCCATTCTTTAGGCAAAATGCCCTTGTAAAGAGCGTTCGAAACGCTGTCGAGTACCGCATCCATACCAATTTCTCCGGCTATTGCCTGTAACGAAAAATTTACTCGTAAATCATTTTTATGCATTAGCGCAAATGGATGTTATTGGATTTTTTTTCTTTTCTTTACGAATATGAAAGGAAGAGAAACAAATCCAATAATCTTCATTTGATGAATGGCAATAAGTATCGTTGTAAAAAAACCTTTCTCAGCTGTGACAGTGTCGTTGTCATTCTTTTTATTAATTTGTTAAATCTCTCGAGCTCCTGAAACAGCACCACTGCCGATGGTGTGACACCGAGACCGAAGTTTCTCTTCACTTTTATCATGTCGTATTCCGGTGGAATTTTAGCGAGTATCTCGCTCGCCACATTGTCGATAAATTCTTCTCTGCTTATTCCAACACTGCTCACAGCTGTTTAATAGATTTTTAACCATCAATTATCAATAAGTTCGATTTTTTCCTCTTCTCTGACCCCAATGATACCTGGTCAATCACTGTTAATTTATTTTAAGTAGGAGTGCAGAATAAAAAGTGGAGAAAAAATTGTGCTTACATTTTTTATTGATCGAAGGA
The DNA here is from genome assembly GCA_958009045.1 of Oxytorus armatus. Lineage (NCBI taxonomy): Eukaryota > Metazoa > Arthropoda > Insecta > Hymenoptera > Ichneumonidae > Oxytorus > Oxytorus armatus. The sequence goes on along the minus strand of OY253748.1, from coordinate 30,926,117 downwards.
GAATCGTTTAAAAAATCTCAAACGAGAGATTGAAAAATATTCAGACTGGTATATAATAAAATTGTGACTATCCATTTTTTTTAACATTTGTTTTATTTTGAAGAATGCATCCGCATTTTTTAGGCACGTATCTGAATATTTGTTTACGTGATCGAAATATCTTCAATAATTGGGGTTTGGGATGGACCGATCGGATGTTTGTTTTTTTCAACAACTTAAAAAGGATCGTGGAGCCCTGACTTAAATCAATTAATCCTATAATAATTGCTATTAAATAAATAATTTTTATTTTACATACGTGTTACCACCAAGCCAGCTTTTAATACAGAGTATAATGACAAAAAAATGAATTACACATTCGTGAGGGAAAAAAAAAATCATACGAAACGACTTATAATTGTCAAACCTGTTTGAGGCTGTAGTTCAATGAGATTTGACCACATATCCTTCGTTGTTTCCGTAAAATAACCAATTTCAGCGTTTGGATTAAGGCCAAAGACTTCCGGTGAATTAACCAATGGTAATTCCTCGATAAACTCGATATAATCTTCGCGATCTTCCAATTTTGGTATCACGTAATCAACGCTCTCGTCGCGATAAAAGTGAAACGGTTGAAACGAGTCGAATAGAAAATCACCGAAGTACTCGTCCATGTAGATCTTTGATACTCGACGATCGTAATTGTCGATAACTCGACCACCGTACATTACCTTAAATTTTTGTAAATTCATCGTAATTTTATCGTTAGATGGTTATTGAAAAATTAACTCTGATTAAAACGTTGACACAATTACAATAAAAAAAAAAGATCGAAGAGTTGGTAAGGATCGAAAATTCCTCAATAACCGTTTGTTCGAAATATTTTTACGATCATATAAACGAATATTCAGATCTAATGAAATTGAAGATTTTAAAAGAATTGAAAAGATTTTAAAAGAATTACTATTCAAAAAAAAGAACTGTTAAATACCGATCTAAATATTCTTTTACATAATCAGAAAATTATTTCGAACAATCTCTCGTTTAGGATTTTCGATAAATTGAAGAAAAAAAACTTGTTGGTAACTCACTTCGCCGATTAAATATTTAAGACTGTTCCATGGAATTCTGCTGGATTCTTTGCTTTCCATTGCTTTTGTCAAGTATGTATCGAGTATCGTGATGCATACGTTAAAATCCGACTCGTTGAAGTCGTAATTTATGTTCCAACCGATTTTCCCATATTTACGACGTTCCTTTAACGTAAAGTTAATGAACATTTTTGTCATTTAGATAAATTACATTCTGATTGAAAAGAAAAAACGTCTCGTAATCCAATGAACGGCAACTCAAACGCGATAAAGTATTTTTTTAAGTAGAAACTTTTCCTTAGTCTTTTTTTTCCGAATTGGTGTAATATGAATACAAAAAACCTTGTACCTGAACAACAGCATGATAAAATGCAAGGACGTAAATCAGATGTTTGTAAACCGGATGTTCGCAAGATTCCAAATTTTGCGAATTCATCTTGAAATAAGTGTTTCTCAAATTGAGCTTGAGACCATTTGGTGGCTCCGTCACGACTAAACAATAACAACAAATTCTTTTATTCGTTCATTATCAATGTATATCGTATTTTTTAAGGAATATTGACAAATAAAAAAAAACAATCACTCACCCTTTAGTGATTGTTGGAGTATCCCTATTGGAAAATTATTCGTCGGATCGGTCGTGAGCCAGAGACGAAAATCGGGATGAGGTTTTCCCATATTTTCCAATCTCTTCTCAAGCTCTCTCGTAAAGCCCAGAAGCAAATGACAATTTTGGAGCATCAACCATTGACCTCTTGCAACTGCGTTTTCCAGCAATTCTATTGCAGCCTTGTAACATTTTTTTTTTTTTTTTTCATTCACAACGAATATAGAGAACAGTTTTTGATAAATTATAATCGATGTTAAGAATGCTTAACGTACATAATGACGTTTAATGAAAAAAAAATTCAAATTCAAAAAATTCCGCAACATTGAAGATCAGAATTGTGCGTCTGAACAGTAATATTTCTGAGCAATCTATTAAGGGAAGAGACCGGTATAATGGGAGAGGGTTAAAATAAAAAATTTTCCATGAATTGACAGTTTAACGTGTTAAGAATATATCCTATAAATTTAAGTAGACAACCAAATTTGTATCTTTCATTTAAACACGCAATAAACATTTTTTTCCTTACAATGAATATAGACAACAGTTTTTGATATATTATAACCGATTCAAATTTAAAAATTTCTGCCACATTGAAGATCAGAATTGTGAATCTGAACAGTAATATTTCTGAGCAATCTATTGAGGGAAGAGACCAGTATAATGGGAGAGAAAAAAAATATAAAAAAATTCCATAAATTAACAGTTTAACATGTTAAGAATATATCCTATAAATTTTAGTAGACAACCAAATTTGTATCTTTCATTTGAAGACGTAATGAAAATTTTTTTTTTAATTGAACAAAATTGCTCGTATAATATCCGCAAAAATAAGAAAAAAAGACCGCTCGTTATTCAGCCTATTTTTCATGTAAAAATGTTCGTTTAGCAAAATATATTGAACTCATCGATTCGATTGGTACGCACTAAAAAAATAAATAAATTCCTTAAATTCAAATGTTCATCGTACCTTTTCTTGTCCCTGACCAAGTGACAAGTAACGAAATTTTCCACCACCGTAGTCATAACGTTCGGCGAGTTTCATGAGTTCGGAGGTCGGATCAGAGCCAGGACTGAGTATAAAGATAACTGGCATTGTCGGTGTGCTCTGTTCGTAAATCATGTCCAAACTAACGTTCGGCGGTGTTATATATTGTTCGCCCATTATCTCGCTGATATAATTTATAACAGCACGATATACTCGATCGACACGAAAACATCGGATTAACATCAATTTTTCAAAAGGTCTCAACTTTTTCGTATAGCCACAGGGAAATTCTTCGGACTCCGGTGTGTCCAAGTCGTACCACTAAAAAAAAAAAAATATGTATTACACACATAACACACAGTTACATAATACACACGTGTCCGGACATTTTCTAAAAAAATTTTTTCTCAACTTTTTCGACCATTTTAAGAAGTGTGTTATGAAAATTTCGAAAGAATACATTTCTTTCAGGCAAACAAAGTACACGTACAGTTTTCCATTCATTTTCCTGAAACTGCAGCTCGCCGGGAAGATTATCAAATTTTTCCGGAAAGTCATTCGACAATTTCAGTACATCGTCCCATCCATTGGAGCTTAACCATCTCGTAGGATTATTTCTCGTTGTTTTTTCAAGTTTAACACTGCCTTTGATAAAAAAATCAAGTTCCTTCTGGCTCAAACCATCGATAGTCTCCTCGATTCTCGTGCAAATTTGAAAAGAATAAAGAAGCTTGTGCCTCTCAAATATTCCAGTGCAACCGTACTCGTAAACATTTTTCGTCAGTGTATTTATGATATTTCGCAAACGTTTCAACAGCGCGGGATCGGGTAGTGATTTTTTTAACGAATAAACGAAAACCTCGAGATAGCTTATCAGTGAATACTGATACATGGTGTTGACCGTTGCCATATCGGCGAGTACGAAAAATAGGATAGCCCCTCTTTTTGCTGCCGGTCGATAACCATCGCGTAATTTGTTTATATCGATTGCCGTCATTTCCGCTAGATAAATCTTTGTCGTTACTTCGGTTGCACTGGATTTTGTATTTTCCAATGTTTCAATAAGATCAATGTTGTCGAGCATGTTTCCCTGATTCGTCGCTATTTCACGCAACAAACTGTCCTCCAATTGTTGCAAAAGCTTCTTATTCTCGCTCGTCTCGGCTATAAGACTCTCGCGTTGTTCCTCGACATCCGGTCTCTCCGTTCTCACGACAACCGACAATAACTGATCCTCGAGACCCTGAAAATTAATTTTCAAGGAGCAAGGAGTTAACATACGCGATTATTATAGGTCATTTGTGTAAAATAATGTTTAAAAATGATAGAAAAACAGATTTAAAAGTAATTTCTATCGTGCCCTCTCCTCGCACTAATGTTAAATAATTTTTCTCGTCGAGTCGTACTCACGGTTGTCGTAACCATGTAATTAATCACCGTCGCTTTGGCATAAACAGCCGGATTGAATTTTGGATTTGGCAACTTTGTCGTGAGATACATTCGAAATCTTGGATCGTAATCGACCTCCTTGTCGCCGAGCATAACGAAATCTCGTCCAGCAACGTCTTTGAAAAAAAAAAAAAAAATTATAAAAACGTATTACAGCATTATTTAAAGCTCATTACGATAAACAATAGTTTTTTTCTTTAAAAATAAAAATATTACGTTGAACATTCTTCGCTAGAACGTTGTCCAGTACCGGATCTATGTAATCAACGTCCTCAAATATAATTGGGAAACCATATTTAACAGCCATCTCGACTTGTTTGATGAAATCCGAATCATTGAAAGTTATGATCTTAAGATTGTTCTTGTTTTCCCGTTTTTTAATCCACTTTAGTGCCTGCTGTTGTGGATCAATGCAAAGAGGAAATCTCGATGCTCGCATAGTGAGAATACCATTTTGTACGGACAATTCGTCGGGTGGTAAACCTTCAGAGTTCCAACTGTATAGAAAAATTGTTAAATTGAAGATCCTATTTGTTTACTCGATCACACGAGTGTTAAGAAACATTTTTTTTTACCCGCTAATCTCTACGTCATTCGTAAGTTGTTGTTCCAAGCGATATGATTGACTGAGCGGAATATTTTTTTCCAATATACTCGTCATCCAATCGCCGTAAATCATTTCGTTTCTAAATTCGTGCGAGAATGGTCCGTTGTAGGACAAAAAACCAGCCGACAACAAACAATTGCCAATTATTTTCTTCATCTCGTCATTGAGATTTTGCAATTCGCTCTGCCATCTCGTATTCTCGGACGATAATCCACCGATCAATTTGTCAGCCGCTATCAAACGTCTCTGTAGTAAATCAGTTTCTTCCTGGAGTCTCAGTCTCTCTTCCATCGCGTTGTCGTACTTTGCTTTCAATTCTAACAATTGTTTTTCAATTCTCTGCAATTCCTTCTCCTCCTTTTCCAATGCCTTACGAGCTCGCTCAGCCTCGGCCTCCAGCTCCTTCACTCTGTCCATTTTTGGCTTTACCTGTGGACAAAACGGGAGTACTTTTGAAAATGTTTTCACCATTATTAATTGTTGGAAAAACAATTTTCTGCCCATCTCGAATATTGTTCATTCTCTTTAGATTTTTATCTTTTTACGATTTAACTAAAATGTTCATTGTATGTAAACAAAATTTCTACGTAACTTTGAGGATGCAAGATATTTACCTCGCGAAAAACTGTGCAGTAATCCAATACAGCGAGAACAAATTTATAAAGACCGTAACCGGCCTTACTTATACTTTGCATTTGATCCAATTTGTTGGATTTCTTCAAATGCCCCTTCACCATCTGCTGTTGCTTAAGCGTTATTTGATCGCAATCCATTTCCTGAAGTGTCCTCAAAAAACTTGGATCGCTCATCATACCCTTCGCACCCTTCCACGAGATTTCTTTAACTCCGCGTATTATCGCGACACACTCGCAAACTATTTGCACAGGTTCGGGTGGAGTTGCAAACGATCTACGAAGTGACAATAGTTTGAATTTAAAAAAAATCTTCATTAACATTTTTGCTTCCCGATAAACTTTTTTGTTTTCGTTGGAATTTCTTTTCCAGTTTTCGATGCCAGTTCAAAGTGTATCAAACGTACGTGAGTGAAACTGCCAGCCCGGCAAAATTGAAAAAAGCCTTTTGGTCATAGAGGAAAATTTGTGAATTCCCATAAAAAATGATGAATATTCAATATGGAATTTCCAATTTGCACGATTTTTTCTTTTCATCCTTATACCTTATTTCCGTGATGTCTCCTTTTTCAAGTTCGCTAAGCGCTATTCTCGCTGAATTAAGGGCTGGTTGTGCCTCGGCTAGTGCCTCCCTTGCCTCGCTCGATTCTTTCGTTATCATTATATTCTGTTCCTCGATTTCTTCTCTCTTAACGATACCAAGAGCCTTTTTCTCCATAGCCACGTCCGTACTGTCGCCAATCGTGCCCAACAGTTGTTCACAATTTTTCGTCTGTTCGGCAACTTTGACACGCTGAACAGCAAGAATTGAATTCAATTCCTCGAGTGTCTCGGAGGCTTCAGCAATTTTCATCAGTCCTACGGGCAAATTAATTCGCAATTACGTTAAAATTACAATCTTTTCGTTCTTTTTTTGCTCGTCAATGATTTAAAAAATAATCGATGATTTATACTTTTTTTAAATATAAAATCTATACACACCTCCTGACAGACGTTCGCATTGCATATTTATGTAATCCTTCTTCTCGATCAACAGATTCAGATAAGTGTTTATAAAATCGAGATAGTGCTTCGGCGTCACGTAATTAAAACGTCGTAGTTTGGCGAGAAAATCCGTTGTATAATGACCGATTGATACGTGAACGTGCACAACGTGCTTCACTATCGATTCCCGATGTTCTTCCGGTATTATTGGATTCTGAAAATTATATATTTTGGTGATTCCAAAAAAAAAATGAAAATGCACAGCGCTTTGTTAAAAATGCATTTTTCATATATTTTACATTTTCTACAATTTCACTGTAACTTCGGTTTTTTTGCCGGTAAATTTTTGTTTATTAACTCACGTCTCTAAGGACAACATTTGCAACAGCCAAAAGTGCTTGTTCCGGCCAGCTAAACATCCAATCAATTGTCGTACTATTCACGAGGCCGGGATAGCTACGACATCGTGAACGCAGTGTTTCACCAGCTGGACTCATCGATAATGCTATACGCAAATTGCCAATACTCGTTTTTGCGAAGTAAGCCCAAACGTTTTCTCTGCATTGTACAAAGTTCATGAATTATTTTTACATGCGAAATTTTGAGATTTTAAATTAAATAAAAAAATGCAGTCATCGATAATTGCGTTTATTTAAAAATAATGGTGAGAGTAAAACTCATCCGGGATTTAAGGATATTTACTTCAAATTGAAATAAAATATTAAGACCATAAAAAAAAATTTTGTTGCAAATTCATACGTTTACATTTTGCAAATTTCAAAATTGGCGTATAATCGAATCGAAAATTTATATCAAATTGAATTAACTTAAAATTGAATTCAACTTTTTTGAATATTCTCACAGAAAGTATTCAGTCACAAAGTATTTTGAATTTTTAACCGATTTTTTAAGTCATACCGCAAATCGATTTTCGCAAATTTTTGTCTACCCCTTTTGGAATCAAATTCAACGATTTTCAAAGTGCTTTTTTACCGTGTAAAAAATTGAAACTGCTCCTCCGCATCTAATACGCCAAGTTACAGTAGATCGGAGCATTTTTTTTTTTACTATAAATTTGACTAACTTTGTGATACCATATCCGGCTTCTTTCGCAGCGTTTCTGCAAGAATTGACGACAGTATCTTTCTCTTCGTCGGTAAACAACGACGGTACAACTCCCGTCATCAGCATATTATTAATCAATTCGAGAAAACTCTCGTCTGCAACCTGAGCCGCTGTGAAGAGAAAGACAATTTTTTTGTTCTCAACGCCAACCATATTGTAGAGTCTCTTCATATCGTCGCGAAAGCTATTGTCGTTGTATCCGCGACTCAACGATATTTCAAATGTTTCACAATCAGCGGCGAACGCCGACAGTCTTATAACACTCTCTTTTCCACTACCACCAATTCCAACGACGAGCACATGACCACGATGCATTCTCAATGAGCGATGAACACGAGTCAGATGCTCGAGAGCATCGTTGAATAGTACCATATTTATTTTCGTACCTCTCTCGTTGTACTCTTCCAGTATCTGCAACAAAATTTATCGTACACCCGAAATAACGAGAAAATTTTTTCATAAATCCTTGATACTCTTTCTTCCGGAAAAAAAAACCAACTTTTTTAACGCACCTCCATGAAGAGACTGTAAACTGCCTCGTAGTCGAGCAAATCCTCGTAAAATCTTGGCTCGCTCTCGTTACAAGCGTTTCTAAAATCACCGAACAGCAGAGGATTTCTCAAACTATATTCAATAACTTGAGGCTGCTCGTCCCATACACCCTGAATTTTCGACTCTAAACTTCGACTCACCAGATCTTGATCCTGTGATAATTAAAAAAATGGTTTTTTTTTGTTGTCTTTCGACAAACAAAGTAGGACGAAATAATATTTTAGGAAATGTTGTTTTAATTACCGAATCATTTATCAAACGATCGCATATAACTCGAGTAAATTCGTTTCTCCAGAGTCTGACAAATTGCTGAACGGTTGGAAAGTACGCCGGATCACTCTGAATGAGTCCAGCTGTTATTCTCGAAAGATCACGCATATTGAAGATGTAGTGAAATTTCGATGGTGTCGGTGGCAATTCGGACGTTACGATCTGTTGTGATTTTTTTTCGATTTATTTCAATTAATTTAATCCGAATGATAATCATTTTTATTATCTTTCAATCGAAATAACGAATTTTATGAATAAAAATGTAATTTACCTTGTACAATTCGAGAGTCATTTGAATGAGAATGTTGGCAACGACTTGTACCTCTTCGGGAAATAATTGCAAGTGTCCGGCGAGTATACTCGTGTAAATATAATTTAACGTAGCTTCGGTAGGAAAAGTGACGTTGTAAATGGAAAACATTGAGATGAAACGTGGATCAACTTCGTTTCTTCCACCGCCGGCTTTTCCCATCGCCGCTAAATACACTGTAAAGATTTTTTTTCTCGAAACATTCATAATTCTCTTTTTTTTCGCTATATTAAAAAAAGAAACCAAATTGAATTCATAATCTCACAAATATCTTTTATCTGTTTCCAATTCAAGTCTTTTCCGCGATCGTAAAATCCACCCCTTTCGATTAACAATTTCAGCAATGCTATCGGTTGTTGAGTACCATAAGTATCGACAAGCGGCATATTCAGATCGTCGATAAATATAATTAATATTTTTCCCGGTGGTGGACCGTAAATGTCTCTGGTTCTTCTCTCCACTGCCGATTCGATGTTTCTTTGTACGTCCATTGAGGTCGTGCGCGATGAAAAATTGATGAGCAATTGATTCTGAGATAAAGGACAATTGTTTCAGTAAATTTTACACGAAAAAAGTCTTCTTATTTTTTAATCTGACGATTCTTTCGACCACCCACGGTTAAAAGAATTTTTCTTTTATCGCAGAAAAATAACGAAATAAAATCCAATAAAATAATTATGTTTGATGAAAACACAGTTTCACTTACAAATTTTTCGTGATTCAATCCTCTCAGAAAGTCCTGTATAACAGCGGTTTTCGATGTTCCCGTCTCACCGACCAGAAGCACAGGTCTCTTTAGATCGTTCATTATTTTAACGAACCAATTTGTACGAAGAGTGTCGATCGTTGGTACGAGAATTTCTCCGTAATTTTTATGTCTATCGTGAATGTACGTTGGTACGAGCCATTTCCAGGGCATCCAAACTTTTTTCTCAATGTCGAGCACGTAATCGAACAGAGAACGAAAGAATATCGGTATGTAACCTGGACAAGAAGGGGAAAAAAACGAAACAACAAATCAAATTTTGAATTATTCATAAGATAAATGAAATGGTAAACGAACAAAATTTGTTCGTAATGTTTCGATTGGGAATTTTCTTTCTCTTACGAATGGTTGCTAACTTTTCCGGTGTATCCTCCACCATCATCAGACCCGCAATTTTCTTCATGTACTCGTCAAAATCATTTCTCGATTTTAACACGAGGGAAGCACCCAAAGAGCAATAACACGATTGTATGTAAACGGCCTCGAGAAGCTCATTCCCTTCGGTAATTTTTTCATTAATCGCAGCCTCCTCCTCCTGAGTCATTAATTCACCGTGTTGCTTCGTCGGTAGTTCGTTTTCGGGTCGTGACGGATAAAGACCATCGATCATTTGACACAATTGTGTCACCATGTTCAGAGCCGTTTGCGGTATTATCATCTTCAAAGGGATTACCTGTTGCATTCCCAGCATTCCATCGATTATAAGATTCAGAGCACCGTCAATATACTTTTCGAAAAGAGTCCGGAAAAATTCTTGCTCCGATTCGCATCTCGTGTTTATCCAACGATCCGCGTACGGCTGATAGCCCAAATTTTTTGGATCTATGTAAACCATTCCGGCTCGTGAAACCGTGGCCGGTGAGGCGTACTGCAAATCTCCTACCTGAAAAATCCACACAACACATTTTTAATTAACGTTTTACAATCAATTCGTAAATATTTGTGAAAAATTGATTGTTATTCTAAAATTTTTAGTTTCAAGTAAACGACAATAATAAATTGTCTGGGCGTCGAAATAAAATAGAATTTTCATTGCGAAGTGTTGATAGATGATTACTGCAAATTTCAAATCAATTCACTTCGTCATTTAGTTGAAAAAAAATTCTGGAACATTGACGAATTTTTCACTGAAGCGGTTTTACTTGAATGAATTTTATTACTAATTTTTATACTATTAATCTTACTTCAAACAGTAGACTGCAATGATTTTGCAATTTAATCCTCTCCTGATTGGCTAGAGTCAAAATTTTATTGTCATCCATCACGGAATTCATGTTCTCGATCCATAGAGCATCGACGTCACCGTCAAAGAGTATATACTTTCTTTCCTCTTTTTCCATCTCCAGGGGCCTGTTTATCTCGCGAAAAATATTGCTCAACAAACCGTCGGTCCAATCTCTCGTCAGCGGATCGAGAATCCCGTACAATTCTATCACAGTGCAGGCCTGTAAAAGCAATTTCAAAATAGTACCAATTAATACGAAAATGGCATCATTTTTTTTTATTACCAACAATTTGGTACGAATTCAACGCATTAAATTTTTATACCTTTGGATTTAGGATGTAAAGTTTGGTAGGCAAGTTCAGATAAGTTTGAGCTTTGCAAAGTGTCTCTATGACTACAGTTTTTCCACCCCCGGTTGGTCCAACTACCATTGTCGAGTGTCTCGTCATCATAACTTCGTACAACTGCACGACTTTGTCGAGCTAGAAAAACAAAAACCTCGAAATGATATTGAAAAAACGAAAAAACAAAGGAAAATCATTGTTTTAGTCGTAAGAACACGACAAAATTTCGGAAGTATTTTTTCAGATTTCAGGGGGTAGCAAACTAAATTTTTTGTTATTTATCAGAATGTAATTTATTTATTTTCAATCACTAAACCTGATCTTTAAGAACAATGTAGCCCTCCTGTTGAAGGATCTTCTCCACAGCTCCATTAAAATCCGGATAACCCAGTCTCGGACAGTCCAATCCGGGAAAGAGATCCTTAATGAGACCGAGAAAGAGTGGCACATCGTCGTAAATGAATTTCGGAAGATTCATGTCTCTCAGTGCTCTCATTAGTACAACGCTTTCCGGCAAATCGCTGGAGCTTCTTTTCAACTGACCCGCCATGTTCAACACAGATTTTAGTGCTCTTAGGCCAAAATCATAGTGGGTCTGTTTGCTCAATTGTTCACGCGCGAGGGAGTAGAGTACAGTCATTTTTTTCGCAAGCACTTTGGCCGTGAGAAAACCAGCGCTGAATAGCTTTATCTGACAAATCATTTCCATATCGGGTACTATGCAAACGACGGGTCTGAATAGTGCTTTCACGGATTCTGGAAGTTCCGTACGACCCGCGTAGCCGGGATTCATCGTTATGAATATTCCAACTTTTGAGTCTAACACTATGTCCTGATTCTCAAACTGTAAATTCACGGTTATTTGTTAAATTCAATCGAACATCGAGAATATAATGGCGAAGGTTATTCGTAATGGTAAATGATCAGGGGAATGATCAATAGTAATTTTCAATGGTAATGAGTAATGGTAATAAGTAATGGTAAATAGTAATGACAATTAGTAATGGAAATTAGCAATGGTAATTAGCAACGGTAATTAGCAACGGTATCTAGTAATGGTAATTAGTAATGGTAATTAGTAATGGTAATTAGTAATGGTAATTAGTAATGGTAATTAGTAATGGTAATTATTAATGGTAATTAGTAATGGTAATTATTAATGGTAATTATTAATCGTAATTACTAATAGTAATTGTTAATGGTAATTTTCAATGATAATTATCAATGGTAATTATTGGTGATAATTATTAAGGATACTTACTAATGATCATTGCTAATGGTAATTACTGATAAATCATAGTAATAATATTAAGATTAATTAAAAACTTACCACGAATCGTTTGACTCTCATTTGCAATGCCGAACGTATCGTCTGTAATTGCGTCGATATAACTGACAACACGGATATGTCAATTCGATTGAACTCGTCAAAACAGCCCCAAGCTCCGCACTGAGCTAATCCACCCAGGGTCTTTCCTATAGCCACGTAATCCATGCCCTCACCGCAATTAGTAACGACGCACAAAAGACCAAGCGCCTTTGCCAAATCCTTCGTTGTCTCGGTTTTTCCAGTTCCCGCTGGACCGGCCGGTGCGCCACCCATTTGCATCGAAAGTGCTTGCGTTATCGTCAGATAAATTCTATCGGTCAACGGTGTTATAACCAAACGACCGTTCAGACCCATGTACTCGTAGCCATATTCGAAATTACCGCTGCACTGATTCATCCAAATATTGTCAAGATCGTGGACCCAATAAAATCTGGTTGACGGGAGAGGGAAAATAACAAATGGTATAATTGAAGGGCAGGGAAAAATTCATTTTTTTTCTCAATATTCGGTCTTTAGTTAAGTTAATGAATAATGGATGATATTAAATATTTATTGTGTGGTCCATTAATCGATTGATCAATTATTTGATGAATAATAATTAATTCATCAAAATTCATGATGAAAAATTAAATCAAACTCCTTGCGGGTTGATTTATTGATTAATTTTTATTTATTACCTCAATTGGCTCTCCCACTCGAATTCCATTGCATCCATTATGCTGTCACGTACGAATCCGTCAATTATGTCGCGTATATGTACATCGACCGTCAACACCGTGTCCAATTTTATTCTGTCATTTCGCGTCAAGCAGTCGCCACCAGCTCCCATTAACGTCACGACTTCCTCCAATTGAGAATTTAGCTGCTCGAGATACTGTTGATAAATTGACAAAAAAACAATCTTCAGTGAATCGATCTTCAATATTGATGGAAGTGCAAGTAAAATATCGAGACAATATACTTCTTTCATAGCTCGTTTTTTTCCGCGCGATATTTTCTTGAATACATTTTCAGTCTCGGCTGTCCACCATATTTGATTGGCAGCGAGTATCATCATCCCTTGGAAATCCAACATCCATTCGGTTCGTGGTCTTCTCACCTATTTTCATAAAAAATAAATGACAATTTTCAATCGTAAATCGAAGGATTAGGAAAATTAGTAAAATTCTGTGAAATTCGTCAACAATTATCTCGAAAATAGGAATTGAACATGTTAGTTTCAATAATTTCCACATACTTTGCCATAATTGTAAACAGCTTTTTTACTCAGATATCTATTAGTTTTTCTCATTTCCGCCAATGCCAAAACCAGCCAGTCTTCGATTTTTCCCTCGGCCACAACGGGCTCACGAAATTCCATTATCTCTCTCTCGCTCGATATCAGACCACTGGCAATCATTTTTTCTCTGCTATCCCGCTCAAGACGAAACTTGTCCAAATTATCGAACATCTTTCCCACATGTTCCTGAATAGCCGACGGATCGGTACTACCCAATATTCCCAACAGTTCGTCGTCACTTATGAAATTAAATCGCGGAAATACGGCTCGTTTGCTGCTTAGATATTCGGTCAAAGATTTTTGACATCTCTCGAGACCATCGATCAGTGCCTCGAATTCGTCCTTTCGACCGGCAACCATACAACACTCAAGAACGTTAAGACGTTTTGACGTGTCGAGCATATATTTTCTAAATGTTTTGTCGATATCGTCGAATTTTCTCGCCTCCTCCGGCAATTGCGATCTTATATCACCACCGACGAATATACCCTCGAGATACAACCATTTTCTCTGCAATTCCATCCATTTCTCTATCACTCCCGATATCGTTTGCATTGTTTTCTCCCACTTTTGTACATTCGCGAGAAACGGACCGATAAATTGAGACGCCGCCATACTCTGCAAATTTATCGTATTGTCCTCGAGGACCTGATTCAATTCGTCCACAGGCCCGAGGATATAACCTCGATCTTCCGAGCCTGAAATGTTTTTTTTTTTTTAGTTTCGTAATTACCAAATTGGAAAAACAACATTTTTCCATTCAATTCGAAATTTACAACTTTAATTTTTGTATCTTGCGGGAAAAAAAAAACTTTATCGAAAATCCCAAATGAGAAATTGTTCGAGATCCTTTTGCGATCATAGAGAAAAATATTCAGATCTGTATGTTAAGAATTGCACGAGGGATTCTATTTTTTCAAATATTCCCTTTTTTTTTAACACTTTTCCTATGATTAAAAAAATTCTGAGCTGAATATTTTTTTACATGATCTTAGAAACACTTCTTCCAACAATCTCCCATTTATTATTGTTAATGCGATTTTTTTTTCGGTAAGTTAAAAAAGATTTTTTTCGTTTTACCTTTGTAGTGTCTTATCACGGTGAATTCCATGCTCTTCCAGACCTCCGATACTTCTTTAACGCCTCTCTCAATCGCCAATTCTTTGATCGCATTTGTGACGATGGATTCGGCGATATCTTGAAACTTCGCCAGATCCATGGCGAACATATTCTCGAGAGTGAATCTTGGATTAAAAAAAAATGTTCATTATTGAAAATGTTTTTTTTTTTAATCAACGAACCGAAAATTCGTATCCAATAACATCCTTTATCTCGTTATCTCACCGTTCCATCTTAACTTTCCGCGTGAGTGTTAATGGCGAATGAAGAAAGTACAATTAAATATGTTAATTTGTCAGGAATACGTTGGGTCATAGATAAATACTTGCTGCGAACAAACGAAGACTTTTTTCTGTTCATTATTAATTGTCTATGGCAAATAGTGCATTTTTCAAGGATCGATAGCAACGATGACGTCGATCATTCGATGCCATCGATCCTATAATTATTAGTATTAAATATTAAAACACCATGTACGTTATAATTATTATGAATTGATACGAAAAAAAAAGAAATTTCCTAATTGTCCCTATGAGAGTACGATTTCGAGCGACACTGTTTTTTTTTAACACTTTAAGCACTTTTGATGAATTTTGTTATTCGCAAAGATGACGATGATGAGAGTTTTTAAAAAATATCAATCGTCCGCGCACCTGTCCGGTGTCATATCAAAATGAATTCCAGTTTTATTCATCAATTCATCCCAATGTCTCTCGCGCATTGCCTCGTTCTTCAATTCCACAAACAATGGAACTGAATTCTTAAAAGTTTTCATCGTAGCATCGAGGGCATAACCGACGTTTAACTGTCTAACGGATTTTGGCATTCGACGAAATTCCTTGATAAATTGTTCCATTCCGTCCTGCAATTGTTGCGGATTGAGATCGGACCAGAGGGTTTTTGACCAAGAATCACGAGCGTTTCTTTGCGCTCTGTAAAGCTTGTAAAGCATCTCCATGCCCTCGTGATCCGTTTTTATTTTGAGAAAAGTCGAATAATCGGCTGGCGAAAGATCAAAGAGAATTTCAGCGTTCGCAAGATCCACACGTTTCTCTTCAATCTCGTCGATTAGCTTGCCGTATTCCTGTTCGAAAATACGTCGTGACACAACCCATTTTTTCAATGTCTTCGGCTTGTCATTTTTTAAAATTGTCGTTTTTTTTCTCTTTTACCTAATTACACATTTCTATATTTTTTTTTTACCTCCATCTTTTTTATTCCGGCATCAAGATCAGCACCCACGCTACCGGGACCATGTTTCTCATAGAGATCGGCAAATTCATTGATTTCAATGCTAAAATCGGCAATCTGTTCCTTGGTCATATCGCAAAAACGATCTTTCGTGCTTTCCAACGTTGTCGCACGATAAAGTGCCCCGAGATACAACGAGTTCCAATCTTCCGTCAATTTATAAGCGAGCTCTTCGTCCTCGATGGAATAATTTATTTCATGCATACGAAGAGTTCTAAAAGTTTCCTGAAAGTCAATTTCGACAAAATGAAAATTACACGCAAGGGCTCTTTTGTGTGTTCAATGATGTAGGTCAATTCCCACCTGATACTGATAATATTGAACTTCTGATTGTATAGCCAATTTTTTTATATCCGCTATTGTCTGCATGACAACTTTGAATCTGTCCAATCCACTGATAACCAATTCAACGTCGTTTCTGAACGTCTCGATTCTCGTCTTTAGTTCATTCATCGATTGAACAGTATCGGCGAGCAAATAATTGCCAAGAATTTGCCTCCACTCTTTGGCGTGATCCTCGATTCCCTTGAGCAGTGGTATCAAATTGATTCTGCATCGAAGAGCCCGAACATATCATTGTTCAATAATCGAAGAAACGAAAGAGAAAAAAAACAACGCCGCTAGCAATTGCATTTTAAATTGAATCAAGTATCAAATTACCTAACGCTCGCTACATCGAAATGAGGCGTCATTTCCGCGATCTCTTCGATTATAGAACCGTAGAAAGTGAATTTTTCGTCGTACTGCAACAGCGTGGGATTCTCGGAGGCGAATTTTTCGCATATCTGCGTCTTGTCGAAACGCCAGAGATTGCGATATTTTTTCCAACTATGAAGATACTTCCAACAGTCGATAGTCAGCTTTTGTATCGTCACTTGAACATTTATTATACCGTCGTTGATAGCCTTGCGAGGAATTATTCATTAGTCATGATCTTTTGAGTAATTATCCAAACGGTTGTAAGGTTAATCTAGGGGTGAAAATGACTCCAAAATGAACTTCGTTCCATGACTAAATTCATGGCTAACAAAATGAGGACCCGACATCTACCGAAGGTTTTGAATTCTCCCTTTAGGGGATCCCAAGGGAAAGCCCTTTAATGTTTATATTTTTTTGAACCGCGCACTATAGAGCTATTTTTTTGTCTCGTCAATAACCAAAAGGTTGAATATCCATCGTTAATATAAATAAATATCGTACCTGTATAGTCATAACATCGTCGAAAAAAGTAAAAGTGAAAAACTCCTCGGAATCCTCTTGTTTAACGGGTTTACATTCGTGACAAGTGGTCGCCATCCATCGTGAAAACAATTTCAATCTGTCGAGCAAATCTTTAACATTACGAAGAACAATCGTGCGTATTTCGCTTGGACCAGGTCGCAAAGTAACCTCGGACGAAGCGAGAATAGCGTCGATCTTAAAAACAGCTTTGTTTTCAATCAGAAGATCATTAAGCGCCTCGAGATTTTGCAACATGCATCGTATAAAAGCCGTGAACATTTTGGCCTCGTAACGCTCGTAGAACAATTGCATTCCCGGACTGCGACCGGTCGATGTACCTTCCACGAGACTCTCCAATTTTATCAACATCGGACCAGTCGATTTGTAAGCTTTTAGCATAGCGCACACGAGTTCCGTTCTCTTTGCCTCGATCTTGAGAAAATATGCCTGTCGAATTTTTATACAAAATCATTTGATTTACGATTTTGCAAAAAAAAAATGATTTTTCCATTGAGATTTGGCTTTAGCCAATAAAATTTCAAACACCTTGCAAGCTCTTAATTCCACTTCCGGTTCGTCGGGTTCTTTCGTACTGAATAAATTGTACGATTGTATATCGTTCTCTATACGTTGATCAAGATCCCTTTTCATCTGATTCACCTGCGTCACGATCGAGCCAAGGCCCTTCAATAATTTTTCACAAGTCATCGCGTAATCCGTGATCTCGAGCGAATACCAATTCAATCTTGTCAGACCGGGTTGTATATTTTTCTCGATGTTTCGCAAACTATTTTTCAACAGACGTATCTGTAAAATTTGTTAAAATCCTTCGTATTATTTATTAATAAAGAAAATATTATCGAATTGACAAAATTTTGTTAGCGTAAAACATTTGTAATTATTGAAAATAGTCTCACGTCAGCATCGTCGAGTTTCGCCACGATCTCGTTGTACTGATCAATCATTCCTTTTGTAGCTTCGATATCGGCGTGAAGTCTGTCCTTTTGCATACCAACGTTTCTCACGATTTCCGGCAACTCGAAACCCAATTGCTCCAATAGTTCGGCCTTATGATAAACGAATTATACATGTGGCTCGTTGCGAAGATTTATTGACAATAAAACAGTTATACGTACCTCGCGAATAATCTCGAAAACGTCCCAATTAAAATTCACCTCGAAACGAAGCTGAAATTCTAGGGTCGTACCGTCACGCATCATTTCCTTCCATGTTACTTTTGACTTATCCGTTAAACTCGAGATCGTCGAGCCCTTGTAATCTTTCGCTATCACATCACCAACTTTACTTCCGGATCTTGGTCTCAGACTTGGCAATAAAACCTTTTGTCCACTTCCCATACTTCCGAGCGTGTCTGTTGAAAAAAAAGGTGTTTGAATCGCATACAGTAATTGCAATAATGCAATATTGATTTTTTTAATCGAATTCCTATTTAATAATTTATTTAATCATTGAATAATATTAAATTGAGAATAATTCAGATTGAACATCAAAATTTTTCGAATTCTGTCCAGAAAATTTGTTGGTCCATTAAAATCGCTGTAATGTTACTTCCGGTTAGAATTGAAACTCCACTCTATGCTCATCGTAAACTTTTCTTAGTCGTTCGATCATTAAAATGCCATTTCATTCGCTGAGTTGCGATTTTTTTTCAATTTTTAACAGATTTTAAAAGTCGCACCATCGATTTTTACAAATTTTTCCGTACCATCTTGATTTTTTTTGTTGCCACTTTTCCAAGTGCCCTTACGATCACGATAATTCAGATATCGCTAAGAATCAAAGTATTAGCGTGTAGTCATTGAAAAATTCATTTAGATGACAAATTTGATAGCGTTAAAAAATTTATAATAAATCAACCCTATTGTGAATACGAAGACGGTTAAGGGAGTATGGGGGTTGACAATCGTTTTTAACTTGCCGAAAAAAATGTTATCAATAATTTCAAAAGAAGGATTGTTCGAAATGTTTCTACGCTCATGTAAACAAATATTCAGACAAACTAAAAAATAGTAGGAGGGAAAGCATTTTTTTTTAAAGCTAAAACAAATATTTAAACAAAACCAGAATTTCTCTTTCAATTTTTTTTTATATACCAATCGAAAAGTTTCCGACGAAAGGATCGTAAAATTACCTATGCTCGTTTTCGAAATAATATCGTCGGACTGTAATCCAGATCCGTTCATAATTGTCACAAGTGCACCGTTTATATCGATAGTCCCGTGCTCTTTGGTTTTCGACTTTTTCCCCTTAACGTTTGTTCCGGTGGTGAATTTAGCCGGAAAGTTTTGTGATTCGATTTCTGCGAGGATAAAAATACTCAAACTTTTTTCTTCAAACTATTCGAGTTAAAAACAAGTATTCATGTTGGATAACCTTCGTTCACGATACGTACTTATCTCACGATCACTAGGAGCCATTTTAAGTATGCTCTTTTTCATCGTAACGGTTACAACAGGAGCAGCAATTTCGATCCACGAATTGAATTTACTTTCCTCAAATTTTGTCATCTGTTTCGCTATACCGAGATACTGGTGAAACGCCAATAATTTTAATTCGCTGTTCTTAAGTTCTTCGACCTGTTGAAATATCAAAACTGGATCTTTGAGCCTGTGAAACAATTGTCTTTCCCAGAAAATGGCGCCTGCGATCGGTGGATGATAGGGGAGCAAGGGAGGATTTCGTTTTCCTGGAAAAGATTTTGTTTTTAATTATCGAAAAACACTTCAATGTTTCATTGGCAAAATTGATCGTTAAATTATTTTGTTTTATTCAAATTATTTTTACCTCGATTAAATATATTTTCGACCATGCCGATTTCTTTGCTAAATTGTTGCATAACTATGTCGAATTTCATCAAAAGTTGTTCCTGTATAGCCTGACGTGTTTTCATATTTTTGAACTTTAGCAAAACTCCGAGGGCATGCTCGGCACTTATGAGAACCGTGAAACACTCGTCGATGTAAAACTTTGCTTCTTTCTCGAGATAACCAACTTGAACGTAGAACCACGAAATCGTAGCGTCCCAATTTTCCTTGTTGAATTTCGTGAACACATTGAAATCGGCATTTTGCAATGGTACAACCAATTCTTCCACTTTCTTTATTATCGCATCGATTTGCGCCGGATCGTTGATTATTGATTTAAATTCGGCGCCGAATATGTTGTAAAAATCTTGCAAAACACTCGCTATTTTGTTCAAATCGTTGCAAACATTGGCTATGTATTCGGTTTCTTTGAACAAAAAATCCTGATCGAATTCCCAACGTAAACCCTTTCCCGATAATTCGATACTCTCGCGCGTTTTCAAGTACGAAAATTTCCAACATCTCATCATCGCGTGAGCGTCCGCTGTTTGAGTTAGTATTTCCTCCAACGGTTTTCTATTAATATAATTTTACATTATTTCAATCGGTCCTTGTACAATTGCTAATAATTTCCAAATCCTTTCATTTTCTATTTACTCAACATTGTTTTTACTCGTAAATTCAATAATTCCAATCTTCATTTAAAAAAAATAAACTTCTTATTAATTTCACGAGATAGAAAGTTTACTCGTACTTGAATAATTCTTCGATAGCTAAATTTTTCATAATATTCTGACAGAGTTGCCACGAGACACGTTCGAGAAGTGGCACCATTTTTTCGTCTGTACAATAGTACTTCGATAATACCCATATCATTCTAATACCCTCGGTGAGCGATGACAGTGCTGTTGTAATTGTTTGAAACGACGTGGATTCGGCAATCAACTGTAATATTATTCATATGTTATTTTGTAAATTTTATATGACACGTTTTTTTTTGTTCAACTTCATGTTATATTCTTAATTTTCCATATTTATTTCACGTACCTTAAAATACCTCAGAACGGTAAAAAGGAATTTATTGTTGTCTCTCGCTTCGGCATAATGCTTCCATAATTCCAATTGAAAAAAATTAAACGCCGAGGCAATCGGTGATTCGACCTCGTTCAACAACGACAATATCTCTTCGACGTTTGGGGTTTTTAATTGTTCGACAAGCATGGAAAGTCCGGTCTCTCGATCGTGCCAATAATCATATTCGGCGAGAGGACCTTTGCTTTGTGGAACTTTATTTTTATAACTGTCGAGAACTTTTTGTATGTGCTTGCCCCAAGAACCAACGATCACCTCCAATTGTGCGATTACTTTGTTCTTGACGACGGTGGGCGATGAGGTTCCGTCCGATTCCATTAATTCCGATACTTTTGGCACATTTAACAATATATCACCTTCTATATGGTCCAGAGTCCTGCGACGTTATTATATTTTTTATTATTAATATCGTCTTTTCTCTGTGTACGAAGTGAACAAATTACTTCCATGTTTTTTTTTCTTTTTTTTTTTTTTTTTTTAATACGTAAAATACATCGATATATGATCCGAAAAGGAAATAAAAAAAAAACCAAATTTTTTGCAATCTGTCCACAAATTAGTTAGCGCACTAAAATCGCTGTCATGTTTATTTTCGATTGAGTTGAAACTCCAATCCATGTTCATTCTTTTCGTAACCGTTCAACCTTTAAAATGCCGCTTCGTTTATTGAGCTACGATATTTTTTCGATTTTTCATAGATTTTTGAAGTTGGACCACCGATTTTTGCGAATTTTTCCATACATACCCCTTCTCATTTTTTTTCGCAGATTTTCAACCGGCTCTCACGGCCACAATAATTGAGATATCGGGCTGAATTAAAAGGCATTCTCCAAGTCTATTCACGGGGTTTTCAAAACTCTCCCTATAAGTCTAAATCGGCCAAACGAGAGCAGAATTATGGCCAATTGAAATATCGATGATTTAAGGCGTTTGCAAAAACAGGGCAAAAAAATTGAGAAAAAAAAAATTAAATTTTTCCACGGGTAAAGTTTTTATACGATCGGCAATTTTCCGTTGATCAAATGACAACGATTTTTTGTCGAAAGTTCAGAATATTGATGGCAAATCGCGAAAATTGTCCGACTGCCTTAAAAATGTCCTATTTCTAAAAATACTGACCATTGAACAGTGGTCGTCAATTTTTCCAAATAATCCAACAGATCTTTTTTACTGGACTCGACAAACGTTTCCGTTCTCGATCCTGATCGTTTAGCCGAAGGTACGTTCTCCTCGCCAATTCTCGAAGCAAATGACTTTCCATCCTTTTCCGTTTCGGTGGACGTTCTCGTTCCACCTGAATCCTCATTTTCACTGGCATCCATCGACAATCTCTTGGCTTCTTCCATTTTACTTATCGTCACCGAAACTCTACGGTAATTCGAAGGCCGTGTAAAAGCTGTAGCCTGATTCGAGACATAGAAAGTAAAAAGTTTTATTGAAAATAAGCGGTGGCCGGGGGAAGAGGTAATGTATTTAATTGACCTGATTTTCGATCATCGATGACAGAGTAGCATTTGCTCTGCCCGCTGGTGTATCCTCGCTTTTCGCACCCGAATGAACTTCCTCAATTCGACGCTGAGCCGCGGCAGCTCCCCTAAATTGATTCTCCACCAATGGCTTAAAAGCCTAAATATAATTTTTATTTCAAATTTATCCGTTTTTATTTTTTAATAACGTTCTTGCAATACTGGAGATTTTTTTTTACTGACGTAAACGAGAAGTTTGTTGAAAGTTGATAGCAAATTTCCGTTGAGAGAACCGACAATTAAATAACGCGTTATTCTATTGTTGCAATCTTCAAAATTCTCGAATTCCGGTATTCCCTCGTCGCTCGTTCTCATAAAATAAAATCTATTAACAGTCTTGATCTCCTTGTCGTTGGGATCTGTTAGACCGAAATACATGTGCAATACCGGTATCTGTACGACTTTGTCGATTACTTTCTAGAAGAGGCAAACAAAAATTCAGTTTCCTCACTTTTGTTTATTTTTATTAACTGCAGTGTCGTTTCACGAAAGTATATTTTACCTTTGTGAGTATGTACTTGTCCTCCTCGCCCGGAGGTGGTGCGAATGAAGTGGATCTGACTAAAAGTTGTTTTGTTGTTGTTATTGTTAATATTTAAAAATGGAGGGGCAGTAGATAAAAATAAATGAACAAAATTTTTTACGCGATGTTGTGCTTTTAGTTTGAATTTTTTTTTTCATCCGCAACGAAGAGCCATCGTCCAAAACACGATCGTCTTCACCGTCGCTCCCGCGATCTTCGCCAATTTCTTCCTCGCTCTCATTCCCGATTGTACCTTCCGAACGCAATTGAATAGCCGATACACTGGTGAAAATTGAACTCGGTGCTGCGCTCATAACTTCTGTTTTTTCATTTTTTTTCGTTTTTTTCGTCTTTTTCCCTTTTTTCTCTTTCCTCTTCTCATCCTCGACTCTCTCAACTTTCTCCACCTTTCCTACGACAATGTTTCCACATTTTTTGTGTTAAAAACCGTAATTGCGAATGAAATTCATCAGGAATTAACGAAAGTGCTTTAAAACTGGATTTTTTTAACATGCTTTGGTGCATTTGCAAAATTTAATTTTGTGATTATTGCAATCATGCTGTATTTTTACCCGGAGCACTCTTAGTTAATCTTTGAGGTCTGCCTTTCGTTGCGAATGATGCCAGAGTCGTTATCTTAACTCTGTGACCGGCACCTCGATGATAACATTTTCGGTTTTATTAACATATATTTTTTTAATCTTTAGCTCTGAAAGACCGATAAATATCTTTTTATTCACAATTAATCTTACTTTCCTCCCACACTGATATCTCCTCCTGTACAACTTCGCTTCTGTACGTCTTGTAAAAAAATACTTGTTTCCTTTCCAAATCCATAACGCCGTAGAGATCGAGAACGAGAAGATTCATCAATTTGTCCTCGAAATATCGATTATTCTCCTGGTATAATAAAATTTAGTTACTTTTACGAAGCTACTGTACAAAACAAAATGTGAAAAAAACTCTTTTTCTTTCAAATATTTACATTTATTAAATTGTCGAAGAGGTATTTATAATTGTCAGTCAGACCAAGAAACTTCATGACTTTATCACGAATCCATATGATCCTATTAATAACAAGGATAACATTAAAATTCTCTCATAACAAACTAACGATTATATTCATAAATATTCATATTATCACAATTTTTCTATTATTCATATTTAGTATGACAAAAAGTCATACAAAGAGAATGTCGAGATAAAATTTCGAAAGGTCAATAGAAGTGAATCATTAAAAGTTCTCACCGATAATCCATCGTCATTGACGGTGACGTTTCTAACATACTCGTTTCGCTACTGATGTCTAATTGCTCCTCGCTTCCATCGCCAGTAGCCCTGGATTCGTTTTCCTCCATTATTCCAAATGATATAAATTAAAAACTTACGAATTAAACTATTATTTTATGACGATTTTTTGTTTGTCAGCGTCCATCGAATTGACCGTGTCGAGAGAACTGTATATTGGTGTGACAGGGTAAAACTCGCGGGTAAAGAAACGTCTTTTTATCGGCCTACGAAGTTAGCCAATTTTCTTGTCGTCATGGAGAACAAACAATTATTAGTGTGTGGGTGTACGACAGAATTATTCTCCATGCCTACGTGGTAACACGTTCAAACGTAAACACGTCATTCCACAATCGATCGTTTAATAACGAAACTACCTTTTTAGGATATGTTGAGAAATGAACTGACAAACAAAATATTGCAAAAAAAATCATGTAGTATATTTAACCGTCATTATTATTTTTTTATCAGTTACATAATTACATATATGTCTTTCTTTTATGTATATATCAAAAGCCATCATCGATGAGCCATTTTCCAAAACTTAAAACTTATATCTTTACAAGATATCTTTACACTCGCACATAAACACTCAAATAAAACGTCGACTCAAGGATTATTTGGCGTGTGCAGCCTTTATCGAAACAGTTAAATTCAATGAAAATTTAGTTTCGTGCAAACTGACGCTTTTCATTTTATTCAACAATTAAGATGAATTAAGATTGAGTGATTTAAAAAAAATCTATGTCGTTCAAAGGGATTAAGGATTTTCTAGAAAATTTCGCAAATTTGATAACAAACGTTTTTCTAATTACTGCTGGTATTAATATGTTTTTCGCATTATTATTTGTTTCGATTCAATATTCTTTTATCTCGGGAATGATTTTGTTTTCTCCAAAATATTTATTACGATCTGTTAAATTTTCATCGAATCAACTTCTTTTTTTTTTATCCGACTGTATACGCCAATGAGAATCCTCCAGTCAACACTTACTAATTATAATAATACCGCATCCTTATCTTATATTTATATTTCATAATTTTCGCACAATCGATCTAACTCTCGATACTCGTGATCGTATCGTTATTCGATGCTACTGTTGCACTAACATCGGGCACTAAACCTTTTACAACAGCCTCCATGTATTCCTCTCGTTCCTCGTCTGTATTTAATGAAAATCCTAAAGATGGTATAAATTCCGTCTGAACAACAGTTTTCACTTGATTTTTGTCCATTTCTATTTCCGTTATGTTCGATCTCTCGTTAATGTGCTCCTCGTCATCAATTCGAGTGCTTGTTTCTTCCGAAGTTCGCGCTGGATGGCCAGTAGCAAAATCGACGATTCTTCTAATTTCTGGCAATTCAAAGATTAACTTTTGCCTATTTGTTCTTTGTACTTTTTCACCAAATGTCCCACTCAATTGTTCCGAAACTTCACGATCATTCGGTATTTCCCTGGACAAACCGGATGGCAATGCCACCAAAGTTTCCATCGTTTTTTCCGAATCTCGCTCGTTGATCGACGAAACAATTGATTGTTGCTGTCGAACGGGTGATCCTGTACTTTCGGGAATCACAAGATTTTTTGGTGTTTGTGAAAACGATGGCAAACTCGTGGATATTATTGACGATTCATCATCGAGATTCGACGAAGTTTTAACGTCGACATTACCCGGATATTCAAGTGAAAAGGGTCTTGGTGAATTAGGTGCATTGACCAGTGCAACGAGATTTCGAAGATAATCGGTCGATTGCACTTTCTTGTTCTCATAATTTTTCAAAGTTTCATCATTAACACGATCGTTATCTTCTCTTCTTTCATTGTTTATCATAATCTTTGTTTCGTGATTGTAATTATTTTCCGTATTGTCGCGTGACAATTGTCGCTCGTCCGATTTAACAATCTCGAAACTCTTGTAATCGGCAGCACCGATCGAATCACCGATCTCCCGTTGGGCTAACAGTTTACGTATCACATCGCCATTTGGATCGATCTCTTCGTTCTTGTTTATGCTCAAAGTGACTTGAAACGGCGACGATGCGAGCTCTACAGCGTCATCGATGTTCTTTTCCTTCAACGAAATCTCTTCGGTGTTCGACCGTTTCGAATCGTTATTTTCAATCGGTGAGATCGTCGGAATTGTCTCATTAGACGTAAATTGTTTCATTACAATTGACTCTTTGCTCGCTAGATCTTCGTGTGTAACGTCGCTGGAATCCTCTATTTTGCTAATGAAATCTTTTTCAGTCACAACATCGGACTCGATCGTTGCTGATGTAGTAACGAATCCTCTAATTTTCGGAGCAGCTGAAGTTGTCACAACTTTTTCCGGAATTATTTTCCTTTCGTTAGAATTTTCTTCACCTACGTTCGAAATTTCGGATAAATTCATTATCGGAATATCAGTAAAAATCAATTTCGCGGTATCCGACGTTTCTTCAATCGGAACTATCGTCGTTTCGGCAAAATTGTCTCGGGCCAAAATCACTTCCGGTGATAAATCGATTGACTTAACATTCTCGACAATAACTTTAAGTTTTTGCGACTCTTCAATGGAGCTTGCGTTCGTTGAATTGTTTGAAAAAATATGTATAATACGTGATTCCGGTATGTCTTTAGCGTCATTGAATTCTGGAGGTGTTACGGGACTCGCTGGAACTTCGACAGTTTGAATTTTTTCTGTTACATTCTTCTCGACCGAACCGTTGAGATTTGAGAGTTTATCGTTACTTCCGGTTGGACTTTCATTCAAAACCGTTATACGAAACTGCGTCTGGATTTCTTGGGGGGGTTGTAAAAATGTAACGGGCTTTTTATCGTCATTAGAATCGGACAAAAGAGTCGAACTCGAATTAACGACAGGGGATGAAACTGAAATAAACTTTGGGTCTGTTTCATCAGTGCTCGTTTCTTCATCGTGATTGTACGAAAAAACAGCTGGATCACGATTTTCATTGTCAATCGTCAGTATCGACAGTGTTTCGCTAATCTTCTCATCCAAACGATCTAAATCCTCTTTGATTGCTTTTTCTTTAACATCGAGTGAAATAATTGTCTCGTTGTCGTCGACTTTCGATAGTGTTTCGCTAATTTTCTCCTCCAAACGATGTAAATCCTCCTCGATCGCTTTTTCTTTAACGCCGAGTGAAATAATTGTCTCGTTATTGACTTTCGTGAAATTCCTTTGATTCTCATCGATCGGCAAATGAATTTTACGATCGGAACTTTCTGATTCTTCCATTTTATCAATTTGTCGTCTCGCACCAACGAGATGATTGATGACATTCGTTGAACTACGATTTTCCAATTTCACCTCGTGTTTTGTGCCTAATGTGGGTGGAGTGGCGGCCTTTATAATTTCGTCGGAACGTCCGCGCGCTGTATAAAGATGATCGGAACTCTCGAATTCAAGATCGAATCGACGGGAAGTGTCGCGTGTTGTTGTGGGCCGATAAGTCGTTGGAACGTTCGGTGAGTAAACTCTTCTTGCTTTTGTCGTCACTGTTGGTGAGGTCGGAGCGTAAGATGATTGAAATTCATTTCTGAAAGTACCTTGACGATCGGCTTTACGATCTTCACCGATAGTACGTATATTTATCGAAGGATTATCAGTTTTACGTTGTTGCGTTTCCTTCTCAATGTCCCGCGAGTAATAATCGTCGTCCCGATAACGTTGTCGATTCTTCTTGCCAACGGTTGACTTGTATCTTGACGATAAACGATTTGGATAGTCCGAATAATCGGAATAACTTTCTTGTCCAATGGCCAAATTGTTAATTCTCTCTGTTACCGTATTCACGTAATTGAACACTCTCTGATGGCTTCTCTGATCCTGATGACGTTGTTGACTGATAGTTTCCACCGTTGGTCTCTCATCTACCGGCGAAACACTCGACATCTCAAATGCTTTTCGTGAAATTTCATCGTCGTCCACCTCACTCACGATACTCTCTTCGTTGATCGCGTGATAATTTCGAGTTAACGAACAATCAACCTTGCT
Organism: Oxytorus armatus; assembly: GCA_958009045.1. Lineage (NCBI taxonomy): Eukaryota > Metazoa > Arthropoda > Insecta > Hymenoptera > Ichneumonidae > Oxytorus > Oxytorus armatus. Next base: position 30,897,733 of record OY253748.1, on the reverse strand, counting down.
CCACCAGTCGCAGGTCAAAAATTTTTGACTGAAGATCGAACCGATCGGACAGAGAAACGACGACACAAGAAAATTACCGTCGCACACGTGAAACATCTGACAGCCAGCTTCCTCGTCGGCGTAATAACCTGGGGATGATGAAAAATAGAGTGAATAAAGATTGATAAAAAAAACTTGAAAGTTGGGGAATCGTTTTAACATATTTCTCACGTTCTCAATCTTTATTTAGGTTCGACACATTTTTATCCAGCGTCTTTTCCGCTTTTGCTAGAAGAATTGCTATTTAAACATTTCGTCACTATTCGACACATTTTAAAGTCATCCGGCACGAGTATCTCGAAACTTTATCCTTTCGTGACGAAGCAAAAACTCAAAATTACATTAATATTCGAGATGAACGAAAATGATGATAACCATCATCCTAATACTGGCGTTTATTTGTCTTTTCGTAATCTCGTTAAAAAATAAAATCCACGATAGCTTCCTCATTCCTATCCTCGATGTTATAATATCTTCGTCCAGTCCCCGCAAAACTCGTTTCGCACAGCATTTATTAATATATCGCAACTCGAAACGCTCGAGATTCCACTTCAACTCTCCCCGCTGTTATTACTACAAAAATGATGTAATCCTAAGTGAATTTAAATCCCACCGTGGCGCGCCCGATCAAAATTTATTAAAGCACTTTGTGAGTGAATCTTGCTCGATAAAATGGTTTTTTGTTTGTTTTTTAAATAGAAAGAAAAACGCGTGTAAATATTGCGTAACGAAAAACTGGTACCTGCTCTAATCCTAGCCTTCAATAATTTTATTTTTCTCTTTTTTAATATCGTTGATTCTTCTCATCAGCAATATCTATAATATTGCAAGGATTGAAACATAAGTTTGTACACGCGATATTTAACGTGTTTATCGGGAATATCCAAGCGTTTCACGACACGACAAATCTAAGTGGTGTCTCGCGATAATTCGTTAAATTACAAGACGAAGAAAAAAATACAACGAAGAAGAAACTCGCCGACCTTATAACAATCATTGAGATTGCAATGTTCTAACATATAGTATTATTACATCTCGAACTTCCCTAAATGTCAGCTTTTTCATTTCCTATTCAACTTCACGTTGTGTCTCTCGGCTATTATTGTTTATTCAACGAAATGTCAAGGGAGAAACACATGCTCGAATCAACAAATGTTTGTCCCTTTTTGCTAGATTTAAAAAAAAATATTAAAAGTGTCCCAAAGCATTTCAATTTTCCAATCGCAGTATTATCAAATTTTTATCTTTATCTAGGACGGAATTAAAAATGACAGTCGATTAAAAATCACAGTCGATATATTGTGGTATAAATATATTTATATATATATTTATATATATATTTATAGCCGCATCTCTCTGTCGCTGGTTCGCTGACCTATTGCGAAACGTAATAAAATGGTACAGCGATGAATTCCCCGCGATACTCCTGTACATTCAACGCGCTACAACGGTACACTGTATATATTTACAATATATATAGCTACGTCCATATATAACACTATGTACAGAGCGCAGCATCCTTGACATCGATGTTAAAGGTGACTAAAATCTTTCAATGTAAATGAAACGCCATGACTATATATAGATACACGAAGAAAAACATAACGTAGCCATTTTTTTTCACCCCCCCCCGAGGATTTTATATACTTATCCCGTATGGCTTACTAATAGTAGCTCATTTGTCATAGCTAATGTCTACGATTGAGCAACCCACCGAGATGGATCATTAGACCGCGAATTAAACATGATATAACGGGTTTATAGTAATTTATTATTTCGGCAGACCTTTTATTTTACGCTTTGATCGATTCAAATTTATAGAGGGAAAAAAAAAACGAGAACTATAATTGCTATCGGCTTTCGTCAAACGTTGGGCCCTCGAGACAATCACATCTCGTGTCATTTATAAACCCTAAAAAAAAATACCAAGTTCCTTCAAAGTGAAAATTTGAATAATCATCTTGTGATTTTTATAAGTAATGAATTTTTTTTATTTATTCAGAATTTCTGTGTTTCGAGATACGCTGAGAATTTGTTTAAAAAAATCAATTATGTTAAAGATGCTGCGAACTGGTTTTCTGGTATTTTTATTATTTCAAATCAATGTGCGATATCGTTAATTTTTCTTAAGATATTTGTCGTAACATCGAAGTACTCGAAATTCTCATTGGAAATCACTTTTCGCTGGAAATTTACAAAGTTCACATTTTTTTTTTTAATTCTTCGAGAAAAAGGTGTCTTGAACCTCCTTGAAGTAACGTGAAAAAATTAGTACCAGGATTTTGTTGTTAGATCGAGCAAAAAAAAATCTCTCATCGATATAAAGCTGTGTTCTAATTTACCGAAAATTTAATTAATGATTTGTTTGACCACTTACCTCTGAAGTGACTTTCACAGACGAATTTCGTTTGAGGCAATCTCATGTAAGATGGATAATCCACGCCTGGTTCACCCGGAACATTATTCCTGATGTCCGAGAGATCTGCAAAAATAAAATAAATTTTCAAATCAAATTTCAATTCTGTCGTCAATGTTACTTTACGTTATTTTTTTTTTTTCCCATCAAGTTCCACCTGTGTCATCCTGGTATGGATCATAACGACCCGATGAGCCATAATTATCGAAAGAATCGTCCTCCTCCGGAACGTAGTATTTCCTGAATAATAAATTCAATGAGAAAACGTTTGTAGCAAAGATGCCAAGGCTAAAAGTCCAAGTTATCAATGAATCTCGCTAGAGTTTCCCTTTCATTGGCATTACAATAATACGTCGATATATCGATTTAAATGATACGTACAAAAAATATAAAAAATCTTAATATTGTTGTTTGAAAAAAGATATTTTTTTATCGCAATTTTTCGAAAATCTTCTATTACTGGATTATATAGATTTTTAGTAGAATTAAAGTAATTTGTAATTTTTTTTTCTATACCTTCCTCTGCTTCCGTCGATTGATCGACGAAAAGTTTTTCTTGGTTCCTCTTCATCCGTCATCGTACAATTTGCCAGGTTACGTGATAACACTGCCACGAGACCTGAATATCCATCGGGAAAATAATAACAAATACAAAAATTACGTTTTACATCGTTTTGTTAAAGTCTTTTAAATTTTATTAAAAAATTGATGAAACGGCTAGAAAATTAATTGATTCTTTATTAATGAAACGAAAGAGTTACAATTATTTGTCAATAATTTTTGTCATAAAGAAAAATCCCTGACGCTAGATTCTTCAAGTATTGATTAGAAATTCCACACATAAAAATAACAATAAGAATTAAACGACAATTGTTTATTACGTGCGTTGTAAATGCGGTGCCGAGAAACGTGAGTCAATGATAGTGATCACGAGAGATAGATCGGAATTTAAATACTCGTAAGAGAGTTCTCGTAATGTGATCTATGTTCCGCACGTTTTTTCGATCGATCCCTCCGTAGGATCGCGGTTAATTGAATTCGCAACAACAATCCTAATCTCCGTAATTTACGATCGTGTCTATTATACAGTTTATTATACATTTTATCGTACGTCACGATTTTTTTTCAAGGCCGCAATCAATTTTATACGTAAGAAGAATAATTCCTTAAGACGAATTACATTTTTGGAAATTAAATCAAACTAAAAAAAATTTTCGACAAATTCAATATTTTATAAAGTCTAAACCGCTCGAGCAATTTTCACCAAATTCAATACCAAACATCCTTGTGCCCTAATGCTTTTATGTAAAAAGTTTTGACTCGATGGATGAAAATTTTCCGAAAGTTAGAGCGATCACAAACATTTTTCGTAAAATTGAAAATGGCGCAAAATCTCGAATCCTTAATAAATTCCAACGAAAATTACAGCAAACAACGGAGGTTCGATGCCCTAAATCATTAAAACGTACTGATATGAAACCAAAGTTTCTTCTATGAGAAAACACAATTGTTATACATTTTTGAAAATTGATTGTTGAAAATTGAAATGCTTTGACGGTTAATTTAAACAAATGTTTAGATGTGAATTTAGAAGAGATCATGGTTGATGCATTTTTTCCAAAATAAAAGAAACATTTGAAAAGTAGGACCCATCTGAAAATGTTTGATACATCGAGCCGAATATATTTTTCATATCAACAGAAAAGCATTTCGAACAATCTCTCGTTTCAGATTTTTACTACGTATTTTCCATCGTAAAATAAAAAAAATAAGACATCGTCTCATCGACTTTTATTCGTGGAATCCCCTTTAAACTCACGAATTTAGTGTTTCCCGCGTAACGCAATAAAATTTTACAGTATCCGAGCATTTCTTTTTTTTAAGTACGTAATAAAATATCTGGACGAAATTCCGCAAAACATAACCGAAGAATAAAATAAAAAATGACGATACGATAATTTTGTGGTTTGAGGAGAAAAATTAAAAAATCATTTTCAACCGTAATTGTCATCTTGAAAATTTCACCTTCAACAAATTTCCATTCAACATTATCTCACCATATAAATGTGCGTATAATGGATCAATGTAAAACCAAAGAGACCAATATATAAAATCAATTCCAATCGAACGAATTAATGATAATAGTTATTGATTTTTTTTTCACCTAAAAATACCGAAGAATGTATAAAAAAAATTCACGACACTTTGAATCTTTTTGAAAAATCGTAATCTACCGGGATCCTGGATTTAGCACTTACACAAACAATGAAGAAGAAAACGTGTCATCTTTATCACTGGAGGAGCACACTCAAAAAAAAAACAGGGAAAGAAATTTCCTTCGGTTGTACTTTTTTCGAAATTACGAATAAGAATCACGTTTGTCGATGCACACCGAGAGCAAAACGGAACTCATCTGCCGGGTGTTCTTCTTCGCGGTTCTCTTCAAAGCTTCTCGTTCTTCGGGTCACACACCTTAGGTATATCTATCTCGTACATAGAGTGGGAGATATATATACACCTCTTACCTTTCCTCTTTTATGTTTTTTTCTTCTTTTTTTTTACTTTCCACCTCCTCTCACCACGAATTATTGGTATACAGTCATGTTACAACCTCGGCTCCCCTCCACCCGAGCGCTCTTCTCCCATTATAAAAATAATCCATCGTGAATCTTCAATACCAATTGTTAAATCCGTCTGACATCTGTTTCGATGTTTAAATCATCATCTTGCCTCCGGGGTGTATTACGCCCGATAATTGACACGGCCGAACAATTCCCGTATGTCGCGTACATAAACACCCTTGAACCCGCGACTTTTACCCCCTGACCTCAAATACGTTGCGTCAAAAATCATGAAATTTGAGCAAGCGCGGTCACGGCAATTTGCCATTCGGAGTATTAAAAATTTTATTGCCAAGAGGCGTGATATATTTTATTGTTGTTATTGTTTTTTTTAATTTTTTCTTCTTTTTTTTTCTGCCGAACGCTAATACGTATAATTTAATAAACGATTTTGTGTATACTCGAACCAAGTCGTTTCTGACTTTTCACGATTATTCTTCGTTGGGGCAGTTGTTACAGTTGCAACTTTTGTTAATGTTACTACTTTCGAGTGCTCGAGGTAATTGCAGCTATACTTGCGGATTATATATATATATTTTTTTTTTTATCTGGAGTCGAGAATAAGTCGACGATTCTTCGCTGTTATTCTGCTTGTTTCAATTATGATCGTCTCATTGCAGATAAACTCCGAGAAAGTTTGAAATTTTCATTCTAAAATTGCTTCTGCATCACCTGCCCCGAGATTTTATAACGCGAAATTATTCGTAAATCATTTTGCACCAATTATGTAAAAGTTTAAATTGAATTTTTTAAATTTATGAGATTCCAATCCCTTGTGAGTTACTGGCGAACACGATTTTTTTGTTCTCTTTTAAACACTGGTTACAGATTTTTTTTCGAATTGTGTAAAAATCTGAAAAAAAGCACGTGGTTCTTTTCGTAGATTTCCTTCACCCTTAAATTGAGGAATTTTTATATATTTCTTTTGATGCCTCAAACTTTACGAAATCTTTTAGTCAATTCAACGTATCTTATACTTTTTTCTCATTTTTTTTAAATGATCGTAAATCATTTTGCACCAATTATGTAAAAGTTAAAATTCAATTTTTTAAATTTATGAAATCCCTTGTGGGTTACTGGCGAAAATAATTTTTTTTTTTTTTGTTAAACACTGGTTACAATTTTTTTTGCGAATTATATAAAAATTCGATTCGACCTAGAGTGAGTAAAATTTGAAAAGAAAGCACGTGGTTTTTTTCGTAGATTTTCTCCGCCCTTAAATTGAGGAATTTTTATATTTTTTTAAGAGCTTTAACTTTACAAAATCTTTCAGTCAATTCAACGTATCTTATACTTTTTTTCTCATTTTTTTAAATATCCATCCCAAGAAGAAGAAAACAAACAAGAGGAAGAAAAGTTTTCGTTCTTCGCAGATTCCAATGTGTGACGAATCTGCGTCAGATTGAAACTTGAGAATTACGTAAGTTTGACGAGTCTGAGTAATTATTGGAACTTCGTTAATGGTAATAATATAATCGAGATAAATAAAAAAGGAAAAAAAATTAATAAACGACTGTCTCGCTGGGAGTCTCTGCACGAAATTGGTACAGTAATAATATATTAACGTGTAATTATTCGCCAAATTCAAGAAAAGAAAGAACAAGAACGATGTTAAGATCAGGAATCAGCTGATATCGGTATTCTCGTGAGATTGCAAATACTATCATATATATTATTGACCTGGCACTTTCGACTTATGTAACAACGACTCGCTCCACTTAAATATCTTCGCGGGCCTCTCGTGCACATTTAACTTTTAAACTCGTCTATAGAAACAAAAAGTAAAAAGAAAAAAAAAGAAAAAGTAGTGTGCGCGTGTACTATCGCTTCTAAACGTTGAGAAGCGGGTGGTGGTATTCCAATATGACCGCACTTAAATACGCTAATCTGTGCCGCGGTTCGTTCATGAGATCTCGTTAATTAGTCTCGGCTACACTCTGTATAGCGTATAATGCTGCGAAGAAAAAGAAGAAGGATAAAAAATAAATAAAAATGCAAAGATCAGACGTGCCTTCGCGAAGAGGACCTTTCCTTTCACGCAAACGGTCAACTGGACACACTCTACGACGAAAGTGAATCTTGTAATATTCTTGTCGTTGTTATTTAGAGACTCACTCGTATTTAACCACTCACTTGTATCATCCTGTGCAAAATCTTCTACGTATAAGAGAGAGAGAGAGAGAGAGAAAAAAAGAGTAAAGAGACAGATTTTCCTCTCAAGGCAAAAGTCTCAACGACCACACCGCCTCTCGCTTTTCCTATCGATTACAAGATGCTGTCCGCATCGTATAAATAACGGGTCAACCTCTCATCGTCGCACACGTTTCGTTCTCGCGTGTTTATCCATCACGTTACAAATGCAACTTGTTTTTATCGAACTCGTTTCCTAACACAAATTAAATAAATAAGCCCGAACTAGTTCGTAAAAGTTTCTTCGATAAATTTGTTGAAAAGTTGCTTTCCCAATTCACGTGAAAATGATCCAGTCACTCGGGAGAATCTCGATTATTCATCAATGACCCAATTACACTTTTCTTAATATTTTGAATATTAAAAAATAAAAATGTCATGTTACAAGTATATTCTCAAATTAATTCAGGAAGCATCCTGAATTCGTGACATATATTCCACGCGTGGGAACTCGTCTTTTGTGATGATAAACGTTTTCATCTAGGGGCGATACGACGGAAGTCTATGTCGATTTTATTGTCGTTCGCTTCCTCTTCGTTATATCACAATGCTTTTTTGTTTGTTATTGCCACAATTTTTTGTTTTATGCATTTTATAGATCTGATGTGTCAGGAGGTCATAATTGTGGGACTTGTCCTGTTTTACAATAAATTTCGTTGTTATTATTATTATTGTGAATTATCGCGATATCGCAAGCTCTCCAGTGTCTCGATTATTATTACATAATTCTTTTGCATTTTAACAAATCATAACTGCACAATACAGAATTTTTAATGCTCCAATCATATTTTTTTTTTCGAATTTTAAGGGACAGGATTCATGATCCTTTTCAACTGACCGAAAAACATTTTTTACAGCCAATCCCGAACGAGCGATTGTTCGAAATATTTTCTACGATCATGTGAACAAACATTCCGATCCGAATTTAAAAAATTGTAGAAGGTATTGTCTTGTTTTGAAAATAAAACCATTTAAAAAATAAATATTTTTTAATTTGCCACCCCTTCTTCCAATTTTTCATATATCGATCTCAATATTTTTTTACATCTTCAGAAAATCATATCGAACAATCGTTCCTTCGAAGATTATCGATACGATGGTTTTTTTTTCGCAGAATAAAAAAAATTAAACACTTCTTATCACAACTAATCGGCAAAACATTCTTAGAATCATATTGAAAATACTTCCGGTTTTACGACGCAACATCACACATTGCCATTATTTATTCGCATTTCCGTTCGATATTTATAACGTAGATGAAAATCTATAATGTTTTTTCTCTTTTTCGTCGGAGCAGACCGTTTAAACGAAGAGAGTAATAGCAGTTAGAAGATTTGCTCCATTGTTCCGGACTGTTATAAACGAGATGTGTATACACACGCCTTTCATTCGACGCGCGTACCGAACTTTCTCTCATTGTTACATAGAAGAGCCATTACATATACAATATTACCGATCCACCTGTGCGACAACGCACTGAGCGTTTTGTACGAAACAAAAAAAAATAACGATTGTTATTTCATTCCAAAAAATGACAATTATTCTTTAACACATAAATTTATAATGAATGTTAATAGCAGTGGTTTTATAATTAAAGTGGCAAACTACGTCAACCGGATATCCGACGAATCGATTTTTAACGATGGAAAGACTACCAGAATTTGCTGCGATTATCGTATCCCAGACGGCTGGAGGTGATGTGAAGACTCTGAAAAAATAAGAATTCAATAACGTGCACAGAAGAAACGGGACTAAACGTCGAGAAGAAAAACAAGTGACAGAAAGTGAAAAAAAAAACCTGTAACCGCCACGGATGCTGAACTTAGATAAGAAACGTCTCATTTCTCACATCAACCCTACGCACTTCCATAGACAATGTATTTTTAAAGATATATTCAAAATTTCAAGTGAATCGGTTGAAAATTGTCTGAGTTATGTTTCCGGCCAACAAAAACGGAGACGTCATCGCAAAAACAATGCACAGTCGCCATTTTAAAATTAATCTCTTCAAAAAAATGATTTTATACAGTCACTGATATGTATGATAAACACCCTATTTTGTAATTTCGATTTATTCTGTAGTTTTTTCTGAAAAAATCCCCAAAGAAGCCTATTTTTTCGGCCTCTAGAGTGGCCTAACCCCGCAATGCATTCGAAGAAATGCACATATTATTTTTATTAAATGCAAGAATAGTGACGCACCGAAGGATTCAGTTGAACCAGCGCAAGTTGACCAATGATCTCCGGTCAAAGTAGACGTCCTTGTAACACTATTAAACATTAATATTGATTATTAATAAAAGTGAGAAAAGAGCCGGAGATCCCCTTCTTTCACGAAAGATAATGATACACGTCAGCGAAGAGGCATCGGTGTACGACCTTGTCGAAACGTTTCACAGTGAGCTACGCGACTTGGGAATTCTTGTTAATCGACATAGTATTTTCCCTTCGTGATAGAAGATGATCGGCCATTAATTGACCCCGTAACGCCGTACGCAAATGAGTCGCTTTTTCACCTAATGTTAAACTTGCAAAACTCTGGTTTATAACGTTTTTTTTTCTTTCATTCTTTTTTTTCTTTTCGAAACACCTTCTTCGATCTTAAAGACTATAATTTTTCGAATAATTACTCAATTTGGTTTTTTTTTTGTCGATTCAGAAGTGTTACTAAGTGTCTGTCGTTTCGGTACTTTGTGAGCACAAAAACAAAAACGTTTGCATCTCAAAGTAGCGCGTATATTTCATAGCTGGATCAAACACACCCATTTTTCGGGTTAATAGGAACAAAAAATATATATTTTTTGGGATTATCGGGTTAAGGATATACAATGAACGAAATCCGAATGAAATTTAAGTTCAATCGTTTTAAATATTTTTATATTGAGGCTATTCACGGATATTACAAGCGGTAAAATTATTAAATATTAGATGAAACAATTTGTAGGGTAGCAGGGCGAAAAGAAACATTCCGACAGCGATCAGTACTTGAATGACTGACCCCGCTTATAGTCCGTACATTGATTTTTGTACTTTGACTGCCGAACGAGAAGCGGCATTTCTGAATGTTTCGTGTATTCGTCAGGTTTTTCGTAGTTTCCCTGTGCCCTCGTGCAAATGCGACGGAGCATTGAAATAAAATGGCTGCGGACAACCGTCCCAGGTTGAGGGTCTGAAGGAGTGAAAGGATAATGAAGAAAACGGGGGAAGGGACGTAAAAACCTAAAAACGTACGCGATGAAAACACTAATAAATATTTAAAAAAATATATAATATAACTCATTAAGGGCTTGCATAGCGCTGCGCGCGCTGAAAACCGAGTAAATTTGAAAAATTATTATAAAGGTTATTCGGTGAAAAAAAAATTAAATTGTTGATTTCACATTTTTTATTAACTTTTCAACTATAAGAAAAACAAATTTAAAAATTTCGGATTTAAATATTAACATTATTTTTTACGGGTATAAATGGACTACTGATGAAAACCATGGCGCCTCCTTGTCGACATCATAACTTCACCAAAAATTATCCAATCTCCAAAAATAAAGGAGAATCTAGTAAAATAATGTAGTAGTAACAGTCTGACGGAGGGAATTTTTTTTTTTTTTAATAAAGAAATTACAGTATTTCAAACTTTAGTATAGAATTTAAAAAAAAAATTAGGGCTTAATAATTTATAAAAAATTGTCCAATGAAAAAAATAAAAAAACCTCTCGTCGGACTATAGAGAAAATAATTATCAAGATTTATAAAAAAAAAAAGTTAAAAAATATTAAAAATTGACTGTCGTGCTGACACTATCTAAAAACATAGTTTTGCGAAAAAACGCGGTTTAAAGTTTCCGGTAGGTACACATGAACTTACGGCTAGTTTTCCATTCCAGCTATAACTTTCTGACGGAGTGGAATTTTCTCAAAAGTTTTTTTTTTCAAATTCTTAAAAGTATAAAGAATAAAAATCTGTAAAAAAAAAAAGATTTTTTTTTTATTTCAGGGGTACGTGAGCCCTTGAGAATTTGCTCGAGATAACTTTTCGAATCGTCGAATTACAATGAATTACCGTTCCTTTTACAACTCCGTTAATTGTCGAAGAAATCATCGTTCATCCAACCACTTGATTAATGTACTTTGGTGCATTATTCGATTGTCGCTTAAGAATATCCAACTGCACGGGATCATTTAGTATTTTCGTATACTTTTTCAACAATAACGTTTCCCTTATCTTCTGTCTTTCCAATCTTTCACTGAAAAAATATTTTCATCACTTTATTTTATTTTATTTTGTTTTGAAAAAGGTTCAAGTGCGGACGAGTAAATAATAATAAAGGATTTTTTTCGGTAATTACTGTCCTACGATTAATTGTCATTTTTTATTTTTTCGGTTGAAATCTTACCTATTCGATTCGTCCTTGATACTCTTGGAGAAAAGGCTACCGATCGCGGCTATAATTGTACCGTCGAAAATTGGTTCCCAGTATGAACTTTGAACGTTCGATGACCTAAAATTCGTGCCAACGTTGAAACTGGATCCGCGACCTGACCCCAAATATCTTCCTCGATTCTCGTTCCTAATGGCATTAAAATACGTTAATAAACCCATCAACCAATGTCGTAATTATTGTTGCGTTGACGTAACTACAATTGTCACGAAATGGAAAGATACATTATATAAAGTCCTAACCATTCCGATGATTTATCTCCGAGACCTCCTCCGTTGAACCATAGTTCAGGATGGTTGCTTCTGTTTTTTTTTATTCCCTTTAATTCACCAATTTTCGGTGAAATTTCGTGCCATCCCGTTAGCCTTGACGCTTGATCGAACCGCGGTCGACCCTTTACAACGTAATTCTTACCTGTGCTCCTAATGACACGCATTAGTTATTACGAAATTTCGAGAGAGAGAGAGAGAGAGAGAGAGAGAGAGAGAGAAAGCGATCATTTCTCAAACATTTTTAATGCCTCTTCTTTTTTTTTTCGTTTTTGTTTCTTCGACTTTCTGTAGTCGTTAGAAGTTTTTATTTGTGAATTCTAAGCGTCAAACAAATTCACAAAAATATCAAGTTCATTAAACGGATATAGTTTTTCTTCTTTTTTGCTTATTTGTCATTGGAGTAACATCGGGTCACATATGTCCCTTTATGTTTTCATTCCTATGTGTAGTAAGACATTTTTATTTTTTGTAATATTGCATATTAAACGATAAAACATTTTTCATAATCATTAATATTTTTAATCGATATTCTTCTCGTTTGATTAAAGACTTTTTTTTAACAATCACTAACAGCAAGGGAAAAAGTTATTTGAACGGTTAATGAGAAATGAAAAAAAAAAATTGAACACGAAAAAAATCGAGTGTGAAATTAATTAGTTTAATATCAATATATTTAATACTATTTAATATTATAAATTTAATATTAATATTGATTTATAATATTTAATATTACCTCCAAGACTCTTGAACATAAGGATAATCCTTCTGGTTTTGTGCGGCGATTATTTTCATGAAAAAATACACTATAATTGTGCATTCGAGAATTTTCGATGCGGCGTACTCTCGTTGGAACATCATATTTCACTGTTCTGGCTGATTAACAAAATTCGTAAGCCTCTCCGATATACACTTCATAAATTACTCACAGGCAAGACCTGTTGTTTGGTCGAAGTGTTTTGATCGTGAATCGTTAATTTAAATTTTGCCGTACGACCACGAACGATTTATGATATTATTGATTTATAACTATAGTTCGTTGTTTAAATTTTTCCGATGATTTATTAGCTCGCACATATAAACTATATACGAGTGTATACGAACCGTGTACACGAGGCGAGCGATGTGTCGTCGCGTTATATTTCGCTTTGTTGATATTAAAAGTATAAACTATCGTCAAGTTTCATTTGTTATTGAACAAACTAAATTCCAAATGGTTAAATAGTTGTTTCGAAAAAATTGCGAAATTCTCGTTAGTAAAATAAAATAGTTTACGAAATCTTTTCGATTCAACAAACGTTTCATTAATTTTACTTTTATTTTGAAGGCAATAAAATTAATTTTTTTTTCGTAAATGGTTTTAGATGCTATAAAATCGAAAATTGAGGAAGTTTCTTTGTCAAGATTTTGCCAATTGCACGATGGAATTTATCTCGCAAACACATTGTTTGTAGAATAAGAAAAAAAAATTGTTATTGCCAATGAGGTATAAACGTTTCGTAAATTTTGACGAAATTTTATTAATATTTTTAAAAATATTATATTTAATATTATTATATCGCGACGATAAGACGTAAAGTATGGTTATTTTTTATTTTGCAAATTATTCAAAAAATTCGTACATCGTATTTTAATTTTTGCGCAAAAATTTCATAACATCACGATAAAATATATTTAACCGAGACGAGGAAACTCACGTTCGTCGTTGGAAGCTTAAGTTTTTGGTTCTTTCAAATTCAAATTAACATGATAATCGTCACGACGACGTGGTCTTGAATGATATATTGTTGAAATGGCGGGCGTATTAGGTTGAAAGTTTTTTTCATTTTTTTGCATTTTGTGAAATCCCGCCACCAATCTCTCGTCCGTCGTTAAATCCGGCTCGGCTTTCATCAGCGTCTCATCGTAAATTGCCTCCAATGATTTTTCATTCGAAGAATCGTTTTCATTGTTTCGCGGTTCTTGCGACAAAGCGCTCAAAGCTCTGTTCGTTTTTTCAATATCGTCCGTCACGAGAATGACCATCTCCTCGAGAACATCCTTTATCGTCCATGCCAAACGATTTCGTACAGCGAGTCTGGTCTTCGATGTTTCCTTGGCTTTTTCATAATTCCTGATATTTGTAAATTATTACGAATTAAACAAGTGTATTTTCAACTCAACTCATTGAATCGGAGAAAAAAAAATGTATCGTAAATTTGAAGGGTTCCATTTTTTTCACTTTAAACATTTTAAAAGTTTAGTTTTGAACGATGTTTGCCGATGTTGAAGAATTTATAATATTTTTTCGTCGTTTAAACCTAACAAAGTTTATAACCAATTGCAACGAAAAGTTTTTTCCCAATTGCTCAAAAAGCCAAAAAAGATGTGTGAACAAATTTTAATCCCATACAATCGCAATGACGTTAAAAAACATTGAATGTCTTACGTCAAATCATTGTCGAGCTCGAACCTATCATTATCTTTAATTTCCCAGTGTTTGTCAGCGAATTTTGGTGAATTTTTATTTCTATCTAACGTAGGCGAGTCTTGGATAAAACTTGTATCTGGCCAAAAGACATCGGCAATCTTTGTAGCCTGCCTTTCATGAGCCAACACTCCATTATTCGGTATATATCGTGCTCGTATAACGTTGAAATAACATAAGAGTAATATCGTTTCGATGAAAAGAACGAAAATTGTACTCATAATTGTGAGACAATTGTGAAAGTTTATAGGAGCGGATCTTTGACGAAAGTAGCTCTCAGCTTGAATCTCGCAACTCTGCTGAGAATTTTGGTCCAGCGTTTCGATTATTGTTATGAACAGAGAGAACAATATAATTAATTGTCACCTTGACGAATTAATTTTTAACGATCTGTATAAATGTGAATACACTCTCGTTTACGTGTTTTTATTTTCTCGTTTCTTTTATTGATTGATAACGAAACGATCTTGTTTAAAGCCTTATCTGGCGAGATTGCCAATTGATACATAATCCGAATTTTACGGTCGATAGGCAATGCTTTTTTTTTTTTTTTTTCAAAGTAATATAATTGTCAGCCATATAATTGATATAATCAATATAATTGTACTTTTTGCTTCGTTCGTTTTACATTGAAAAATTCGATTCGATTCGATGCGAATCGTTCAATGTTTTAGTTTACAAGACAGAAGATGTACGAAAGAAAACGTTACTTTATTAATAAATTGTCTATTCCACAATCATTCATCGTAATAATGTTTAATTGCGTGAGAAACGTGTTGAATGCACTCTTCCAGCGTTAATAACGAATATTTTCCCGCCAAAGACTTAAAAAGTGCGAACTTAGTGGTGGAATCGTGAATTTAAAAAAATGGCCGTTCAAAGATCATTTGAGACACTAGAAGTACGAATATGAACAGAAATACAGCACAAAGTAAATGTAAAGTGCAGTTCGTGAAAGAAACATTGAGAAACGTTCCAATTCAATACATAGAATTTACAATTTTCGAAAATTAATCTACGTTTTCCTGCAAGTGTCGAAACTGCATATTCACACAATCCCTGCAATTATATTGTACAATAGGACTTCTAACATGTCCGAAACTTCCATATTTCCACAAATATTAAAATCCATTCCTGTACACAAAGAAAATAATTATATTTTCGCTTTAAAACATCTCAATTATCCTTTATAATTAACCTCAAAATTGAAACTTCACACACCGGTCATGACACCTGCGATGAGGACGCCACCATCGGTATAAATTTTCATATTCATAACCGGGTTTTGTATATCCCTCATTATTGATATTACAAGTTTTCAAAATATTAATAGGACGTCACAAAATTGATGAATATGACGTGTCTCCGAGGAAAGAAATTCGAATTTAATTTTTTTTTTTCGAAACATTCAATACGCGTGCACGTTTGTAGCAGAAATTGCATCGAATTTTTTAAATTCGTGCACAAACGCTCAAATCCATCGTCGCCATTTTTAAAGAGACGCGATTTTCGGAGCAGTAACGTGTCTCGAATTCCTTTCTGTTCCTTTCGTTCTTTGCATCTCGGGAAACTATTATCGGCTTGCAAAAGATAATGTTTCAAGATTGAATAAAGAAACACACGTATTTGGCAACATCATGGCCGTATCGTTTTGTGGAAAACGTATTGTCTTGACGAGAAGTTGCCTCTTTAAAACAACGAAGAGAAAGTACGGATACATTATTCTGTAAGTACGAAGTTTTTAGGTTATGTTTTTCCCCTCATCACACTCAACTGCTCGACTTAATTTTGCGATAGACATGTCTCATTGTTGAAAAATGTATGAATTAAAAATCATGCAAATTTCAAAATCATCAATAAACAACATGCAATTGTGTATTTATCGGTACCTTCAACTATGCACAGACTTCCTGAAATCGGTGAAGATCTACCGGAGAAGAATCCCCTTCTCAAGGAAAACGGTTTGCCCGAATTCAACACTTTTACCATAGAACGCAGCATAGCTGCTATCGGCAAGCAGACAGTGGAATTTGAACAAGGCATCAAGAATATAGAGGATCGTTTGGAAGGTACGTTCATCCACCTGCCGACTTGGTCAGAAACGAGCGCCATTTGATTTGTCCAATAACATGTGAAAAAGTATATTCAAAAATTTCCCATTAAAAGACTAAAAGCAATATAACGTGAAACTGCAACAAAGAAAAACACTTAGATAATAAAATTGAAAATTTCAACGTATAGGAGTAAGTGAAAACATCAAAACTTTTTTCTTATTACTTAGCGTCGAGACGCCGCTTCATCCGTTGATTAAATCATTGCCATTTTTTGTTTGAGAGTTAAAAAATCAAAAATTCAGTACAAAAGTATCTATGATAATGGCTTGTGTTAAATTTATCTTCTTTACCTACTCTCAGGCTCCGAAAATGTAAATATCGTCAATGACCTGATCCATCCAATGGAAGAAGTTGATGTACCGTTGGAAACAACATGGGGTATAACGAACGCCTTGTACTTTGGCAATCAGAGTCTAATGCCAACAAAATATTACGAGAGCATTCACAATCGTATGAACAAAGCCAAAGGCACAAAATTTGCCAGTATACCAATATACAAAGCTTGCAAAGCGGCATTAGCCAGTAAAGATACGAATTTAAGTGCAAGCGAGATGAGAATTGCCGCTAAATTAGTTCTTAATGGTCGTTTAAACGGTTTGGATTTGGATGATCGAAAAAAGCGAGATCGTTTTAATGAATCATCGATGAAATTGAGCAGCAAGCGCAACGAAGTCCGTCAGAAGTTACAGGTTTTGTGAAAATCGCTTTATCCTTCCGTATTTCTTCGTTTTTCTTAATAATTTGAATAAAAAATATATTTCAGTACACGAAAAATATATTTTATCATGTGATAACTAATCCAAACACTGTGAGAGACTTTCCCGATGAATATCTGAAAATGATAGCCGTAGATCCGGCGAATCCGAAGCAGGGTCCCTGGAAAATAAATCTTCAGTCCCACATTGCTACACCATTTATGGGTAAAAATGTTTATTACATTAATACATTTTGAGGATTCTCGGTGTTAAGTGTTTTCATCAAAAAATTGAGATCGATGATACTGGAAGCATTGGATATTAAATCATAATTATTCAATTTCTTTTTTATGAAATAAATACAATTCAATGGAAATGCATTTATTTCGTAACATTACGAGATTTCTATTTTATTGCGATCAATTTCAATTTTCCCCCGAATATGATTTTTGACTATGACTATTATACACGAAACATACGGAAAATATAATGTGAAAAATTCGACGTGATTGTATCACGAAAATCTTAGAACTTTGTCCGAATCGTGAGCTTCGCTGGAACGTATGGCAAGCGAGCGTAACCAGATCGAGTCACTTACAGGACAACAATATAAGAACAGGCGGTGCTATAGAGGATATACGAGATCATCGTATAATTCAAGCGAAATTGATCGGTTACGAGTCTTATTCGCATATGAGTATGGAAACTAAAATGGCTGGAAGTTTGGAACGTGTTTATGAGGTCATGGACACGCTTCTAGAAGCTGGTAATTTTTTTAATTGCTGTTTTGTAAATGTTTATTTTCGTGAAAAAATAATTTTGACTCTGTACTCATTGTTTTGTTTTTGTATTAGCGCGACCTGTTCAGGCAGAAGAACTCGAGGAATTAACGAAATTCGCTCGGGAACGCGGTTTCGACGGCTCGCTGCAAGAATGGGATATCGATTATTGGGCAAGAAAGCACCGTCGATCTGTACACAAGTAAAAAAGCAGAAAATCAGTTTGACAAAAGAAAAAATACACTCTTTGTACTTTAAATGTATCATTGAAATGAAAATTTTTTTTTCTTTCAGTGCCAAAGACGAAATTCTTCGAGATTACTTTCCTCTCCCTAATGTCCTGAAGGGACTGTTCGAGCTCATCGAGAAGCTGTTCGATGTACGTTTCGTTGAGACACGAAAAACCGACGTTTGGCACGCTGACGTACGTTTCTTCGATGTCATCGATCTCAAAGAATCGAGCGACGAGCCAATTGCAAGCTTTTATCTCGATCCTTATGCGAAACGTGACATTGGCCTTAGAATGGAAAAAGATGCCGGTTGGATGGTAGTTATGAGAAATCGTAGCGTTCACACTTCGGCGACACCTCTTGCCGCTTTAATATTCAATTTTCAACGACCCACAAGCGACAAACCTTCGCTTTTGTCGTTCAAGGATATCGCCGTTCTCTTTCAAAAGGTACAACAATTTGAGCCGTGGATTCCTAAAATTTTCGTGTTAAAATCATTTCGAATTCTCGCAAATCGAGGAAATTCAACGTACACTCATTTTTTTTCTATTAAATTATACATTTACAGTTTGGTCATGCTCTGCAACATCTCTTGACGAAAGCCGAGCTTTCCGACGTAGCTGGAACATCGAACGTTGAATGGGACGCGGTTGGAATAAGTGGTCATTTTTTGGAAAATTGGTGAGTCATTGATTAGAAAATCAAGATCATTTGGAAAGTTTTTTTTCCAAACGATATCCCGCGTGACTATAAAACTGAGCGTTTTGCCTAACAAGGTTGTACGAACCTTCGGTAATCCGGCAAGTATCCAGTCACTACGACACTTCAGCACCGTTGCCCGAAGAAATGGTGAACACCTTGAAGAGGATAAGATCACATATGGCCGGTTACAAGCTCTGCAAGGAATTGTATCTCGGGAGATTCGATTTGGAGTTGCACGAACGGTGAGTTAATATAATTAACGCTCTTAATAAACTTCAAAATTAATAATTCGATTAATTTATTCAGTATCTATCAATAAGATTCATCCGGAAATAGAAAAATTGACCGAATCATGAAAATTACATATTGTCTGTACTTCTAACATAAATCTGCCTGAAATATTTCAAAAATGCCCATCTATTACGTTATTTTATGCTAATTTTGCATAGCGATGAATTTTGGGTGCCTATGATGGATCGTTTGTGGGAGCAGCATTTCATTATCCCTAAGAACGAGATAAACAATCACATTACTTCGTGGGAATCGATTTTTGTCGGCGACTGGGCGGCAGCGTTTTACAGGTTTAAAATACGCTTGTCCATCAAATTTTCCGCATTCTTTCCTTAATATATTAATTGGGATAAAAAATTTCAGCGATCTATGGTCGGAGATGACTGCGGCCGACGCGTACAGTGCTTTTCAAGAAATTCCCGCCGGTGACAAGGAACTGGAGAAGGAAACGGCGAGCCGTTACAGAGAAACGTTTTTATCGTTGGGCGGAAGTTGTCCGGCCGCCGAGGTATTCCGACGATTCCGTGGAAGAGATCCAAGTCCAAAGGCTCTACTGAAGAATCTTGGCTTGAGGAAAAAAAAGACCGAACTCGGGGAATAGTGTGTATTGTTTTTCGTTTATTTTATTTTTTTGCACATGTTGGTGAACGAGATAGCGCGGAAATGAGTGAGCGATATGAAATTCAGACGAGATTATACCTACACCGATTGTGAAGCGTAAAACGTGTTCGTTCCGAATTCAATTTTTATCATTCAGCTCCGAAAAATAATACGATAATTCTTTACAAATACAATTTTATCGAACAGATTTTGCTCGTGGGCTGATTCAACGCGTTGCTGTTGATTTTATCAATTCCCTGCCCCTTACCTGCCCAGTACACATTGTCATAAGTTATATCGAGAATAACGCAAGCGTGCATTGGACAATCGGTGTTACGTCTTTTTTTTTTCTTACGTGTCCAAAATTTAGTTCGTAATCTTGAACTCAATGCTCCAACTTTCTTAATACTTTTTGTTTTTTAAATTAATTTTATTCTGACCATGGTTCTATGTACAATTAGAAATTTCACTCGGGAAATTTAGAAATATATACATACCGCTCGATCGAGTGCGACAGTTCGATAAAAAATATTCAACAAAAAAACGTTAAACTCCACCGTGTTTCCTGCGCAAAGAATGATTAATCAGTATCGTTACGTTCACGCTCGTAATCGTAATACATGAAGAGCCTTAACGTAATGTGAAACACCGATAATCCTTTACGTGAGGGAAAAAAAACGTTATCCAATTTCGTTCCTCTTCTTAAAGTCTATTGAAATTTTAAGAAATGACAAAATCTCTCATCGGCTCTTAAAAAAATGCATGTCACAAGAAATGCAGGTTTGTTACTATACTAGCGCGACAACAATAATACTTATTGATAACAGTAGAATCACGATCCAGTAACCGCATGTACGATCTTTACGATGTATGGTCCGAATACGACGTGTGCCGTCTATCAAACGATCGTCCGTTTGATCCATGTGATCGGCAAGATCCTCGATGATTTCTGAATGAAAGAGGATTGAAAAAATATAAAAAATTTCCTATAAAAGAGATTGGCATATTATGCGGGACGTTCGCACGCTAAACTCTATTAATAGTTAAATTCATTAATTTATCTATTAATAGAGTATTAATGAAGTGATTTTATTAATGGATATGTTCGTTTTCATTTTTTTTACATATTCAAACGTCTCAAGCGAACCAGAGTCTTTTAAAAGAAATGTTATTCTTCCATTTCGAGTTATATAAACTTTTCTTACCATTTTGATTATCAACCTCTACTTGTATCGTCTGCGCTATTTCCTTCTGTCTCGTTATAACTTTGTACAGCTCGTCCAAGCCCTGTTCCTGATCTGAAAACGCAGAACAGTCAGACAAAACGAGTACCCTATCGAGTTTAAACTTTTGTTTCTGCTATATTTTCCCTTTACCTTGCAGTACCGTTCTTTTTTGAGCTTCGAGTTCCGCTACCGTCACTTGAACGTCCAAAGGTGGTACATCATCTTCGTTCTCCTCTTCCTCGATTCCCCAACTTACCGTACCGGCGTCTGCAAACGCCGTTGTGCCCAAGTTAGTTTTCAAATTCTGACGATGTCTCAACTGTACAAGGTTGCTCTGTAAATGTTCGACCTGTCTCGTTCTTCGTTCTCCCTCGTCGCCTGTTCTGTGTTTCACAATATTAAGGTAAAATTGTTTTATTTTATTTTTTGTCAAGATTTGCTCAATATCGTTATTTTGTAGCATAAAAGGGTTGCTTTTAATTGTTTGAATTATTTTATGTCTTGGAAGCACGAAAAGAGCACTAAATATCGGTTCCACACAAAATTTCAATAATTTTTGCTTCATTTTCAAGTTTTTCTGCAGCTGTAACGAGCCAACTTTGCGAGCACAATGGGCGGAGTAAAAAAATTCACGAATACAGCGATATTTTCAACAAAGAGCAAACGCTTGTTTATCGAACCAATGTACAATTTCTACGCAATATTAACTATCAATTTTAGTGATCCGCCGACTACTAAAATTTCGTTTTCCCGTACTCCAAAATGTTATACACATTTCAAGCGTAAAAGGATACATTGCGCTCTGTTTGAGATCGATGTCGACCTGATTTTTCAATTGTTGTATT
The DNA here is from genome assembly GCA_958009045.1 of Oxytorus armatus. NCBI lineage: Eukaryota > Metazoa > Arthropoda > Insecta > Hymenoptera > Ichneumonidae > Oxytorus > Oxytorus armatus. The sequence goes on along the minus strand of OY253748.1, from coordinate 30,875,814 downwards.
TGACTAGTGTACTGTTTAGTTTTGAAACGTATGTCCGCCGATAAACTCGCATAAAGTTGCGTATTTTTCCAGCTTCTGTCGCGCTGCGTCAGCAATTCCATAACGTCGCGAAACAATTTTTCGCAAGCGTCGTGCTCGACGAGCCTGTGGTGTAGCAAGAATAATTACACGTTATAACCAACAAAAGAAAAAAAAAAAAAAAAAAACAAGCGATCGACGAAATATTTAATTTTTTTTTTACCAGGAATCTTCGATGGGAACGAGAGCCATTTTTGAAGCGTCGAGTACCCTCTCGCAATACCGATATTATGAGAAAACGGAAAAATTCGCTGTTGCAAACCGCGGGTGACAGTTCCCCGAATTCCAGGGGACAATTTGTTCGTTGTCGGTTTTGTGATAGAGTGTGTGATAACAATATTCGTGCTTTTTAGTACAACGAGAATTCCACGATTACTTAGATGTCTCTCGGAGCGTCATATCGGGGGGAAATACAATAAAACTCATGAAACGTTATTGTTGCAAGTGCGCAAAGTGACAGCCTTGACGGAAATCACACGTGGTACACTATAGCGTATTTCCAAGTGTTTGTTGTGTGCATGTGTGTTATTAAATAGTGTAGAAGACTCGCTTAAGAAACTCTCTTAAATCCCCTCTCTCTGTGATTTGCTGTGACTATCGAGCAGAGTACAAGGTGAGACAAGGTTCTCCAAGCACACCGCCTGGGGGAGTTACGAATCCGTAGCAAATTCGTGATACACCCGAGCCCGAGGGTTGTATCTGGTTGTATCCAGACGTAGAGAGAAGAGTAGTTTTCTCGCCATCTACGAGATTCCTTTCACCTTGTCCGACGCCAGTTTTTGCCCGTAACTAGGAACGTCTCGTAGGTATAAACTTCCCTCCTCTTTTTTTTTTTTCTTCCTTTTCGTCCCGATGTTCAAGGCGCACCTGCGGCTTGGACAGCTGTGACGACGAGAAGTATATAGCGTGTAGAAAACGCGAGAACGAGCGATCCAAAGCTGAGAGATGTACAGATAAATGAGGACCTTGGGAAATATATTGCTACGTAAACTTTTTACAGCGCTTCCAAATCTTACCATTTGCAAGATCCAGGATACAGCTTCCGCACAATTGACCGAAGTTGTGCGTGTTTCTTTTTTTTTTCTCACTGATGGCGCAAGCGCATCATCGTTCTCGCAGCAGAAATCAAGATAGATCGTGGGTGAAAGGAGAGTAAACACACACCACGGTCGTGTGACACTGCGAGCGTGTAGAAATCGTTTTATCCACGTACAGTGGAGACATCATTATTTTACGAATTGAATAAACCAATTGAGAAGCAATTTTCTGTTCCATACACAGGATTTTCACCAAAACCTAGTGTAAATAATTATTCAACAGATTTAATAGAATGGCAGATGGATAAAGTGCCATTCATATATTGAAAAATATTCCATTAATCCGAGAAAAGTGAAGAGCAATCAACGATAAATTAGAAAAATGCGTTTTTTTCTGGTACAATTTTTTTAGTTTGCGCGCAAGTAAAACTTCTTTCAAGCCTATTTGAGCACTGTAAATATTTCATTAAGTCTTTCTCGTGAATCCTAAGTTCGTAAAACTATTATTATCGAAAAAGTGGCGGATAAAATCGACGAAAAGATACATCAACGGAGTTGCCACTGTATTTAGCATTGACTGGTGGGTCTGGAGGTGGGAGGCGGTTATAAGGAAACAGGGAGAGAAAGAGGAGAGGGCAAGGAGAAGAGAATACGTTCGCGGATTCTCCGCGGGCTAGTCAGGGCTAGTTGGGGCTAGTACAGTTTGTGTCGTCACTGTACGTGCGTAAGCGAACCTCGTGGGGGGGGGATAAGTAAAATTTCGTTTAGACGTGAAATTGTTTGTCTCTTGGGCATATTCGTTACGTTAACAGCAACAACAAAAGTTTACTTCGTGCGTGTTTAATTGCGTGAAATTTCCGGCGCAACGGGCAGTGCCTAGCGAGTGAAAGAGTGCCAACATATTTTTCGTCTTTGTTAAATATCCACGTACGAAGTGTTGTTGTCCCATCGATAATGTCGGGTGAAAGGAACGAGACCCTACGGTCACCCCGTTAATGAGATAAATCATAGAAGTTATAGAAACGAGGAAAGAAAAATAAAATAAAAGAGGAACGATATATACCGAGGGAAAATTGTAACATCGTGCGAACGTGAGATCCGACTGTCACGCGTAAAAGGTCATCAACGGAACTCGTGCTGATCGCCTCGAGAAGCGTCTCTCCTCGATTTGAGCGCTTCGAGCTTGTGGAAGTAGGAGTAGGTAGTGTAATATCTTTCTGTATCACTATCTCTCTCTTTCTATATCTCTATATAATCTTTCTCTCTCGCACTTTATTCCAATCTTCCGAGAATCCAGGGCCCTCGTTGAACGCAAGACGCAGGTCAGCACGCAGCCTTTACCAGCCTTTCGTTTTTTTCTTCTTTCTATCCTTTTTCTACGATTATATATATATATTTTTTCTCTTCTTTTCCTTGACTCATTCATTCGCGAGCTCCGCGTCGTCTCGGTTGTTAGTATATCCACGATTCACCGATGATTCCGAGGTCAATTTGTCTTCAAACGTTTCGGCAATATTGGGTTTATCTCTCTCGTCACTTATGGTATCTTTGATCGACCATTGTTTCTTCGTCAATCGCGTATTATATTGTGAGTACGCAATGAATCCCCGTACGCAGCTCTACGCGCGGTTTGTTGTGTTATGCATATTGATTTTTTTTTTTTTTCCAAAGCGCGGGCTATCTTCGGACCTTCTGGTTCAACGGATGGAACGAGGTTTTTTTCTTTCTCTCTCTCTCTCTCTCTCTCTCTCTGTCTTTCTCTCTTCGATTCGTTCTATTTAACCCATACTTTTACCTTGCACTCGTTTCATTTTTTTTGCTTATTTGTTTTGTGCACGCGGCATTGAAGCCCTTTTGACGTGAAGCCATCGCGAGAGGGTGGGAGATTGATGAGAATTTTCTTTGGTATTTCTGTAAAAATTTCATATTTTTCATTTTCATTTATTCTGTCGAATTGAAGAATCGTTTTTACGTCCTTCGACTGTGTAATCTCATGCCTGAAAGTAATGACAATTTACAAATAAAGTTTCAGCAGTAGCGAAGCGGTTTAGTACACGACGTAGCATAGATCTGTGATCCGACAATTATTAATGCTATTTACAATTTTTCTGTTCTTCAAATAATTCAATGTTTTTGTTGTAGATTTTGGCAAAATCATGCGCAGCAGTACGCTAATGCCGGAGGCATCGTCGGTAGTTGCCTCTGTAATTGACAATGTCAGTACGACGACAACGACCGTTTTTCGCGGTGGCATTACCGTCGAGAGCAGCGACGAAGTGACGCCTATATTTCTTCAGACAAGAGCGTGTCAGGGTATATCCGGAGCATTTGTTTGGTTGGCGCTGTTCCTAACTTGCCAGCAGGTATGTCCTTACGTTTTTTTTTTACTTTTATTTGAATTATTCGTCGATCGATGTACGATTGTCAATATTAAGTCGGGGGGAGTAAGAATTCGTGACGAGTCTAGATGTCTGTAAGGAAAAAATTTGAGTGTGCCGAGACTATTGTACGTCGTGTATGAGGTCCTAAATAGGGATAATTTTTAAAAATCACACTGGGATATCTTTGGCAATTTGGTTTTTTATCTTAGAGCCATGAAAGTTCTGAGCGTGCAGAAAACATTGAGAGACGTGTGTAATATCCCAATTACGAATTATTTTCATTTTTTAACATAACTTGATACCCGATCGCTAATATCACCATTCTACTTCGCATCTTTCATAGCGTAATATTGAAAAACGTTAATAACGTTCCTAATACAATTATTACCATTTTTCAATAACACCTGGATGAATAATCATCGTTATCGTATTTTTTGCTCACTCTGTAGATCTATCAGCATCTAAGGTGGTACACGAATCCCACGGAGCAACGATGGATCGTGAGAATTCTGTTTATAGTGCCGATCTACGCGACATACTCGTGGATATCGTTGTTGTTCTTCAACAGCGAGAGTTACTACGTATATTTTTTCACCGTACGCGACTGTTACGAGGCATTCGTGATATATAATTTTATGTCCCTGTGCTACGAGTACCTGGGCGGCGAGGGTAACATAATGTCGGAGATACGTGGCAAGCCGATACGTTCGAATTGTCTCTATGGCACGTGGTGCCTCGTTGAGAAAACCTATACCATTGGTTTTTTGCGCTTTTGCAAACAAGCGACGTTACAATTTTGTCTCGTCAAACCGGTAATGGCGTTTGTCATAATAATATTACAATCGTTCGGGCATTATCGGGACGGTGACTGGTCGCCGGACGGTGGTTACATCTATATCACGATAATCTACAACATCAGCGTGTCACTAGCGCTTTACGGACTATTTCTCTTCTACTTTGCTACGCGCGACCTGCTTACACCGTTCGAACCCGTATTGAAGTTCTGCACCGTCAAGAGCGTGATATTTTTATCATTCTGGCAAGGTAATCATTTTTTTCCTTTTCATTACCTCAGGATTTATGCACATTTCCGACTATGTATATTCCCATTCCTTTTTTTTTTATTTATTTTTCAAAGAAAGTCGAGAAATGTCGGAGACCTACATTTTTTTAATCATCAAATTTGATCTTGATCACGCAATATACAATTTTTTTTATCGGCCATTAGGTGTTTTACTGGCTGTTCTCGAAAAGGCTAATGTTATATCGCCGTTGATAAACAAGGATCAATCGACTAGCGCGGGTACCGTGTCGGCTGGATATCAAAATTTTCTCATCTGCATAGAAATGCTTTTTGCCGCTATTGCCCTGAGATACGCATTTCCCTATCAAGTATACGCAGCTGGCTGCGTTACAGACTCGAGGGGTCGTAGCGTGACGATGCAGAGTATAAGCAGCAGTTTAAAGGTACGAGAAAAAAAAGGGGTACGGCAGAGTAAAATGTTGATTCACGAAGCAACCGTGAATTACTAATATATGTTTTTGTGACAATGTTTTTCAGGAAACTATGAACCCCAAGGATATTATGACCGACGCTATTCACAATTTTCATCCCCAGTATCAGCAGTACACGCAATATAGCTCCGGTAAGTAATCTTATCACTAATCTTCGCGATTCCCATTCGTTTCAATGTGTTACCAACAAACAAACATAATCCTCTAGTTTTATTTATAACCGTTAGTTACTATTCCCCGTGCCTCTTTGTTTTGATGTTTCAATTAATTTTTTTTCTCCTTTATTATCTCGCAAAAGATATAAACAAATTGAATGGCATGTAAATAATAATATTGACAAAGCATGCGCAGCGGCTAGAAATTAATCGAGCCTCGTCGTCGCTGTGATTTTATCGTTGCCCGTTCGTTATGTTATTACGTTTTTTTCTCTCCATTTTTCCGTCATAAATGTGCGGTCTGGCTTGACATATGTAAATATATATATACTGGAGGGAGTTTCTAATAGCCCGAGTTTATCGTTATAAATACGACGAACGGAAAACGCACGTTGTCTTACTCGGGTACGACTGTATCCGCCGAACTTACTTGTTCATATTGATTTTGGGGTCACGTCTCTAATAACATCGTCCAATTTAAAATAGAGAAAAAAAGAATTTGTCAGTGGAATAAGCGTATCGATCTCATCATGTACATTTCATAATTCATAAATCGTTTGGACAAAAGCAAAAACTCGCTTCTCTCTCACCACAACGCCCAAGACGCACTCTCGCAAAGCATCTCTTGTTCCTGTGCACGTACGACGATTAAAAAAAACATCAAAAATACATAACGCATTAATCTCAAGATGGCTTCCGGCGATACTTTACCAGGTGCTTAGTTATGTTAAAAAAAAAACAAAAATTTTTGTACAAGTTTTCTTGACATAAATCACGTTACCGAAATTAACAGAACATCTACTTTATGTAGATACAAATTATTAATGATCAAAGTACACGTAAATTGTCTTGTTTGTTAAAATTATTGAGAAGAAAATGTATTTTTGTTCTTTGATGAGTATTCTGTTTGTCAAATCGCGTTCTTCATTAATTCACAGATTACCAAAAAAAAAAAAAAAATCCTCCAAATGGCCATAGAATAATTGCTGTAATTTCTAAACGATAATTATCGTAATGCTTAAAAGGTGAATTCGTGAAGAATCTTTTGACTTAGATTACGAGCACTCACCAAAATCGGTTTGCTACTACAAATATGATAATAAAAAAAAAACTGCCAAAATATGACTGGTCGTTTACCGATATTATTGCATTATTTTTCTCTGAAGGATGCTTCGTACATTGCCAGCCTAAAAACTGTGATTCGATGAAAGTTCAAATGATCAAAAAAAATATACGTGCAAGCAAATGCATCAAGTCGTGACTTTATCGCTGAAGTTTGAAATCGGAAATAATAAAAAAAATAACAAGACTCGTAAAGATCCGAGGATAGTGTGTCCCCACCCCTCTAATCGTGGAAAATATAAGGAATTACCAACGAAGAAAGCAAGGGAATTAAAGTATTTCGTTTCGACACCGTCGGCTAATTAAACGACAAAAACGGTCTCTCGTGTGAGCCAACCGCTTTGAATGGCAACCTTTCTTTGATATTTTTCAGACGTCAATACCAACTTGCCGTACGAAAAGCTGTGAGTGCCCGAGGCAACTCGATTTTCTTATTCCAACACAACGGACTTTGGAAGCCTTGTTGCTACCATGAACGAAAAAAAAAAAAAAAAAATGAATAAATAAAATCAAGGCCTGAAAAAAATACACCCACACACACACACACACACACTTGATAATGCTCCAAGTTTTAAAAAACGCAAATCTTCGAATCGCGAAGCGTTGACGGAGAATTTTGGTCGGGAAATTTTCTTCTTCTCTCCCCATCGACATTCTCCTAATGACGATTCGATTGAACAAAAAAATTTTATTTAAAAAAAACAAAAATTGTCGTCGGAATACATATACGTATTTACACAATACGGTTTTGCCCGTTTCGAGATTTATCCGACTCTATTGTAAGATAGTACTTAAGTCACTTTATTACAATTTGAAGTTACAACAGCCTATGTATTTTTTAGGAAGTAATGCTTTTCAATAAACAACGACGGAGAGGTGTAACAAAGAAAATAGTTGAAAAAAAATGAAAAGGAAACGCAATGCAAAATATAATTTCAAGATCAAATTTGTTCAATTACATTTTGCAAAACAAAAATTCCAAATTGCCGGGTTATTGTCAGTTTGAACGAAAGAAAAAAGCAAATTTGTTCTTATCGAATATTGCTAAAAAGAATGCGAGACATAAGAAAAGATAAAAAACGAATTGTTTGACAAAAATAATTTTATTTTACAAAGGTAATTGACAAATTATTATTAGGCCCATCTTCGTTAACGACTATCAATACGAATGATGCTCGGAAAGGCATAAAGAAAAAACTACATCCTTACATCAATATTGTTTCTCATGTCCATTATTCATAGAGGACTTTGGGCATGCGTGAATATTTTTTTTAAGTAACCAAACAGAAATTTTTTTTTTTTTAAACGATTGTTGCATCGTATGATTGTTCGAACGTTCGTGAAAATGCGATATGTTATAATACCAATATTTATAATGGATACCCTTGCATGACACATCCCTGCAGCTTTGATACCATTAAATTTCCATTCCTTGTCGCCGAAATCGAATTTGCATGCGTGAAAAATCGATTATACTGGAAATGACAGTGAAAAAAAACCATACACACACACACACACACATAGCGTCGTTACTCCTCGAATTATTTTGTAATATAGTTATCGTTGAATGCGAGGGTGTAACGACGTATGATTTTATTTTTGCTCTTAAAGTTAATTTTTATAATGCTACCGACCACATGACGATAATACGTGGCTAAATTGTCACAATCAGGTGGCACCAAGAGTCAACGTGGCATGAGGGTGTCGAGCTTCGATCCGGACGATCCGCAAAATATGCCGGTGCCACCGCCGCAAAGGCGCAACACGTCGCATCAACGCGTCGCCACCATCTCGCAAAATTATAACGAAAAGACTATGTTGCTGAGCAGCGACGATGAATTTCAGTAAAAACGACGAAAAAGCAAAGAAAAAAAACCCCCAGAAAAACCAAAAGACCGAGAGAAAAGCTTGAAATAAAATCGCCGATGAAAAAACCTCTCGTTGAAAAGAAAAAAACCAAGTAAGACTCGCTATATTTCAAATGATAAAGAAAACAAAAACTCCGTGGTCTCGTAAGATGTTGCATTTAAAATTGGGACAAAAATTTGAATGAAACCAGCCAAGGGGATTCGCGCTCGAAGAGGATGTGGAAGCGATAAATAAGAAAAGAAAACAAAAAAGGTAGAAATCCGTATCGTTTTATCTCGTTTTAAGCTCTACCAAAAGATTTTAATTGCGACCGGAAGTTCGAAGTTTCGGTGAATCACAGAAATTTTTTTTAAAAATAACCGGTGGATCGTTGATGAAGAAATAATAAAGAAAAATTTAAGTTGTACGCGCGGTGAAGTAAGAAAAAAAAGGCGCGCCCCACTCACCGTATATATATTTATCATCATAAAAATCGTGACGTTTTATTAATGTTGATATACCTATACATTATGTTACACGATACGAGAATAGAAGATATTTATTTTTTGTTAATGATCGCGCGTTTTTTTTTCTCCGAACGGTGTTTAAATTATTGTGCTAACGGAGATTACCACAGCGCCACTAAGTAAGCTTTATCCGTAAAACTTAAATCGTATATATATAGTACATGGCTATTATATACAAATACAACTACGAGTTTTTCATTTTTTTTCTATTTTTTTATTTTCATTCTCGTTCCGTTTCGAAGAATTATAATTTAATACTTGTACAGACACAATACGTACTTAAAGTGATAATAATATTTTATTAATAACTCATTTGTTTTAACGCATCTTATGATTCATAATGGTATGCATTTTTTCTTTACAAAATATATGTACGTTGGTTTTACGAGTTTAACCGAAATTTTTTAATTTTCATCGTTCAAATATACGTCGCGCGTTTGAGGGCATTAACCGCGCGATCCCGCCTTAAGTTGAATCGGTGCTACATTTTTACAATCATAGATACATATTGTTGGGAATTAATTGACAGTAGTAAAAGATACTGGGATGTGCGTCAGTGACTTGAAAAAATATTTGTAGGAATGAAGAAAAAGAATTTTTATTTAAATTTTTTTTCAAAGAAGAATTCACAATATCGGGTCCGTTTGTGACGAGTGTTGGCTAATTCATTGAAACATTTTTTTTTATCAATTTACCATCCAGATTTTTAATAGTCTTTATGAGTGAAACACACAAAAATGTGTTTTGTGACGTGATAGAGCGTGTTTCAATGGACAAAATGAGCCATCGCTCGTCGTTACCGATCGAAAATCCGGCGATGGATTATTATACGAAAAAAAAAACTGAAAATACACCCGGCCGGAAATTGATGCGTTTCACTCGGTTTTTCTTCTCACGAATTTATCGCTACAAATATTTTCCTTGTTTACTGAGACAAATGACATTGCCATTCATATTTCATTACTGTCGATTACTGAAATTTGTAGAAATTATTATTTGAAAAATGAGCACTGTTTTTAAACTGAATTCCATCGAAGTTACTTCAATGCCCGATACATCGTAGAATTTGATCGTTCCTTTGTAAATCAAGCGTCGACTACTGCCTGATGTAAACGAAAGAAAAAAAGAGACAAAGTATACAAATTCATTAATTGGTACATGGGAAGAAAAAAAATGATACGTAACATCAGCTTCGAGCCACTCAACTACCTTCGCGTCCTATTAAAACAAAAAATATATATATAAATATATATATATATATATATGATAATAATATATGTATATATCGTTAACATAGATTGTATTTAATATTTAAACGAAACAGATCAATAATTTTTTTGCCAAGCATCGGTGTCCGTTCGACACACAGCAGCGATTTTCGTTCGATGAAGAAGACAAAAAGAAAGGATAAAGTATATCGATATACTCTGGTGCTGTACATTATACATATTCCCTCGACCCCAATTCATACTTCAGAAAAAAAAACACACACACATACAAGACAAAAACGTAAAAGATACCAACAAATGAGAGAAAAAAAAACTACGAAATGATCGTATAAAAATAATAAAAAATTTATTCCATCTTACCCTCGAGCTACAGAGACGTATCTTCATTTTATAAATATATTCTTCGAGTCAACGAGAAAACTCTAATATTCAGTCTAGGATCTCAAGAAATGAGGGAAGCTCTGGTCCAGATGATTTTTTTTTTTTTTACTCTACTGACCAAAAGTACGAGAATAAAAAATCATTCCAATTATAATTCTGAGATCGGAGGGTGAATACCAGATGCTCTCTGAAATCTCAATGGTACACACTCCCTTGGCCTACATAATTGCGTGTATAACGGTCAAATTTGTATTATTCGTTGATTTTCATTTCGCTTTTGCGCAAAGAAAAATTCATTAAGGAAGTCTGTATTTGTCAAATAAATATTTTTATCTCAATTAAAGAATAAAAATATAGATAAACCTCATTTTATCAACAGGCTACTGCGAGGACTTCTTCATTAACAATGTGTGCCTCGGGCATTACAAACTTATCGCTTCATTATAAAAATTTCAACAATAACGAAAGAAAAAAAGAGATTAAACCATTTTATAGTAGCATTCATCTTCGAAAATTAGTGTATACATTTTTTTTCTTCTTCTTTGCTCTTTTATATAAATTGTTTCTTCGTCAACGATAAATCACAGATTCTCTGTATATCATACAAAATAATGTTCCGCTGTGTGTCCTGTACGTTACCAACCTGTCCACTGTGCTTGTTTATTTTTGACATATTTTTTCCAACCATGCCATGGTACTTCCGTATCCTCATCGATCAATGTCTCTCTTTCATCGCGACTCGTACTCTCAATTACGTCGATTTTTTCCGAGTTAACTTTTTTATTTCCCACTTTCATGCATCTTCTACCTCGTTTAGCGTTACCATAAACTTTCGTACTTTTACGAACGTTACCAATCTCCTCGTCCTCGATATCCTGATAACGTAATTCCTGATCCATATAACCGACAACGGTGGTTTCCTCGCTGGTATACTTGTTGAATAATTCATCAACGTCGCGACACATTACCGCCGGTGTAACGGACGAATTTTTCGCGCTACTACTTGGACTATTTTCATCGTAAACGTTTGACGATTGTTTTGCGTCTTGAAAATCAGAGGACGATTGTATAGGCCTAAAATCGATCGATCTGAGACGAACAATTCTCATATCATCGTCAGTGACATTAACGGGAACAAAGGCTGATAATCTTTGACCAACGATGCCTCGAGGCTCGTGATACCGCGGTGTCATTGGAAAATCTCGTTGATTCGACCAAGTTTCATTGAATGATGGAAAAATTTGTAATTCGGGGCTCGTACCGTGACTCGATCGCTCATACTCGTCGTTAATCTCGGGAATTTCCGGTTTCACGTCGTCGACATCTATCCATTCGATTTTAACGGAATTCAGAAAATTGTCAGGGCGTTTCTCTGGAATTTCACGATCTACCGATGTCGTCACGTCTCTACGTGACGTTGAACATTGAGTCGATGCGTCGACCATTCTTAAACTCCTCTGAATATCGAGATTCTTGCTCGTAACGTTACATAATATCTTTCTCGATTCGTCGTCTACGCTATCGTTGCTCCGGGTACTCGACAATTTTCTCTTTTCTCCCTTGCCCGAAACGTTCTTCCGGCAATTTTGCTGAAAATCATTAACGCCTGCTTCAACGATTTTCACTTGTTCGTGATCTAATCTCTCGTTTCGTCGAACTCTTTTGTTCGTACTGGAAAAACGTGATTCGGAAATTCGTGAATTTTCCGTCTTAGATTTTCTCGTCGTTAACTCGACTCTATGAATTTCCTTCTTGCTTCTCGTGACGTTTGGCATTTTTTCGGCGCAACAACTCGGTATGTCCTTGTTGCCGTGTCTCTTTTTTTCATATATATGCGTCCCACAACGCAATCTTCTGTTACGCGGTCCACGTACAATGGGTCCGATATTGGCATCAATAACCAAATTTGCTAATTCACCGCGTCGTTTTTTCGCGCGTTTATCCGATTTCTTCATTATCATCGATTTTGAAAATGCTTGCTGTGACTTTATCGCTGTTTTATTGGATTTTCTCAAACGTTGCGATGTACTCGTACCAACGACGCTCTTCGTGCTTGTTTTCTTGTCCGTGGTCAAAAGTCTCTTTGAGAATCTCGTTCGTCGAAGTCTCATTTTTCTCATAAGACGATCATTACTATCACCGAGGACTCTCTTCTTCGTTACGTTTTTCGACGATATTCTCTCGTTACTTCCGTCTGTACTCGAGGGTTTTTGCTTATTCTCGCAATCACGAGAATCGATAAACGATAAATTTTCTTCTTTTCCCTTTAACGGCGTGACCTCATTGTTCAAAGTTCGCGTCGTTTTGGTACGACACCAACGATTTTGTCGCGACATCAATGACTCGTAGGCTTTCAAGATCGTCGATTCTCCGGTAGCCAAACCAATCACGCTACCAATTAGTAATTTTGCCGTTGGATGATATTTTTGCTTTACAATGAAATTCAACATTTTATCGGGCGTCATTAAATCAATGTCAGCGTGACTTTCCTTCAAGCTTTTTTCCTCGTTAATCTCACTTTCGTTCAACGTCGTAGTCTCCAAAGTATCGTCGGATTTTGTTCCCACAGTAATTTCCTCGTCACAAGTATCCTTGTCGCAAATTTTTTCTACGTTTGGCATTTTTTTCACAGCATTTTCTTTACAATTTGACTTATTATCGAGTACTCTTTTTTGTCCTATACTGCTCGTATCGTCGTCAAAATTCGTTTTATCATCTGTTTGCACGATGATCGAACTTTTTGGCGTAGATCGATCCGTACTGCGTTCGGAGCTTGACGATTGATCGGACGAAAATTTGCCGATACCCGATCGCGATTGTATCAATGATTCTTGAACGGTGTCGCGCGGACACGGACCACAACTGTTGAGATTAAGGGTAACGACGTTCGAGTGATTGGCGATACGTGCCGGTAATCCGGAACTTTTGTACGTACGGCAAAATGTCATTGGGGTTATTTTTCTCGTTTCCTGAAGCAGGCCGTTCGACGAATCATAGAGATCCGTGCGTATTGAGATATTTGTATTTTGTAATTTACAAACGGGCGATTCGGAATTGCCAAAGGATCGATTGTAACACGAGAATGATGTTTCGCCGTAAGGTACCGAGACCATACCACTGGCCGGCGAGCATTCAGTCTTTTTTGATATGCATCTCGTCACAATAGCACTCTCGTGATTATTTCTTTTCGCGTCCGATGTCATCGCGTCGATTCTCGAAACGTTGAATTTTTTTAACGAACATCTCTTCGTGAAAGATCGGGAACGTACGTTTGCCCGCGTAGTTTCTCGATAATTCGAGTTATTTTGCGAAATCGTACAGTCACTAGTCGGAAATGTAGAATTGTTAACGCGCGAATCTTGCTTGACGGTTTTTTTTCGTGACAATTGCCAATCCGATGGGTCCTGATGAGGCAGCCTTGCGAGAGCAAATTTGTAATATTTCTCGGTCTTCGACGTGACGCCTATCCAAGTAGCAATGACTGCGTAGAGGCCGTCGTAGCGATAACCCGTTTTTGGCGCATAGTCGTTGCCAAGATTGTAACTTCTTATCAATCTGAGAGGTACTTGATTCTGATAATTGCTTACGAGAGGATGAAACAGCTGTCGGCCAGGTTCATAATCGTTACCCGTGTACGTCAGATAATCACCGAGATCAACGTCGTTGTTGGTACTCAAGCGCGACGTGCAGAGGGACACTGCGCCTAACGGACCATCTTGAATGTTTTCGTTGAAAGGCTCGTGAACACCGTCTCTGGAACAATCCATTCGTATTCCCCACCAAGAACCGGGCGGAAATCCATTTACGTGACCGTAAGGATTGTCAATCTGTAAAATTGAAAATTAAATTAAATGAAAAAATAAAGAAAAAAAACAGGTCGGGTACTTTGCAGCTTCGTTCTCGCGCGCAGGAAATAGGATGTTTTTAAATTTTCGGGCAGAAACAGTACCATGGGGAAAAAAAAACAGAGAATACTAGGCAATGGCCCTTCTACCGTTTTTGGTCGCCTCAAATTAAAACAGCATGAGACGGAGGTTGCGATCACTTACAATCATTTCCTGTTTCGTTCCAAGAGATGCTTTAGCATTTTTCGACATTCTCAAAGTATTTTTAGCATTGAACCTTGCAATGAGTTTGTTTAGCTCGTGGGAACTCTTATGATCGATCTGAAATAAAGATAAAACGAATTATCGTTGTTGGCCATTGAAATTACGAAGATTCTACTCGTTTGTACGTACAATCAAATCGGCCGTTACTAACCTTGTTGTGACTTCGTAATTCACAGAGTACAAGTTTATTTTCCATTAGCGTGTTTGGACGACTGTCCATATCCGTTTTTCCCTTCGCCATTTTAATTTTATTACAATGTCATACCTCGAACGAGGACTACACGAGGGTCGCGTTACGAACCAAAAAAAAAAGTAACACGTAAATGATACGAATGATCGTGATTATGTGTTGTTAAGCTGATAGTAATGCGATGGTAGTTTTATTATCATCACTTCACTCTGGGCATACAAGCGCAACACTGCGGCGGCCATCTACGCGTTCGATTACAGATTGTCGCGTTGGGGTTAATGATCGATTTTTCAATTTCGATACATCGATTATTCTCGGTTGAATCGCAGAGTGTGATATCGATTGTAGGTAATATTCAACTTTAACATGTGAATTCTAGAGGGTAGCACTTGTACGACCTAACCTAACCGTGAATAACCTATAAAAAATTGAGTTGGCTATCTTTTATTATTAATCTCGTCAGTGGATAAACGCGAAAAAAGACGCTGCTTGTTGCACATCAAGAAACATATTACACGTCTATCGTCCAATCGACGAATCGTCACGAAATTTCAATTCGACCGAGATAGACCAATCGTCTCTCGTAAACACGATAATATCGCGCGAAAAATGATAAACGTCGGTGTATAACGGTTTTCCCGCCATTTCAATGAACCCGTGATATTTGTGTTGTTACTTTCGGGTCCTAAACACCGAGAGTACTTTTCTTTTTCTTTTAATAAATAACAAATACACGTGAATTGAAGCTGTAGAAGAGAATCAAGACGATCTCAAAGCATCTTGCGCTCCATTGACTGGTAAAAACTAGATATTTTCATGCAGGTTATTCACTATTGTTGTAGAGCATCGAGGAGTTTCGTTCTGGCGTCTCCAAGTGATTTCTGTATCGTCGAAAAATCTCAAATAATCACGATTTGCTTTTACTATTAACTATATTTCTCAATTCTTAACATTTTTCAATATCAATTAGTAATAATGCTATCTCAACACGTGTCTAATAAATTACGTTAAATCGAAGTAAAGCTTGTTCTTCTGTGAGCCATATTGATGTCGTAATCAATTTTTTTTTTTATAACATTTTTCCTTCGTGCACAGATGATGGCGACGCCTACGAGAGATTTTTTACGCCGACCTGACACCGGACGTCGCAGATCGGTACGTCAGGCATTGGCGGTGATTCCGGACATGACTGCCACAACCGTCTCGCCAGGTAGTTATACAAACTTGCAAATTCTCGCTAACTGTCATTCTTGTTATGTTTAATATACAAAAATACTAGGCGTAATGGTTGTTTT
Organism: Oxytorus armatus; assembly: GCA_958009045.1. Lineage (NCBI taxonomy): Eukaryota > Metazoa > Arthropoda > Insecta > Hymenoptera > Ichneumonidae > Oxytorus > Oxytorus armatus. Next base: position 30,859,947 of record OY253748.1, on the reverse strand, counting down.
TTAAATTTCCGTAAAAACCGCTCTTTCAGTGGAAGTCAGCGCCATGGATAACGTAATGAACAGTAGATACAGCATGGATTCGTGGAGTCCTGCCCCGAGTCCGGACGAGCTGGTGATACAGAAACGTGGCAGAAGACGTAGAACTATCGTATGGTCGCCGGACGCTGATGCAAAGAGAGATAGTCTCTTCAGGTAATTTTTCTAAAAAACGGACTGTGATTTACACATTTCTGGATTGCTTCCTCGCGAATTTACCTTTCTTGCAATGGCTCGGTGTCCTATTGACTTTCTCGTGGAGGATGGTTTTGCGACCAAGAATATTTCGACCTTACGTTTGTTTACTAAAAGAAACGACAAAGCCATGTACCAATATCATTGGCGGACTTTTTGAAATATTTTTTCTCAGAGACTGTTAATATTCCAAATGAGTATCAACCGCAACTGCCAATTTCTATCTCACAGTTTGAGTTCGCGCGATCGTACACCGGTGAAGAGTCCATCCAAGTCAACAATTGTAACGAGAAGTACTCCTCGAAAGAGGCTGATGCTGGGTGGCGATAGCGAATCGCAGTTAACAACGCCGGAAAAGAAGATAAAATCTCTGGACAGTCATAAATTCGTTGAGATGAATTCCAGCAGTCAGAAACAATTTTCCGGCACACTGGTGAACGGTCTGAGGGGTCTGAGTCAAGAGCAATTGGTCAAACTCATTATGGATTTGGTCTCAATGGAGGAGGATGGAATACTCGATAACGACGATAAACTGCGCGACGTTATACTCAAGAAAATGCCAATAGCGGATATTAAACCGTTGCGCGATAGATTGAGCACACTTCGGCAAAACGTTTACGCGAGTCTCGTTTCGTCGAACATTGACGATTCAGCCTATAGCCGAGCGTACGTTCATCTTGATGCTTTCGAGGTACGTTTCTTTTTCGCGTTTTTTTTTCACGTACGAGAAAGAGTCAATCAGTACACAAACTCTTTGTCTCTTTGAGTTTATGCTTGCGTTGCCGAAGAAGTTTCGTTGGGGCGTTAAGAATTACCTTGAATTACCTTAACTCTTTAAGGGGACCGAGTCATCCAAATATAGAAATTAAAACTCCTTCCATTGCTCCGTCATTATATTGCGATCAATGCCTAACAAACTATGCTGTCCAGGATAAAAAGAGAAGTATTTTGCTGGCTAGCAGTCAGTCCTGGTGCTCGTCTATTTCTCTCCTAAACGTAATTTGCCGTTTTTCCGCATTTATCTAATATCTTTGTGACTCGAGCCCCTCAAATCGAGAAAGAAAACCCTATGAAACTCTAATCATCTTATCCAAAGTTGCTTTTCGTACGTTCCATGCAAGCATCTCGTTTCGCGGGACTCTTGAACAAGGTTTCACTTTATATACTCATCCTATCATCGTGGCAAATCGTTACAAGGACTTAAAAAAAATGTATTAAAAATGGTACAGAAAGCGGTGATGGAACAGGGCAATAAATTGCTCGAGTCTCAGCACTGGACAGCAACGATGCAATACGTTTTTACTGCTTGGTCGATAACCAAGGATCTGCCGGAATGGGACAATCAGGGTCGTGACAACACGACGAAAAAGTGTTATCGTGGATTGTCGAAATTTTGCAAGCAGGCACTGCGAAATGGAAACTTCGTGCCGTCAACGCTGGACGTATATATTAAAAGGTGATCATCGAGACAACGTTTCTTACGTTTTATCGTTGTACGATTTTTTTTACATTTCCTTGTCGTTCTCAATTACAGGCTGGAAACGATGATACCTGACTGCGAGGATTTGAAAATCTGCTTGAGAATGGCGGACGAGGCGAAGTTTTGCGATTCCTAGAATCAAAACGTTAACGAATATATTCGTATATATAGAATATATATTTGGCATATTTTACATTACGTTGGACGTTGGGGACTCGGATATTTTAGGTCCTTGAATTTATCTCTCTAAAATATTAATATTACAAATAAAAGAACAACGCTATAAAGAACCGATTTGAATTTTGTCGTTGTAAATAATCGAACGGTCGTTCGTTCACCTGACGTTCATATCGTCGATTATCTCACTCATGTTAATTGACCAAAAGTTTATCGTCGGTGTTTTCCAGTTTATCTAATGTCAAAAAATGTAATCAACAAAACCAGTGTATGTACCGTTATTTTGACCGGTGCGGTTATGATTTTTATTATAAAAACGTGTTATTTGTTTTCTTCTTTCTTCGTTTAATATCTAGATATAAGTTTGGCGATAAATTGCCCGTTACATTATTTAATTATTACAACGATATTCATCGCTTGACTAAGTATCCACGCCATGTTGCTTATAAAACAAACAAAACCATGTAATCTACATTTTCGCCCATTAAGTTTTCTAACGAATTAATAAATCTTTGCAAAAACTAAAACTCCGTTAATAAATTCTTTAACCTGCCAATCGCGTTAGGGGCCTGATGAACTCAGGGACATAGGACAGTCGAGAGCAGCGAGAAAGTTTGTTTGATTGGAAAAAAAAAGTTTATGAAAAACAATTTATTCTTTGTAATATATCGTGGAATCTTACATAATCTTGTCAATATTATTTTCAAAGGCACACATTTTTATTTATTTTATTTGTTTATTTTTACAAATCAGCATAATCCTTTGTCAGTTTTTATCGAGGGGAGTTTGTCGCCACGCGCATTGCCACGTTAAAATATTTTACCCCTTTCACCATTAACATCACGGTGCAGTGAGGGTAAATTCTATATTTTTTTTTTTATAAATTACGCGCAAAGAATTCACCTGTCGTAACACAATCGTCGATTTTTTTTTTTTTTTTTATAATAAAAGTTATAATTCGGGATTCGTCGGTTTTCGCGACTGACTAAAATTAAAATAATACCGTTACAACGTAATGTTCTATTGGCAAGCTTAGAGTGTACGTTTCGGTTGATCGAATATTTTTCAAATCCAAAAGTACCCCAATCGAGGTACCGCTCAGTGGGATTCGGAAAATTTCGCGTGGACAAAAAAAGGAAGAAGAAAAACGTAACAAGACTCGAGAGCTCGAGGGACACAATTTGACTTCATCTAAACACATACATTTAGGTGAAACAAACATAAAATAATTCGACCCTGTCGTGCTTTACTGTTAATTTGATAAAATGCACAGATATAATTCGTAAAATTGTATTATTTTCGCCGATATTGTCTGTTCTCGAAGAATTTTCACGAGACTTTCTGGGAGGGGGTCATGTCAAATTATCAAAAGATCCAAACGGGGAAAGTTTGTAAAAGCATCGAGTAAGTAAACGAGTATAAAGTTTTCGAAGTGTAGGCACGCGAAACTTCGTTCTCTCTATTATTTGACAGACCTACGGCAAGGCATTCGTCAAAAACGAATGAGCCTTCCTTCGTAGTTGAAAGTAAAAAGAAAAATAACAATACAAGTCACAAGTTGGAGAAGGGATTCAATTGCAACTATCTTTCATTTTTTTTCTTCATTATATATAAAGAGAAAGTGGTAGTTCTAAAAAAAAAAAGTGATTACTCGTTAATAGGAGATAGCGCTAAACTGTATAATTGTGATTTTTCTTCTCGTCCCTCCTTCTGGCGCTTCTCATCTCGACAGACTCACGCGTCATTAAATAACATTAATAATACGTAACGTTACAATACGCTATTAAAAAAAAACCTAACAAGATAAAGCTGCAAATTGAATACTGTGGTGATAAATGTTTCGGATATTGAGAAAATCTTGCAGATCGTTAATGAGCCTCTCAGTCTGCTATCGACGGTTGAACTCTCGGATATAGCTGAAATAACAAAGAAAACAAAAACGACCGTTATTTTTTGTAGTGACGAAAGTACGAGAACAAGATGCAAGTTGTTTATAGGAGTCTTTTCGAAAATTCACAAAAAGCTCTCTAATATGAGAAAGCTAAAAATGGCGAACAGCAACGTGTAAATATTAACTTTGTATCTTGTTTACTAAATCTGATTTTCGATATTTCTTTCAAGACTTTCAACACATTTGGCACTGAAGGGAGGATTTTTTTCTTTTGTCACGAAAACAGAGTACCATAGAAGCTTTTGTGAACGTTCGAGAAATTATTAAACAACGTGCAAGCTTCAATTTTCACTTGTATTCTCTCTCGTTTATCTGAATAGTGTAGGTTGCTTGATTTTCCATGAAAATGATCGGAATTATTTGGGAATACCTCAATAAACGGTACCTCAGTTGAAATCTTAAATTTATGAAAAATGAGAAGAGTTCATAAAGCTTCAGAGTTATTTCGTAACCGAAAAATATCTTATCAATTAATATAAGAGAAATAAATAATAGTTGTAGACTTACGCCCAATAAATTTCGAGGTACATAGCCCTCCCGATGTCCGAGTTTGCTCCACCACCATTCTCTCTCGTTGTCGTCACCCTTTCTTAGAATAACCAACGAATCTCCATTTTTCAACGTTAGCTCGTCGCTGTGCTGTGCCTCGTAGTCGAACACCGCGTATACTTGTCCGTTATTCATAATGCCCAATTTCTCCTGAACGCCTTGAGAGAAGGAGAGACGAGAGATAATGTCAAACGATTAATATTGATAAAATCGTTTCAACGAGCTGTAAATACGTTTATTGGAGAGGCAAAAAAAGTAGCAAAAGTTCGTTTTCAAAACATACTGTAAAGATACTCGGAACATCCATCGAAGCCCTCCTCATCCTCTTCGCACTTTTCCGCTGCTGTCTCGTGATCCGATAGAGTTGTCGCGAATATACACGCACCGTGCTCCACGAGGAATCTCACCATCGCGAGATTGTTGCAACTCGCTGCGCAATGAAGGGGTGTCCTGTAACAAACGCAAAAACTCATGAAACGATGTTTTGTCTTGTGAGAATAATAAAATAAAATAGAAAAATAATGGACAAAGGAAGAAAAATGATTGAGAGTTGGGTACAGTAAATGTTGAAAGAAAATGTTACGAATTTTCACGATTTTTTCCCTACAGATGCTCAGCTTTTTTTTCAACGTTCAAAAACCATTGATGATGTTGAAGTTTGCATCGTTGGAATGCAACGAAAATAAATTTGTTTATACCATTCATCCCTCTTAAGGTTGAATTTTCTAAGAGAAAAATCATTAAAACGTTCTTTTGGGGTCTCCTTTAAGGATCTGGGCCTAAATGGTCAAGAGAAGCGAGAGCAATACCGAAAATTAAGATTTAAAAAACCCATTTTCGTTGCATTCCAACGATGCAAACTTCACCATCATAACCATTGACTGATCTTCACAGCCTGACATGTATTCTCGAGATCTTATATTTGAAAATTCAAACAAAATGTACGAAGTTAAAAACAAAGTGGATTTACAAAGATTGCAGTGACCTTCGTATTTCGATGGTTTCAACCCCCTCTGTCTTTTAACTCTTAACGATATTTGAAAGTTAAAAAAAAAGTCTCTAAATCCATTTTTTTTAAATCAGAAAAATCCAATTCCACTATCGTCTCTCACGTTCGTCGAAAAAAAAAACAAAAGTCTCAGAACTCACCATCCATCGCTATCCTGGGCATTAACGTCGCATCCAAATTCCACGAGAAATTTGACAATCTCGAGATGTCCGGCGCATATGGCATTGTGAAGGGCTGTGATACCTTCGTCATTGGCGGAACTCGGATTGGCGACTTCCTTGGCAGTTTTTTTCACAAGTTCGAGTTCACCCTCGAGACTGGCGTCGAGCAAAAGTGCTAGGGGATCGAACGACACGCGTCTCGATAAATTTACTTTACCGGTGGTAGACTTTAAATTGCCCTTCTTTCGCCTAATAACATCGGTCGTTTTGCAATCGATGTCCGTGTCGTTGCGTCTTTCCGTTTCCGTTTTGTTAATCTTATGTTTGTCCTCGATATTAATAACGTTAAGTGCGTCGACAATGTCGGAATCCTCCAGTTTCTCGTTGTTCACTATTTCCTCGTTTACGACACCGACGTTCGTGTTGAGTGATTTTTTCGAATTTTCCGTCGAGTCAGTTAACGTTTGCTGCTGTTGCTGCTGCTGCTGCTGTGTTTGTTGCTGCTGTTGTTGTTGTTCCGTTTGCATAAGATCAGCCGGTATCTCAGTTTCGGGAAATAAAAATGCCGGTGGCATCTCAATACGTCGATTTATCGACACATGAACGTTCGACTTGGCGTAACGTAATCTCGGCTGTTCCGAGAGGGGTGCTTTCTTTAGCGCCAATGGACGTGCTTTGATTATCTGATGATTCGTTATTTGCGTCTCGATCGGTGATTCGGGCGGTTCGGACGTTGGTATAGGTGGTATCTCGTCTTCCTTTTCCGCTCTGCACGTAAAAATGAGTGAACAAAAAAAAAACCACAACAATGATTAATTGCAAATTCAGTGGATGATCTTTTGTGATAGTCTGGAGTCTCGTTGTCACTCGAGAACGAATTACACCAATAACAAGAGTAATTACAATAAATAAATAGACTCTGACTTGACTATGGACAGCTGACTCGACGTTTAAATTCGAAACAATACCGATTATTAATTGACTTCAAACCGGAACTGTTACTGTTCGTTTGTTTTTTCTTTTCGTAACGTACAATTCTAATAATCGGAACGACGCGTAAGCGAAAAAAAAAGAACGTAACAAAAAAGAAGAGCTTTAACAAAGAAGAGCAAAGAACAATTCTGGCTCTCTATCAATCGGAGGTCTCGAACTCACTAAATGTGTTCTCTTCGCGGTTTCTCTCACTCACTCCGATGTTGTCCTCTCTCTGAGAATTTTGCCCGTCGACGAGTTTCTATTTCCGTATCTATTATTCGGTGAACAGTCGTTACATGTGCATGTGTGTGTGTTACTGTGTTTGTGTCCTGTGCGATTCACTCGCCAAATCGATCGTGGACTAATTAACATTTTATAAATAAAACTTTAATGCTAAAACGTTTTGCCATCAGAGTGTTTGTGTTTGTGTGTGTGTGTGTGTGTGTGTGTGTGTGTGTTTGAGAGACGAGCAAACAGATTTCATGAATCCCTTACCTACATCAACAAGTGGATTTACACGATGACGCGTTATATCGTCGGACGTTCCGTGTAATTTTGTACGCGAGACAAAACGACAGACGTTGTGCAACGTTGGGTATGAAGAAACGCGAGATCGTTGATCGAGAAGCGAGGATAGACGAATTGACGAACGAGGAACGAAATAGAAACAGCGAGGAGACAAAACAAACGATTAAATAATCACGTTACGTCGAGACGCGCGAAGTTTCATCGACGGTTCATCCACCCTCGCGGCTTCTTCGAATCTTGTTCACGAACGAGTGGAAAGATACCGCTTTGAAACTCGTCAATTGTCAAACTTTCTTGGTAGCAATGTTACGGAGTAATTTTAACGAGAATTAATCGTTGTAATATATTTTATTAGGTATCGAGAAATTTGCGAAAAAAATGTTAATTCAACGTTCAACTCCGAAAATTGGTCGAACAACCGTTGGACCTTTGAAGAGAGAGCAAAATTGAATTTTGGCAAATTAAAAGAAGAAATTTAATCCAAAGGCGTTGTAAGCCTCGAAGGCACTCCTTGCGAGAAAAATAAATTAAAAAATAAATTAAAAAAGCATTTACCTCAAGCCAAGTCCTCCGGTCGTCGTAGGTTTAGTCTCGTTGAGATTATCCGCAATATCCGTTTTCTCATGATGCGTAAGTCTGGGCGGTGGATTTGGTTTGCTCGGTTTAGGCGGTAGCGCGGGTTTAGTTTTGTCCTCGCTCTTGACATCGCAAAAGTTCATCGACTTTCTCTCGGTCTCGGCTTTAGGCCTCTCAAACTCATATGGCTTTTCGGCAATTTTCGCGGGTGGTTCAAACTTGGCACCGTGATCGTGTTTCGCCGTCTGGCACTGTTGCGCGTTATGATCGATCTTGTTATCCCGCGAGATCTCATACTTGTTCGTGTCCGGCTGTTTGAATTGCGAAAAATTACCGTTACCCTCGAACTTCACGGATTGCTCGTGCTTGAATTGGGAATTGAGCTCGTATTTATTGGCTGAACGAGTTTGTTCGTGTTGCTCGTGTTTGTACTGATGACAATTGCCCGTTTGCTGCAACTGATCGTACTTAATTTTGTTCTGCTCGTGTTTAATCGCGCCGTCGTATTTAATCGTCCCGACTTGTTGCTCGTGTTTCGCGATCGTTTGCTCGTGCAATTTTGTGGTTTGACCGATCGTTTGTTCGTACTTTTGACCGTCATGTTTGGCCGTTGTTTGTTGTTGCTCGTAACGAACGTTATGTTCGTGTTTCAATGACAAATCGTATTTCTCGTTATTCGCAACTTTGACAGCGTCGAATTTCGATGATCTGTCGTTTTGTTGGCTCGGGTCGTTGCCGGACGGCGACGTTTGATTGTAATTCTGACTCGAATAACCGGAAAAATTGCCTTGCGTCACGTGTGTCGCTGTGTTTGACGGTAAATTCGGCGAATTTTGTCCCCTGTACGACGAATACTGTCCGACATTTTGTCCGGGATGCTGATAGCCGTGTCGCGATGAAAAATTTGTTTCTTGATGCGCGACAATTGTTTGCGTTAATTGTTGGGATTGCGGTGAATTTTGGGCCGCGGCGGTAACGCCGGAATGCACGGACGAATAATTGTTCTGAACGGTTGACGAATGACCGCGACCAATTAGACTGAGCGTTTGCGGCATAACGGGATGAATTTTCGTCGATGATGTCTGATAGATCGGCGATTTAACCGGAAAACTCGGCGCGACACTGGATACGGGCTTTTGATGAGTCGACGAATTACGATGATTGTGCGATTGACCGATCGATTGTCCGCTCGCTAAGCTCGAATTTGACGAATTTGTCGAACTATGCTGTTGCTTGTGCGCGCTCGTTGAGTGAGATTGTTGTGGCTGTTGGTGTTGTTGTTGCTGCTGCTGCTGCTGATGGACGTGAAGACGTGAATTTTGCGGCGGTGTCGGTGATTCTTGGACAAATGCTTGATTAACGGCGGATGAATTGTTCGCAATTTGTTGCTGATTGCTGTTTCCATTGTTGTTGTTGGTGTTGTTGTTGTTGTTTGCCGTTTGACCGGTAGTTTGATTGCTTGGCTGGCCTGGATATGCCTGAGGATTGTTTTGTTGCTGCTGCTGTTGCTGTTGCGATGGCTGTTGGCCGAGAAGCTGCGATTGGCCTGTTTCGAGATGAAAATACGTTAAAACGAATTTACTTTGAGACTCAATGACACTGAAGATATCTGCATCGCACGAAATTTCATCTTTGGATAGCTATAACTGCCGTTTTTTTTTATCGTAATTTTTGGACGACCGTGTTTATTATCGCACAGAGTTCACTCAGGTTTCATTTTTTTCGTTTTGCAACTTTCTAGAGTTGCAATTTGTTTGTTTTTGTTAAAGCCTTCCTTAAGAGGATACAACTACAAGAAATTTTTGAACGGCTATAACTACTGTGTTTTTTTATCGTACAGACTTCGTTCACGTCTCATTCTCTTCGTTTTGCGATTCTGTAGAGTTGCAATTTTTTTGATTTTTTCGTAAGCCTTCTCTAGGGGGATACAACGAAAAGAAGCACAAAAAATGCAACTCTACAGAATCGCAAAGCGAAGAAGATAAGACTCTCGTGAAGTCTGTTCGACAAAAAAAAACAACAAGTTAGTTATGGCTGTCGAAAGATGAAATTTCCGTCTGACGCAGATATCTTCCGGGTCATGAAGATTTAATGGCATTAGGAAGAAGGAAAAAATAAATAAAAATCGTTCAGCTTACCCTGTATGTGCGACTGGGATTGGCTGTGAGCGATTTGATGACCAAATTGTTGAAAAGCCGTTCTCTGTCCTATCTGCGACGCGCTCGCGCTGTGCTGTATCTTGTTCTTGTTGACGTCGTCCTCGCTCGCTTTGAAATTAACGGTGAACTTCGTGTTGTACGGTAGGGTCTGATACTTTGGATCATTTTTGTTGAGATTGAAGTCATTATCGTTGGGTATGTGACTGTAGGGCTCAATGGCGGCGACATTGCCGGCCGGACGTTGTTTCGTCGCGTTATTAAAATCGTGCTTGACCTCTTGAAAGCCAGCCGTTTGGCCGGTCGACTGACGATTTGTCGCGCCGAGCTGCTGGCTCAATCGTTGATTTAACGCTCTTTTACGCTGTAAACGTCCCTGTAGCTGAGCTATCCTGGCGTCGATCGACGCCATTTCGGCCTGACGCTGTGCAAGCGCGAGCCTCTGCTGCGACACTACCTGATTCTGTTGCTCGTTCATCTTGTTCCGATACTGCGTGACCGAGAATCAGAGAGATATCAATTCAATGACTCACTGTGAAATTAACCGTCTAACGCGTGTGACCAAAGTGGCAACGCATGAAAAAAAACGTCATCTAGGGTTTGGGAAGGGAGCAGAACGCAGCAATGAGACAAAAAAAACGGTTCATTTCTCCGGGTTCGAGATTCCTATTGCGGGAATTTGTAGAAAGTTGCAATTCTCGAGATGACGCGGATGACTCATCGGGGAGGGGCGGGATCGAACTCATTACTCGACAATACATCCGTTAACTCGAAGGGGAGAGAAAAAATAATTGGGCGTTGTTATTGATGACTGCGCGGTAGAGCAAAATGGCTGATTCACTGTCGATGAGAGAAAACAACGTTTTTTTTTAAGGGTAGTCAGATTTGTCTGCCGGGGGTTCGGAAATGCGAATGGAAAATTGATGAGGGTTTTTTTTTGTCATCAGTCGTTTGACAAATCGTCAACTTGTTTTTTTGCTCTCTTATAACACGAATTCCTGGTTTTTTTTTCAAGTACATGTGAAATTTTTTTTTTTTCAAGAATATTCCAGTGATTTCTTGAAATTTTGTGAAATCGACGAAAAGAAGCGAACTTTCAATATTCTCGAGAGCGGAAGATTTTGAAAGTACGAGGAGATTAAAGAAAAATCAGGATTATTCATAAAAATCGACGAATATTTGACAAACAGATAAAAATAGTTCATTGATGATTTTTTAAACAATTTTCTTCTGTCGATTAATTTAACAAAAATTCGTTGTCATTATTATTTGAAATCAATATTCCTAGAGTATTTTCAACAATCGTTACGTCCTTTTCTTAAATTTTTTACTACTCAAAACTCTCATCGAATTTCACTTTGGCAATGCATACGTGAATCATTCTTAAGGGGGTTGTTTTTAATTTCGCCGACGATGAATTGTCAATTTTTACCTTTAATTCTTATCGGATGGAAAAAAATAGGATAAAGGGTTGGGTTAAAGGGGATTAAAGGGAATAAGAACGGACGGGGGGAACAAGGTAAAGAGATGAGGAGGAGTAAAGGGGAGAAAAGGAATAGATTGACGATAGGGAAAGACGTTATGACGTTAGACCATTGTAATAACAATGGAGACTTTTTTTTTTACGTGTTACTTACCATTAACTCTCGTCGTAATTTCTCAAGCTCGGCGCTCGCTGGAGTTGACATTTGGCCATTACCACCGGTACCAACGGTACCGTTACCACCGTTGTGACGTCCCCTGAGCTCCTCGAGCTGTCGCGTAAGCTCCTCGACCTTAGCCACCGCCAACGACAATTCCTTCTCCTTCTCATTGAACAAAGCCCTTATGCAGTCGAGATCGGAGGCTACGAGAAAACAAAGGATTCAATGAGCGAGGGGGGTGAGAAAAGTGGAAAATAACGCGAAGGATATTAAATAGCAACAAAAAAAAATCCATATAGTTAAGAAACAATAAAAAAATGTTTTAAAATACTTTTCGAAGAACGTAAAAAATAACCAACCCCTTATTATTTGTCGCGATAAAACGTTTTTATCACTACAATTGTTAATAATTATTTTGTCAAACGAAGAATTATGGTCGTTCCTCAATCACTTCCTGACTCTTCGAAGATACTTTTTTCGTCACACCTCAACTCTGTTTAGTTTGTAAGGGTTGAAAGGTATTCAGTACCGGTAAGATTGTATTCTCTCACTCGAGAGGACAGCGAAAGACAAAGGTCTCTCGCTTCTCCACGATCACGACAGAAGACAATGGATCACAAAACGTCGCGAGAGAAGATTCTCCGATCTCTCTTCGAACGATCGTCGAGGAGTTACTCTCGACCTCGCAACGAAACTCGGTCAGAGTTTATGGAAAAAGGTCGTTTGGAAAAATGAAAAGAGAATAAAAAGTGAATTGTCCCGTGGTAGCAGAGTCGCCGGTGACATCGACGAGAGAAATTAATAACGTCTCTTCGAGAAAGTGCGCGTCGGGTCTTAAATTTGTTGTAATAAAAATCTGTTACAATCTGTAGTTACCACACTTTCTGATTAATTTTTCTTTCGAACTCTTTCACCCGTCGCCCCGTTAGGGATGACGTGAAAAAAATGTATTTTCGTCCCTCCTGGATCATTATTTATTTACTGCAATTTTTTGAATGAAAAATCAACGCGTTAAAAATGAAAGATCGCAAAAGCTGTTGTCAATAAAAGAGCTGTTTTTTGGTAAGATAATGCAGGAAAGTTTTAGTCGATTTATAGAGGATGATCGAAAGGGTTGCTAACGGAAATATATGTATAATTGCGTTTTAACGAGATTTAACGTTCGCATAGTTGCAATTTCCAATCTGGAAGCGAGCATACATATATTCATGGCGATGAGTGCAGAGTAGGATCACTGCATCCCGGAAATATACAACGTTACAGTCATTTTCGTGAACCAACTTCTTTTTTTGAGCGAAATGCCAAAAATGTTCTTTTCGTAACAACTCAAATTGATGTATTTTCTTTTGCCGATCTACGAAGCGAGTATTAATTTTCACAAGAATTGTAAAATGTCGATGAGAAACTCCCAATAAATAATTAAGGGTCGCCCCCTTAATTATATATAATTATATAAAAGTACAACTGGCTATTGCTATACTTGATTTTTTTTCTGATTAATTTTCTTTCGAACTTGTTCACCCGTCACCCCGTTATAGGGATGACGTGAAAAAAAATGTATTTCAGTCCTTTCTGGATCATTATTTATTTACTGAAATTTTTCGAATGAAAAATCAACGCGTTAAAAATGAAAGATCACAAAAGCTGTTGTGAATAAAAGAGCTTTTTTTTGGTACGATAATGCAGGAAAATTTTGGTCGATTTATAGAGGATGATTGAAAGGGTTGCTAAAGTAAATATACATATATTTGCGATTTAACGAGATTTAACGTTCGCATCGTTGCAATTTCCAATCTGGAAGCGAGCATATATTGTTGATACACCGTAAAATATCGACGTGGGGCATCGGCCAATACGGAAAAATAAAAATGTCCCGGCGGTCACTGTAATACTGGTTTACCGTTAAATAAACCCACACGCATAAATATAAATTTTATATTTATGTATATATGTTCAACGCAAAGTATACATATATATCTATAAACCGACGATCTCATTTTACGCTCGCATAAACCTGATGACACACACCGATCGTCGCTCGTGATGTTGTGCAGTGGCGTTGCAACGATGGCGGGGGGGATGATTCTCGATGGTTTTGTGCTTGACCACGGCCCGGTATACTATCGTGTGCGGTCACACCCATGAAAAACGAATAACGATCGAGAGAGAAGTACGTACGCCTCTTCGCTTCACTCAACCTTTTGTATATCATCCGTATTAAGGTGCGTATACGAATATAGGAAATTCCGCGTTAAATCAGAATTAACTGTGATCCTTCACCCTCGAGGGGGCGATTCGGTTCACACATTTTTTTTCTCATATTATCATCACTATCCTAAAAGGGGTCCATTTTTTTTTCAAAATTTTTCCCGCCAACCGCTACTTGGTAATATTTTTTTTTATCAAACAGGATTTTTCAGAATTTTTACATATTTTTTAATTACCGCCTAACCTTTTGTTTTATGTAAAATAATTTTTTTTTAATCGTTACTAAACAGCGGTTAGTAAAAAAAATATTGAAAATAAATTGTATACCTTTTAGGATTGTAAAAAAGGGTGAAAAATGATCGTAGAAATTACGGAGGGCGACGACCAGGTGAATTTGACGTGAAATGTCCCGTATATACAACGCAGGGGGTAGAAAACAGTGAAAGCAAAGAACTCCTACATGCATATTGTATATATGTATAAATGCTGCGCATAAAGAGGAGGAGAGATGAAAAGGGACCACCGAGAGTCGACGATAAAAAAAAAAGCATACGTCAGTACACCGCCAAGTGCATTCTCGTTATCGCCGCGGGGTTATGCCGTTCGTGTTATTACGAAGATCAAAGGTGCGCTCGAGAACGTGCCTGTATATGGTTAAATTTTGTGGGACGTCCCTCTGGACTCCCTTAGATTTTTCGGAATATATATATTTATATATTTATATAAACATATAATATAAAAACACTTTAGGTGTTGAATGTCGAGTAAGGTTGACAAAAAATATAATAAACTTTCGTTCACGAGGATTGTGAAATTGAAAAACAAAACAAACCCTCCGTATGTGCGAAATTAGGGCCTGAAAAACGTAGCAATTTGCTTACTTTTAGCAAAATTAATGCACCCATGAAAAAAAAAAAATCGTTAATTACCGTTTTCCCGGAAATTTGCGACCTAACGAGGCGACGAACGAGGACAAGGGGTTGGAATTTACAATCTACTTTGAGTCTAAATTTAAACCTGCTATATTAAAAAATTGGAGAGTGACAAAAGATGGTGTAAACTTGTCAAAAGGGCTTGATAGAAGGTTGACAATTGTAACCCCTCATTTTTCAGCCTCCATTTGCTCTTAATTTATGGAATCAATGTAGGTTTAAAGAAGGTTTTAATGATGTCACTTTCTCAGTTCTCTTACAAGCGCAGTAGGAGCTATATATTTATGTAATATTGAGAAATATGGGACGTCTCGTGTATACATGACGCTTTTCGTATACCACCGACTCTACAATTTTTCTCCCCTATTCCCGTACAAGTGGGCTATTCACTTTGAGCGAAAAAAGTGTATTAAACGTTTTTCAACGTTTTTCAACCCTTTCTCTCTCTCTCTCTCTC
Source organism: Oxytorus armatus (assembly GCA_958009045.1). Classification (NCBI taxonomy): domain Eukaryota; kingdom Metazoa; phylum Arthropoda; class Insecta; order Hymenoptera; family Ichneumonidae; genus Oxytorus; species Oxytorus armatus. The sequence goes on along the minus strand of OY253748.1, from coordinate 30,844,914 downwards.
TCTCTCTCTCTCTCTCTCTCTGTACGTCTTTATGCAATTATGCGGGCTTTACGAACGCGAATTGCCCGTTTTCTCGTACAAGTGGTACTCGACTCGTAAAACGACGATTTTTTGTTTGTTTCATGTGCACAATTTACAATCGTGAGCGAATAATAAAAAAATATTAATTGATCGTTTGTCATCGTGTTATATTTTGCATTCCTCGCAATTATAACGGCTCATAAAGATGTCATTGGATTTTTAAAATTGTTAAAAAATTCAAAAACCATCGTAGCTCAGTGAATGTCACGGAATTTCGAAGCTTGAAGATTTGCGAAGACAATTAGCGCAGAGTAGGGTCACTGCACCGCGGCAAAACAACGTTACAGTCATTTTTGTGAATCAACTTAATTTTTTAAGGAAAATGCAAAAGTTTTTCTTATCGTAACAACTCAAAACGATGTATTTTCTTTTGTCGATCGCATCAAAATGTCCATGAAGAACTTACAATAAATAATTAAGGGCGTGATAAATTAAACTTTGGCCTTTGCGTAAGAGGGCTAATAAAACGTGGGCGAGAATCGTAAAAATCGATTTGTCGACTACGACCCCATTTATATTATATCTCAATACATAAATATCAAAGTACTTGATTCGCCTCTTAACCATTTAACCATTTTCATTATTGCAACAAGCGTACTACAACATCTCGCCATTCTGCAAATTAACTATATCTACAGACGTACATATATAAAAGCATAACTGGCTACGGCTAGACTTGATTTTTTTTCCATACAAATTTCTGTCTTAAAAAAAAAAAGAAAATTACCTCGCGTGTACCTCGGATTTTCTGTGAACACGCGCGGGGGCATAATACGCACTGCAATGGTAGGAGAGCAGAAAGCGTGGTTTGCCTATTATACGAACGTCCACGAGAGACCTACCTAGGTTTACGATCGCCCGTCGTTTTCCGCTCGTCTCGCGACTTTAATGGGATCGTAAAGCTTTCTGCAAAGACCACGAGAGGTTTTCTTTTTTTTTTGTGTGTGTAAAAGACCTTTTACGTCTCTCTTGTGTTTGTTTTGTGGGGAACAGGGGTTGGGGTTGGAGGGGGGATGCCAATATGAGTCATATTTGTCGTTCTCTGTAAATTCTCTCCCCTCCCTTAAAAACGATTATACAACGGCAAAGAAACGCGAGCAAATTATTTTATTAGTTCGAAATTAAAAAAAAAACTAACATTCGTTAAAAATACCGCAATTGACATGAAGAAAACATGTAATTATTATTAGCCGTGTCAATTGGCAGATTGCACGGAGGAGACAAGATTGTTTTACCGGGAACGATTCAAATTTTCGTGTAAAAAATTAGATCTCGGGTAACAAACTAAATGACTAATGACATTATTTTATTCGTTGGTAAAATTAGTAATTAGAAAAAAAATAGTACGAACGATAAGATTAGAATGTAAAGGATTAAAGGCAAAATAACGAAAACAATGTTTTAATGAATTTTATTCCACGTCTGACAATAACGGAATTTTTCCACTTAATTCTCATACTATTTTCATACTCTATTTTTGGTTTCAGATTTCGCACGACTATTATCCGCGTTGATATTTGAAGAAGAAACAAATCTGTTTAACCCATTGATTTCTGGCTATGACTATATTCCACTCAATTTCCATCGTTCGGAAATTATAAAACGAGAAGGAGAGAAGAGAATGAAGGACGGGGGATGAATTAATGGGGGGGTTGGATATACGTTCGATGCGCGTTTCCACGCGATGGTAAAATCAAGAATGCATAGAAATTGGGATGCTCGAGCAGTCGTATAACTCAAGATTTTAATATCTCTCTCTTAACCTCCTCTCTTAAATACATCTATAGATATACACCTGGATGGTCCCATCAATGTGATATTTCATCGAAAAGCCGCGGGAAAACGTGCCCGATAGAGTGCTCGTCGGTTAGTTTCTTATTATCTATGGGCCATTTTACGGAAAATTAACGATGTCTCGTAATTTCTCCGTTCCCCTTCTTTTGGTAAATTGTAAATTAATCCCAAAGAAATGCTACTCGAAACGAATTTCTGTTTGGCTGGAGATTTGTGAATTGGTCAACGATATTTCGACATTGAGTCGTTGTAAAAAATGGCAAAAAAACAATGGATCATTTTCAGTGGTTTAATACCGCTGATAATTGTTCATGGTTTTTTTTGGACATTTTTACAAGTTTCGTCCATCGCGATGGAATTAATTTTCGAAAAATTGTGAAAAATAGTGTCAAATGTTTTTTTTACTAATGCCCTGGTAGGTGCGAAAAGAAAAGGAAAGAAAAATGGTGAGTTTAACGAATCTGTCCATTTTCTTTGAAATGCCCTGTACATGACTATATATATATGAAGGAGAGTATATGTACTACGTGCTTAAGTATATATGATCTGGCACATCTGCAGACGTACTTCAACAAACCCGTGGAGAACTACGAGAGGAACCGATCTCTTTCGGACATGGTTAAATGATCTCTCTCCCTCTCTCTCATCCACTTCGTGTCGTATTCAAAAACTTTTATAATCTCGAGAGACTTCTCGTACGGTGACAAGAGGTTCAATGCCTCTCGGCATTTTTCATTCCTTATTCACGAGATAAATAAATATTCAAATAAAAAAAATGTATTTTCAGACCGTCCATGGAAATTTTCGTAGTGATTCCCGAAGCGTTAAATAAATACAAAAACAACGAGAAAAATATGAGAACTTCTGATAAAACGCTCCGATCGGATATATTTCACTTAAGGGTTGACATATACCTGACATTTTTATTCTTTATAGTTTTAAGAATTAAAAAAAAAACCTTTAAGAAAATTCCACTCCGTTACAAAGTTTTAGCAATAAATGTGACCGGACATCGGGTTCACGTTGTACCTACTGGAAACTTTAAACGCGTTTTTTTCAAAACTATGCTCTTAGACAGTGTCAGCACGATAACTCAGTCAATTTTTAATATTTTTTAACATTGTTTTTTTTTAATCTTGATAATTATTTTCTCTATAGTTTGACGAGAGGCTTTTTCAATTTTTTGGTTGAACAATTTTTTATGAATTATTAAACACTCATTTTTTTTTTAAATCGCATACTAAAGTTTGAAATACTGTAATTTCTTTATTGTTTAAAATGAAAAAAATCCCTCCGTCAGACTATTACTACTACATTATTTTACTAGATTCTTTTTTATTTTTGCAGATTGGATAATTTTCGGTGAAGTTATGATGTCGACAAGGAGACGCCATGGTTTTCATCCCTGGTCCATTAATACCCGTAAAAATTAATGTTCATATTGGTAACAAATTAAAAAAAAAATGTTTCTCATAGTTGAAAAGTTAATAAAAAATATGAAATCAACAATTTAATTTTTTTTTCATCATATAACCTTTATAACAATTTTTCAAACTTGGTTTTCAGCGCGCCCAGCGGTATGTGAGCCCTTGACATTTGTTCGAAGCAAATGCAGATCATTTGAATCGCGTAAAAAAAAAACCATTTAATGTTGCACATAGCAATAATGTAACTCTTAAATACATTTATATCTAATTGAAAAGTAAATTTCAATAAATTAATGTAATTTTTCTAAATTTACGAAACTATCTTTGCGAGATGTTTATAAAAGAGGTGTAACGTGTTATATATCCGGTTATTTTTTTACGAAGACGACAGTTAAAAAAAAACGAAAAAAAAGTAAGGTCGCCAGTGAGAGATAATTCAAAGTCTCGAAGGGGTTGAGGTTGGGAAGAAAAAAAAATTCACCCTTGTTCATCGATGCGAGAATAATATTCAGAGGCGGCTAGTCAAGACAGCGGAAGTAGAAATTAGAATGGTCGAGTGAACGCATCACCGACGGAGGGTGGAAAAGGAGTTTGTTCATTTTTCGCTGACCAGATCGCTTTGCACATAACCGATATTTTTTCTCGTTCTATCGTTCTTTCATCGCGCTGGGCTAGCAAAAAAAAAACCCCATTCAGCTCGGAATTTGAATAAATTTCCAAAATCCAGAATTGAATAATTTAGCAAGGGCTAAAGAAAAAAATGTTGTCACATTATTCGGTGGTTATTGTTCCGCGTCGTTGGTGAAAAAAATAAATCGTCGACGAATTGACGCTAGGTAAAACGTGGATTTACCGGAAATATTACCGTAGAGCGTGTGAAAATGAAGAGCCAAAAGGTCTGGTGGCAAGTAGAAGGGGAAAAAAAAAATTCCGAAAGTAGATTATTTAACTGTGTAGAAAGACGAAAAGTGCGAAAGTAAAGTTGATGCAAAGTAGTCAAAAAAAAAAAAAAAAAATGTAAAGAACGAAGAAGTAATGTAAAAAAATGTAAATGTAAATGGTAAAGAACGTTACACCATTCTTCGAGGACGTCAAAGTGTTGATTAAATTTTTTAGCTTATTTGAGAATGATGATAAAACTTGATATCATGTAAATTGATCATCCCCTATCGATGGTCTCGCGTAAAAATTCTAAAATTTCTCTCAATTCTTCACGAAAATATTTGTTAAACATTTAGATCATTTTTTTTCTCATCATTAAACCGAATGAGTTAAAAATCACGGACATACTTTTTGAGTAATAAGACGAAGAACGAGGAAAATTCAGAAGTCTCTTTGTGCTTCGAGCAAAGAGTTAAACGAGAGCGGTAAAATGACTGTGCAGATAGTTCCATTATTTCGTTGCGGTGAAACGAGGGTTGCAAAAGTCCGCTACACGGTCGGCGGGGGGGGGGGGGGGGGGGGGGGGGGCTGTAAAGAGTAATGGAGAGCATGGAATGAGAAAGTGAATGGATAGAATGAGAAGAACAAAAAACGGAGGTGTCAACGGAAAATCCAGCTGGCACGGACAGACGTGATTCGACTCCCTCTAAATTTATATAGATATATATACACGTACGATTTTCAATGAGGGGAGGATGAGAGGGAAACTGAAAGACAGGCGAAGCAGAGACAGCATTGCAAAGGAAGCAAAACGAGATTCGCATTGTTGCTCGCGAGGTCGAAAATAAAAAGAAACAAAAAAAAATAAACGAATGGGCGAAACGTCGAGGAAGCAATGAGGGGGTTGTGGACAGGATTTTCTCGCATCCCCATCGACAATGACGGAAATTCCCGAGACAACTGTACGACGGGGATTTTTGAGATTATATATACGTTCGTCAAACGATAAATTTGAATAAAAAAAAAGTGTAGTAGCTTTTTCGAAATACAACAAATATATAAAAAATTCAGACCCCCCTTACAATTTTTTCATACACCGATCCAAGTATTTATTTTTTTTAAATAACCGGTAAAGCATTTTTAATTAAATCTCGTTGGGGATTTTCCATACGATTAATTTTATAGAATGAAAAAAATGTCTTCCGCCTTTTAATGACGGAAGATCACACAAAATTGTATTTCATTGATATTTGCGAGTGCATCGTAATTATTATGTTTTATCTTTCTTCGACGTACTTAGAAAATGGTTGAGGTTTATTTTACAATATATTGCCAATATAAAATGGTGACGTTTAATCTGTGGATGCTGCGCAGGCAATTATAATCAATGGCGGAGAAAAATATGAAAAAGTGTATATAAATGTACGTTTCTATAAATGTTATGAGGTGCCTGTTCAGTGAGCTGGAACTTTGAAATGTCATACGATATTTTCCATTTTATATGTATCCCCTTCTCCTCATTCTTTTTCCTCACTATCAATATATACTGTTTTTCAATATATGAGGAATTTCCCGGAAACTCGAACTGGATCTCGACACTCACCATTTTCTTCTCCCCATCAACTTCAAAATGATCTACAATTCGTAGTTTAATTTGTTTATTTGGGTTCTTTAACAGAGAAATATTTCTTTAAATTGAAAATAAATAATAAAAGAGGAAATTCCAAAAATATTCTTTTCCATCGAAGAATTTACCGTGCAAATTTGCAGAAAATCGATAATAATTCTGATCGTTGGATTAACCATTTAGATTTTCTAAGGGCATTTTCAAAAAAATCTGAAAATTGTCCTGTCATTTTTTTTGTGTCACTTGAAAAAAAAATGTTTAAAGGGGGAAAACCAAAAAAAGTTGTGAACGTCTCATGTTGGCATGAAATGTCTCATGTATACTTAAATCCCTATACATATCGAGGCAATGTTTTATGACAATCATAATGTTCTTTATTTGGGTTAAGTTTGTAGCAAATATAGACGTTTGTCCAAGTTCTCGATTTGTAATACGCTTACTCGACAATATACGAAAATGCAACGAATAATATACCTCGAGAAGCACACTCCCCCGAGAGATTCACAGGAATATGTCATCCCTCGAAAGCTTTTATACGCTCCGTTCGTTCGTATTACCAATGGGCAAAAAAAAGGAGGTAGATCACTATCGAATTGGAGAGGACAAATGGAAAGTGGTTTCATGAATCATCATTGCGACTGGAAAATAGGATCGACAGAAAATATCCTATTGCACGTCTCTCTATGCGGTATAGTTTGCTTTTTTTTTTTCTTCTTTCTACCCTACTTTCATTTTTCTTCGTTCTCTTTTGAATCCAACGAAATTCGATACACATCGCGAAGATACAAAATCAAGTTGGCTCTCTTCCCAATGGAATAATTCAATTTTTTTCCTCCTCCTCCTTCGGTTGAAAAGTCTCCGTGAAATAAACCGAAGGAAAGACAGCAAAGAAGAGGTTGAGTTGATGGAAGGGTTCAAGATTTGCTCTCTCTCTCTCTCTCTCTCTCTCTGTCGTCCATTTTAAACGATGCAATTCTCAATTTATTTTCAATACGAAGAATTCGGGCTTCAAATTGTCCATGTGCGTACCACATAAATTTCGTAGAGTTTAAAAATTCAAATGGGGCGGCCAGGATATGAAGATCGCAGATAATTTTCGGATATGTGAGGAAAAATATTTTTTCATCAACGCCTAATAAAGAGAAAATGTTAGTTTACGATCGCTTCTGTAGATTTAAAAAAAAAGTGTACGATTGCTCTTCATATACGAATGAAAAAAAAAATTGAAATTCTATTTAACAAAACGATCCAACGCATCCCTCAATAAAAAATTGACACGATAACAAAATTTGATAACAAAGAAATAAAAGACACTAAAATCGATAAGATGCAAATTGAACGAAAAATCATTGGCAATCAATGGCATTTGCAATGAAAATATGAGAAAAAAAAAATTGCAGCAAAATTTGTCCTTCTACAAAATTCTATAAAGAAATAAAAATGTTGTGATAAAAACAGAAGTAAATAAAAATTGAATAAACTATAATTCGAAGAAAAAAGAAAACGCATTTCACATGACTTATCGCCGTTTTTCGCTCGTTCTTAATTTTGTTTCTTCATTTTCGTTTATTGCAACTGCCAACCTCGACGGTAATTCTTGCCTCTCTCTTAATTCCACTGAGCAGGACATCCGCTCCGTGGTTCTTATCCCGAGTGCTTTATCTCCGGAGAATAATTACGGTATATAAAACGAAGAGAATACATATAAATCTATATATGTATACAACGAGTGTATACCGATTATATCGTGTGCGAACTGCTCTTCGTTCGCCTCTTGTCTGGTTCATTTCCTCCCCCCCAAAGCTCACCGCGAGATACTCGTTATTTTATTTGTTTTTGCTTTTCGTTTTTTTTTTACGACCAACCAACTAACAGGTGCACGACGAGGACGATGTGCATGGACCGATGCAGCAATCTCTACACGTATGTATATATATGCGAAAGAGATTTTCGTGCTGAACGAGAGAAATCGATACATAATTTTTCGAATTGATGGAGTTCGAGGGTCAGTTTGAATTTCCAGAGTACCTCAATCAATTGGGACCATATGGTGGTATATGAACGAGGAGAAATTTCGTTCTCTGCTAATTTTGCGCTCGCACATGCATTAATTAAAAATACTGTTTGACAATTAATTATCACTAATCGATAATACGCTCTCTCTCTCCCTTTCTCTCTTTCTGTGTGTCTCTCTACACTTTTCTAAACGTAATTTCGAATTTGATTGCTCCTCATTAACGGTAAATAATAAATTTATAACAAACAGGTGTGCGTTATATAACGCAGTTTCCCTCTGTCCATGAAAAATGCAATACAGTGTGGTTAAGGGCTCACATACCCCTGAAATTAAAGAAAAATCTATGTTGTTTTTTATTTTACAGATATTTATTCTTTATACTTTTAAGAATTAAACAAAAAAAACTTTTAAGAAAATTCCACTCCGTTACAAAGTTATAGCAATAAATGGAAAACTAGCCGTAAGTTCACGTTGTACGTACCAGAAACTTTAAACCCGTCTTTCTCGAAACTTCAGTCAATTTTTAATATTTTTTAACTGTTTTTTTTAAATCTTGATAATTATTGTTTCTATAGTCTGACGAGAGGTTTTGCTAATTTTTTGGTTCGACAACTTTTTTATAAATTATTAAACACTAATTGTTTTTTTTTAAATTGTATACTAAAGTTTGAAATACTGTAATTTCTTTATTGTTTAAAAAAAAAATCCCTCCGTCAGACTATTACTACTACATTACTTTACTAGATTCTTTTTTATTTTTGCAGATTGGATCATTTTTTATGAAGTTATGATGTCGACAAGGAGGCGCCATGGTTTTCCTCAGCAGTCCATTTATACCCGTAAAAAATAATGTTAATATTGGAAAAAAAATTAAAAAAATTTTTTTCTCATAGTTGAAAAGTTAATAAAAAATGTGAAATCAACAATTTAATTTTTTTTTCACCATATAATCTTTATAATAATTTTTCAAATTCACTCGGTTTCCAGCGCGCGCAGCGCTACGTGAGCCTTTAGGACGTAAGCAAAATGGCAAAAATAAATAAAAATGGGAAGAGTCATACGTAAAAACCCAAAAGGGAACACGTTGGAACAAAAATAAAGAAAAAAATTAAAAAAATATATGAGGTGGAGTTGCTCACTAAGAACAACACATCGGACTATTTGTTACACGATTTTTAGAATAATCGTCCTGAAACGAATAAAGGAATATTTATGAAATATTTTTTCCTATCATCGATTTAATTATATATTAATTTTTATTTTAGTATCAACGATGAAAAGCGACGCGCCGGCTCATTGACGCTTTAACGTCGACAATGTTTGCACTGTTTCGATTTGCTGAAAATTTGGATAATCCGACGACGAGAGCGAGAGGAAAAAAAATGGCAGCTCGCCAATCTCCCGATTACATGTTATTTCTATCCCAGGTTAATCACTCTCTCTCGCTCATGTATCTCTTTCGCGTGCGCACGCGAAAGAGAAACATTGGAATTCGCAATTCCAATTACCGCGAAGCAAAACGATGAAAGGATCGCGACGCGATGTCGCACACACGCGTTTCTAAACGCGATCGCGATTAAACGCGTCCAATCGTTAACACACCCCCATTACGCAACCGGTATCCATTACCGAAAATTAATGCAAAATAAGAAAAAAATTAGATCGACACTTCGACCTACTTGTTATTCGATAAATTTGAGGGAAAAAGCTGTTCAAAATTTGAAGTTGCAATTTTGAGGGTTGAAAGAAGAAATGTTCGATAAAATTTCAACGCATTCAAAACGTTTTTCTATTCAATCTTGTTGTTTCCCCGAGACAAATAACGAGTTACACTAGTTTAAAAAAAAAAACCATAAACGCCAAATTTCGCATTTTGTCCTTATCACGAACAAAACATTTTGAAAATCCTGAAAAAAAAAAAAACTAAAACCCTTGTAAATAACGATGAATTTTCCACGTACATGTAGCATTGTGAGAAAATGTCGAGAAACTATCCGCGGTAGGTAGAAAATGGCGCGAAACACCATGTACCTAAAATTTATCGCCAGGAATTAGTTGGTCCGATCGAGAAAGCAGAACCAACGCGTATACGACAGGTTTTACACTTTAATTGGCATCTGAAAAAAAAAAAGTGGGCGCGCCTCAAGAGCTCAGATTAACGAGCTACACGTTTTGTTATTTTTGTTCCCCACCCCAATATGACTCGAAAATTGAATTTTTACGCTTCCTCCCTCTTTTTTTTTCTTCTCTCAAGCCTCGATTTTCCATTTTTTTCCTCGCATATCCGCGACATTCGTTACGGTTCGTTTCTCGCGCCGGAGCGGCAAAGCTCGCGGCACACGAGAAAGGTTCATATCACTCGATTGAACAGCGATCGACTTTTGTTACTGATTCTCGTAACGAGCTTCTTCCGTGTCTCGAGCAATTTTTTTTTTTTTCCTCGACGGACAAACCATAGACACCCCCGTGATAGGTGATCGTTAACGTTTGCGCTCTTTCGTCGGCAAAACAAAAAAAAATAAAAAAAAAAATTAAAGAAAAAACAATTCGTTCGCTAGTTTCTCTCCGTCTCGTGGGATCGTTGCTATGGTAAATGGTAGAATTTTTTGAAAAACGGGAAAATAACAAAAGGGGCTGGAGGATAGTGAATATGTTAAATATTGCCGGAAGCTCGTTTGCGAGGGACGCGAAGCAAAATCCGGTGAAAATAAGCGATATCGGAAAGTACGGATCTAAAGAGAGAACAAGAGCAGAGGGGTTGGGAGAGGGGTGTGTATACCGGAAAATACTAAGCACTCGTTTTTTTTTCTTGTGTACACCACTTCTCGTACGCGCGTAAATTCTTCTGTGAATGCTGTTATCCTGGGAATTTTCATTTTAACTCGAGTTTTCGTTGAGAAAAGAAAATTTATGAATTTTCTCTCAACAACTATTTGTAAATTCGAATGATAATTCAATGAGAAAATATCGATAGATAGAATTTTGATAAATACATTAAGAGTACAAAAAGTAAGGGATTAAAACTGGGGGAAAAAAAAGAAAAAAAGAAGGAAATACTGTTAACGTTTGCCATTGTCTATTATACAGTTTATCCTATCCGTATAATGACCGACGAGGGGTAAAAGCATCTCGTTGGCGTGCTTCGGTGAACCGCGACTTTTTTTTTCATCCCCCTCCCCCTCGGTTTTCAGTGTGATAAAGCAGCGGTTTTTGTATAAGAGAGGGAAGGGAGAGAACGAAAGATAAGAGAAGAAGGTGCAGGGAAAGACGTGAGAGAAAAAAAAAAGGTTTTCCTACACATTTTCTCTCGACCCCGATGAGCGGTAGCCGAGCGCGCGAGCTGCTCTCTCCGCGTAATGCTCATTCTCTCTTTATATATCCGTCTCTCGTCTCCGAGACGTCAAGGAGTTTCCGCGCGGAAACGAAGTTTTTTTCCCGCTCCCCCCTCCTTGCGGCCGTTTCGCACTTTCCACCTCGAGAGGACGTGAATTTATTCGTTTCGTGATAAATTCGTTCCGTCTATTTTTTTTTTCGTTTCTTTCGCGTTCGTTTGTTGACTTAATCGAGAAATGTGAATACACAAAATATCTTATGGACGTAGTTTGTTAAGTGAAAATAATAATTATTTTATCATGATATTGAACAAGTATTAACCGCGTGCAACAATCACCCATTATATTCATTTATTTATGAGGCAGGTCGCAAGAATTCTGAATTTTTTTTAAATGTTTGAATTCATTATTTAATGAGTTATTTGATATTGAAGGCAAATTCATTTTTTGTTTCATTAATAATATTCTAGATATATATATGCACCTGAGGAAGAGAAAGCTTTTCACAATATAAAAAGGATATTAACCCTTTGCACTCGAGAGGTGACACTCAGTCGCCATTTAACTTGACTAAGAGTCACCTCTCGAGTGCAAAGGGTTAATTCTTGATGAGCGCAAAAATAGCAGTTCGTTTCTGACCACTTTAGGATTTGGTGCGAATTTGAATTTTGATTTTCTTACAATTTGGACTTTCATAGCCAATGGTAACGGAATAACAAGTACCAGGTAGCGATTTTTCGCGAAATAAAAAAAGACGATTCTTCTCGAAAACCATGAGACTTTTACTGAGGTGATATTTGTTTATTCTGATAGATCCGGAGCCAATCTAACCCCCGTGTCACTCTGACGTGCTAGTTTTGAAACACCCTGTATATATGACGCCGGATAGTACGGAGAACAGTGAGAGCAAAAAAAATCAGGATTAAAAGAATTTTGTATATCTGTCGTTCTCATTATCAGTACATTCACCCTCTCCCTCTCTCTCTTCTTTTACTGATCCCCAGCATTTCCTTATTTTTTTTATCACGCTCCGAGAGTTATAAAGAAAAAAATAAAAAAATTCGCGACCACTATAAGCTTCAAAGGACATGTGAAACATCCACTGGAAAAAAAAATATGCAGGTAGAAATTCGAGTTACGAGATGGCGATGCTGGCGAGTGGTGTTAAAAATAAAATGTCTAAAAGATGAGTTAAATATATATATATACTAGGGGGGTTCTGCCCACCTGCGCGCTTTGCGCGCCACCCCCCTCCCTCCCGCGCCACCACCCGCGCCTCCCCCGCCCCCGCTCGATCCGCTCACCCAGCCTACTCGATCCCGCTCGCTCTCCTCAACTCTTGTACACGGCGGCGGCGACGAAATATTTATATATATAGAAAAAAAAAGAGTGAAAACGCGGGAGTACACGCTCCCTCCATTAAAAATGTAACGCATGCATACTCCAAAGTGAAAATGAGACCCCTGCAGCCCTCGTTGGCCTCACTCTCTTTCTCTCTCTGTATACGAAAATTCTCGGCGGATATGAATTCGTTGGTTCACAAACACTATTTGCTATATGGAGAGACACGCTCTATGTAATCCTCACATATACGGGACATTTAACGCCAATTATAGAAACGACAACAACCCTTGGATAATTCAAGATTAAAAAATGTATTTTAATTAAAGCACAAGTTGCGCCCACTTTGTGTAATGACTCAAAAATCTTTGTTTATGTGTTTGAAATTTTTCGAAAGTTTTGTAAATGAAAAGTAAATCGTTATAGAGAATTTTCCATCGGTGCTAACGAGTCTCGGATTATTTTAGCGCTTTCTCTCCATCATATTTCGAGACGTACTTCGATGGTTTCAGCTCCGAAAATTCGTTTCATCAGTAGGAAATTTGCTACGTATTAAAAAAAAGTATATCTTTAAAATTAGGTCATATAAGAAATTAGCAAAAAAATATCAAACGTTCGTTCGATTTTAACGAATGAGATGAAGAAGAAAAAAAGAATCTTCTGGAATAAAATCTCAAAGATTTAAGGGTGCGACGTTTGTCGATTTGTCATGGAATGGCTCATACACTTGTGTCATATATTAATCTTAGCTTTTCCAAACGACTGAGAGAGCTACATGTGTGATATATCTCTCATAATTCTACCCTCATCCCCTTCTTCACGTATATAACACGGAGTTTCATTAGTTTCCGGTCCTCGCACATGATCCTGGGTATAATCTCCAATCTAAACCTAATAGAACAAACAAGCTGGTCTGTGCAAATGGTAAAATCAGTGTTGGCGACCAATCAGCCACTGACTGCGTCTCGGCGGAATTGCTCGAAAACATATTTTCCGACGAGAATAGAAATTCAGAGATAACAAGTCATTTTCCACCTCGCGAAAAATCCACCGACGATTTGTCAAAGATTAAAAAATAACTCATCAACACGAAGAACCCAAAAGATTTTTTAAGCTTCGAATATAACAATGTTCGCACTCTAGAAAAAAAATTGGAAAATTGATCTACTCAATGAAAAGAAATTTTATTGGTTTACACATTTTTTTGTTATTTTTCCAATCCTTACCCCGATACTTTCCGATAGGAAAGAAATAATAATCCGCGTAGCAAAACGTACAGAAAGTTCATCGATACCGGGAGTAAAAAAGCTGCACAAAAGCCACTTGAAATTTTCCAATTGGTTGATTGGACTCCCGTAGAAGAGGAGGTTGGGGGATGCTCATTGAATTTTCCGGAGGAAAGCGTGTATTTCACAAAGAGTCAATTACAGATATCAATTGAAAGCCTTGAAAGCTCAAAAGCGTTCTATACCGAAACGTACAAACGTTGTTGATGAATAAAAATTTTCCAGTCACATAATTGGACGCGTGAAGTGGACGTTAAATGAAATGCGGTTAATCGATAATCGAACTATTTTCTCTCTCTCTCTCTCTCGATTTAAACGAGGATCAAAGTTGTGTATCAAGAGTGTATCAGTGGCTCATCGAGGCTGGAAAAAATAGGTTTAGACCAACGAGACTCGATTTCCGTGTTAGCTCTGGGCTTTCAGCTTGCATGTGACATGTTGAAAAAGGATTGAACTCGTTCGTTGTTTATAACGTTTGCGAAAGAGTTAACGAGATGAGGAGAGTGGTAAAGACATCGTTCGTTTATTAGCTCAACGATCAAAGCCAAATTGCTTTATATATTCTGTTCGGCCTGAAATAAACGCAAATATGCATCGTGAAAATGACACAACCGTAGCCAAACTATCCCATTCCTCTTCCAAACCTCTCCCCACACATTTCATACTTTATGCACGAAACTTTGTGTGTTCTTTGCTCGAAATCATAACCAGGTAGCAAAAGAACGATAATCGTATCAATATATCGTGTTTAATCAAGTTAAGCCCTTTTGATTTTCCAACAATCAACAGTATAGACCATTACATCTGGCAAATATGCAAAACGTACGAGCGTTGAGAATGAGAATTTATGTTTATTCGGCGAATTAACGGAACGGTCGCACCAGCAACGAATCATCCGTTGAAAAAGGGATTTATCGACCAAAAGCGGTTTGCTAACAAGCCTCTGGCATTGCGTTATTAAAGCGCGAATGGATATTCGATGATGATTAATTATTTTCACGATGAATTTCGCATATTTCCGCGGGCTTAAATTCCACTGGCGCGTGGCAACTTGATTCGACGAAAATTGCGACGTGTGTAATGTGTTTATCTGATTATTCACAACGAGAGAATTCATGGGAGAGATGGCGGCACGTTGGCAAAAAATTGAAACAAACGTATTAAAATTTTTTTTTATTTCCCAAAATAAAAAAGCGTCGTATCGAAAATTCCAAAATGAGAAATTGTTCGAAATGCTGTTGAGGTGATGTGAAAAAATGTTCAGCACGGTGGATGAAAAGTTGTAAGAGAAATTTAATTTTTTGTATATGTATATTATTTACGAACGAAATGTATTTTAGAATTTTTTTAACGATTCGAATACTTGTTCACACGTTTGTGGAAGCATTTTTAACAATCGCTCTTTTGGGATTTGCGGTACGATTATTATTATTTTTCGACAAATTAAAAAGAATCGTGGAAGCCTCCGGTTAATTAGTATTAAATTAAATGTCGCTTTATTCTCTTCCATTGAATATTTGGTTGGAATGAGAATTTGATGATAACTAAACATTTGTTTCATTCGACGCGAAATATGTTAACGTTAAATAAATTATTTTCTCGGTGTATCTGTGTTATTTCAAGTACTCGAGGACCATATACGAGTATATTGGATTACGAGAATGGGTGGGATTTTATTTTTTTAATAAATGCGAGGCTTTTTAATGAAAATTTTCGTTGAACGATGTGAGAAGAGAGGAAGGAGAACGTTCGCGTTACGACATTCCGGCAGTTGAATAGTTGCAACAACAAGACGACAACACTACGAGACCCCCGAAAGTTAGAACTATCATTACTACCCTGTGTGTACATCTCCATCGTCTTCTTCGTCTATAAAGCTCGTTTCGTATATATATATATATATATATATAAATATACACCACACACGACGAGGTGTGCATACGCTTGCATGAACATCTAGGACATTGAATAGAATTTGCATAGGGACTAATAAGCGGATTTCCCTATTCCTTCCATCCCTCTTCTCACTGCATATATACAGAACGATCACGGTGTCGAGACGCTACCTCATTTGTGCGCGATATACATGTCCCAGCAATATCCATTTCCCTCTGACAATCTCGTGTGCTCGTGCTCGCGAAACTCTTAATATTTCAATCGTCCTATAACGTCAATTCCATACAGATATAAATGTATATAGGATATTTAACGTTAACGCGACGCTGTCTACGAGAAAATAT
This sequence comes from Oxytorus armatus, assembly GCA_958009045.1. NCBI lineage: Eukaryota > Metazoa > Arthropoda > Insecta > Hymenoptera > Ichneumonidae > Oxytorus > Oxytorus armatus. Next base: position 30,828,887 of record OY253748.1, on the reverse strand, counting down.
GTCAACAATTAAAATCTCTTTAATTTTCTCTTTGTAGCAGCGATCGTAATGTTTAACATATATGAGAATCGGTGCGCGCACTTAGTGCGAGGCTTTGCAGGTTAGGTTCATCGTCCGCGATCCTGCGCACTGAAGTTTGCGCACGACCGAGCACGCCATCGACAGCCAATCATGATGTGGAATTAGTGGCGGCGTCGGAAATATATCGCGTTTCGAGATATTTCGTGACGTATCTTTGCTGTGAGTGGCGGGATTTTAGGCGTCGCGATCGGTTAAGTTACGACGCCATTTTGGGCTGGGGAATTTTTTAAAGGTAATTCGTGTTCTTGGAGAAAAAAGGGCTTTTAAAGTCATGATATTACGAGTGTAACTATTGGGACGAATTAAGGAGCTTGTGAAAATGTTCACGATCAAAAATCGTTTTCTACTTTGTGTTAAATAACCCATACTATAATATAGATACATTCATATCTTCTATTGCCTCAAACCTTAAAGCTGTATGCGCTATCCTAACACCCTTCTCTGTGGTAGTCCCTTTCACAATATTCTCGATTCTCCAGTATCACTCTCGTTAGGGTTTCTCGATATCCTCTCAACTTTTCTCTGTCTCTCCCTCTCTCTCTCTCTCTTTCTCTCTGTCTTGACTATTATTCCTGGCCAGGACTCTGGCTATTCTCAATTCTCAACACACTCATCATTGTTATATATCAACTGTGGACCGTGATCTGTACACTGTGCCCAGGGCCAAACCAGAGTATAACTATTCTGTACGATATCGACTACTCAGATTCTATGCCAGCGAGTGTCCCCAGCATCAGGGTCTCTGTGATCTCTTCGCTCTCGTCATATATATATATATTTCATCCTTTGCTGTCTTCTCTCCACGAAGTTCGTCTTTGCCACCCCTCACCGCGTCTATCCGTCCGTTACGGCCTCGGCAAATATTTGCGAGCGAAGATCCAATCGGCAATCACGACCTCACGGAGTGTCTCGTGAGCTCTATGATTCGAGCTATCGATTCATTTCACAAGGGCCCCCCCGCAGTTCTAATACGGTGTACGAGAGAGAGAGAGAGAGAGAGAAAGAGCGGTCTGTGTATTAGTCTTTTACCGTTTAAACGCTATGTTTCACCGATGGAAAATCGGAAGGAAAAAAAAAACGCGTTTAGTTCTCTCATATTGCGAGAAACAAAAAACGTATCGAAAATTCCAAACGACAGATTGTTCGTAAAGCCTTTATGACGTGAAAAAAAAATATTCCGGTGGATATATAAAAAATTGTACGAGGAATTCTATATTTTCAATACTATTTTTTAGTCCGACGAAAAAATTGATCTACAACTACGATTTTTTTTAGATTCGTATCGAAATATTTATTTTGAACATATGATAGTGGACAAATTTGCAACAACTGCTCGTGTGGGATGATTTTTTTGTACGTAGTTTAACAAAAAAACAGAAAATAAAACACCATACGCTCGTACTCAATTTCCTCTTGTCGAAGAAGTGAGCCAGTGGCGAGGAGAGAAAAGAAAAAAAAAAGTCTCGAACAAGAAAGACACTTCTATAGATACCGTGAGGAGGGGTGGTTCCAGGAGAGGGTGATTCACGAGGAAATACAAACTCTTCGATAAATTCGTTTTTCGAGAGCTCGCAGAGAGGGGATATCGAATCGAATCTCGAGAAGTATACAGGGTGTCCCAAAACTAGCACGTCAAAGTGACAGTGGGGTTAGATTGGCTGGGAACCTATCAGAAAAAAAAACAAATATAACCTGAGTAAAAGTTTCATGGTTTTCGATAAAAATCGTCTTATTTGATTTTTCGCGAAAATTGCGATCTAGTACTCGTTATTCCGCTACCATTGTTATAAAAGTTCAAATCGTTAGCAAATCATAGTCTAAATTCACATCAAATTCTAAAGTGGTCAGAAACACAAATGAAAACAGCGAGATAACAGGAATAGCAATTTTCCGAAAAATCAAACAAGACGACTTTTCGGACAATCGCTTTTCTTCTTATCTCGCTGTTTTCGTTTGTATTTCCGACCACTTAAAGATTTGATGTGAATTTGGACTTTGATTTACTAACAATTTGGACTTTCATAGCCAATGGTAGCGGAATAACAAGTACCAGAGACTTTTACTGAGGTCATATTTGTCTTTTTTTCTAATAGGTTCGGAACCAATTTAATCCCCTGTGTCACTGACGTGCAAGTTTTAGGACAGCCTGTATACATGTAAAAGACGAGGAAAACTCTACTCGGGGTAGTTTCCTACCTGTAACTATACATATTCGACTTGCCACGATCCTTTTTTGTTTTTAAAATACAGATAGAGAGGCATTTCTCGTCCTATAGAAAATCTTATTCAACCGGATATAGATGCATGTAAATTGTGTGGATACATGGGTCAATACCGATCGAGATACACCTCGGGATATTGAATTTGCGAAAGTGTCGAAGAGGAGAGACGGGCCCAGCGACTTCCTCCTCCCGCGCGAAACCTCTTCGAAAATACGTTCGGTGTGCTCGAAGCAATTACGTTAATTGAATCCAATTCGAATAGTGTGCAATTAATTATGCGCTGTGCGTTACTTACTCAGGGTGGCATTGTTGGCTCTCGATTGATCCGTCTGCGATCGCAGTAGTCTCAGACGATTGAGTTTACTCTGTTGCTGATCGAGCCGGTGCCTTAACCTTGCAAGTCTATCCTGTTGCGCTGGCTCCTGTTAAGAAAAAAAAAGAAGAAAAGAACAAACTCAATTAACAACTAAAGCAGCGGACAGATGCGAACAAAAGTACTATTATTATTGTTATTTTAACTTTTTAAATTATTATTATTTTTATTGTGAGGATAATTTACAAGAATCATTGATTTTATTTCATTTTCCTTTGTTCCAACGTACACCCCGTCGAGTTTTCACGCACGACCCTTCCCAATTCCATTTTTTTCCATTTTTCCCCCTGTCACTGTCCATCCGTACTTCTCTAAGCTAATCTAACTTCCATTGCGCCCGCAAACCTCTTAGCTACACTGTATCGCATTTGCCATGGGCACGGGGAAACTGCGGAAAACCTGGTGTCGATACAGACGGCATTGTTTTTACTGAGTTTCCGTTGTATTTACTACATGAGAAATTCAATAAAACTGCTTCCCGGTTCAACAGTTGGCGCGCCAGCCAGTGCACGGCTAACCGGGTCACTCATCCAAGTAGTGAGGCCAAAGCTGCTTTGATTTGTCAATCAAACAATTTTTACAACGCCAATGTTATATTTTTTTAATATTACGTATAAATGGAAATTTCCTTGTGACAATTGCCGGTTAGTGTTCTGTTAATGATGAAAAAATTTCGTGAACATTCATCAGTGATTTTGTCGTGATACTTGTATCGGAATAAAGAGATATTTATTGTTTTTTTTCTTCTTTCGATTAATCAGTCACGTTTGTAATCATTCGATGGGAATGATGAGATAGAACATGCCGTACGGAAATTGTTTGCAATATCTGGTGAGCACTAGAAAAGGAATATCCCACGGGGATGAGGGAGGGTTATCGACCTGAGAATGTGTCTCCAGACGATGCCCCCTCCCATCGCCGAACGGGAAGTCGCGAGACGGGATTACGAAGACCTACCTCGGCGTGCAGTTCTATATACGACTAGGTATAGGTAATATACCTTATGGTATTATCCCGATTTCGTATTGTATGTACAGACCTAGTAGGGATTTCTTTAAAGAGAGAGAAAGAGCGAGAGAGAGGGAGGAGGAGGAGGAAGAGAGGAAGAGGAGGAAGAGGTTCTTGTCCCTCGCCTTATCGATACAGAAGTAGATCATCTGTATTGGCAAAGGTTTCTATAGGTAGAAAAGCAGACTTACAACTACCAGAGCGATATACCATATCGCGTCAGATCGATATCCATCGATGAACACACAAACACTCACACACATAATTTATTATTAAAGTAGAGCATATCGCGGAAATGATATAAGATATTCGTGAGAAATGGGATAATAAGTTTTCCGCAACCGGAATTCATACCAGACATGCAAAGCATTCCTGAAATAAATGGTGAAAAAATCAACCGCGTCTCTCGCCACATTGATAACTACCTTTTTATTAATCAAAAATAAAATTGTATTCTTTTTCTCAGGATCAAATTGTTTCACTCCACTTCAACGGTTTAATCGGTTAAAAAATCGAATTTTCCCTACCATAATTTCTCGTATAACTCGCAGTTCTCGAAATAACAATAAATTTCGTTGACAATATGTTAAAGTGCTTGTTAAACGGATAATTAATTATTACAACAAATAAAAGAACTTGCGGATAAATAATTGAAGTGGCGAGGAAACTATCTCACAATTATTACGCTCATTTAGTTTCATCAAGATTGTTTTTTCTTTAAAAAAAAAAAAAAAAAACATAAATTGTTGCTTCTCGAAGTATAAAAATCGTAATCCCACAAAGCCAAAAGAAATCTGATACGAATGAAGAAACAAGTGAAATTGGGGATGGGAGGCGGGAGTCTCAAGGATGGAAAATATAAGTTCATTCTCGAAGTACGAATCCTCCAAAGTACTCGCGAGTTGAAATACAAACGGGAGAAACATTGGCAACTCGTGAAATAATATATTATTATAATAAAAGTTAACCGAGGTAATTGGAAACTTCGTTAGGAATCTCCTATCCCTTAATGCGTATTATTGTTAACATCGTGCAAGGTTACGTTGAAACGGAAATAAATTGTTAATGTTACGGCGAGGAGAAGTTTCTGTCGAGTGGTGGAAGCCAAGTTTGAGATTCTAATTACCGATGCAAGTGATTAACGCACACAGACAGTCAAGCGCGCTCGTTATTGTTATCATTATTATTATAATTCACAAGAGAGATAGAGAGAAAAAAAGAGAGAGAGAGGTAACGGTGAAAAAACAATAATAGGATAATTAGAGTGGGGGAGAAAACAAATGATGGAAACTCTGATAAAATGGTACATTGCGTCACTGAATCTCTAACACAAAGAGAGAAACAGTTGGTCCACAACAAAAGAGCCTATATATAGGGCGTTGCTTCAGGGGTTAGAACAAACGAGCACGATGTACTTATCAAAGGATTAAGTGCCACAGATAAGGTCTCTGCTGGTCGTCTGCCATTCTCGACGATTTATAGGGGTATTATATTCTTACACTGTATGCCTATTGAAGCAATTTTAAAAAATTTACTTTTTTCAGTCCTTACAGACGAATGTTTTTTCGTGACCATTTTTTTTTTCACGTTTTTAATGCCCAATATAATTGAAATGTTAAAAAAATGGAACATTTTGTATGTTAAATATCTCGAAAATGACTTGATCAATCGCGATTTCAAATTTTGCACACGGAACCTCATTCCCTGGAGGACTCACATACCCCTGAAATTGTCAAAAAATCGATTTTTTTTTACAGATTTTTATTCTTTATACTTATAAGAATTGAAAAAAAAAAAACTTTTAACAACATTCCACTCCGTTACAAAGTTATAGCAATAAATGCGACATTGGGTTGGGACGGCTACCTGGCTAAACTTTAAACGCGTTTTTCTCGAAACTACGTTTTTAGACGGTGTCAGCACGATAACTCGGTCAATTTTTAATATTTTTTAACTATTTTTTTTTTCGATATTGATAATTATTTTCTCCATAGTCTGCCGTGAGGTTTTTTTAATTTGTTGGTTGCATAATTTGTTATAAATTATTAAACATAATTTTTTTTATTTAAATTGCATACTCAACTTTGAAGTACTGTAATTTCTTTATTTTTGAAGAAAAAAAATAAATCCCTTCGTCAGACTATCATCACTAAATTATTTTACTAGATTCTTTTTTTATTTTTGCAGATTGGATAATTTTTGGTGTAGTTACGATGTCGACAAGGAGGCGCCATGGTTTTCATCCCTAGTTCATACCCGTTTTATAACCGTAAAAAATAATGTTAATATTGAAAAAATAAAATAAAATTTTTTTTTTCTTCCAGATGAAAAGTTCATAAAAAATGTTAAATGAACAATTTAATTTTTTTTCCACCATATAACCTTTACAATAATTTTTCAAATTTATTCGATTTTCAGCGCGCGCGCGCGCGCAGCGGTATGTGAGCGCTCAATAACCGGAAAATTTGCCTTGAAACTACTAGGACGATGATAAGAAAATTCGGAAATATTCGTAAAATTCATAAACATGACGATAAAAAAAAAATCTCGATTCTAAAAATTCCTCGGAATAAAAAGAATTCGTGAATCTTGAGGTAAGATAATAAATAACACGGTAATTTTCGTGCGGCAAGAGCAAGGAGTTATTCCTCGTACCAGTAAAAGTGTTACCGCCGGTTGCGTGTTATGTATGTGCGTTACGAAACGGCTCGCACGAAATTACAGACTGTGGTACAGCGGGTACGAGCGCCCGGGGAGGTTTCCGTAGCAAAAGAGTAGATTTGAATCGTGTTTCTCGTATTTTAATTCCATACACACGCATATATATGTATTCAACCATTTTGTAGTTATAATATTTAAGGTGCCACGAGAGAGAACGAGAATTTGCTCGTGGCTTTATAATGTAACGCGGTTTGTCGACAGCCGTAGAGCCACTGTTTCATCGTAATGCAGCAAATATATCCGAGTAAATGGGAATTCCTGACAAAAGAGCAAACAAAAATATATACAATACTCATGTATATATGTCATTAATATAACGGTATATTACATGCACGTTAAAACACATTCGTGAATGGACGAAAGTGTTATCGCACGTGTATGTGTAATGTGCCACAATAATAATACATATATGTATGAGGGTAAACGCGTAACGAGACACGATAATCGCCCACTCGACTAATGACCCATTGTCGTAATAGAAACTGCAAACTGGGTCGAGTTCCTTCACTCTCGTTTTTTTCCTTTTTTTTTCCCCCTCTATCCTCCACGCTCCGACGTCTTGCATCCTACATTTTATAATACACAGTAGAAACATAATATGTGTCCCGGAGTACAATAACCCTCTGGTGGTCGCGTGTGGAAAAAAAGAACGGAAAATCGACGAGAAAATGAATGTAAAAGTGTTGGGGGAAGGGGATAAAAATTATAAAGTGAACAATCACGTTTCATGATTGCCTCCTACGTTCACTGTGCTCCAACGTACTTTGTATCGTTCTTTTTTTTCCCTCGTACAGTTATTGTCCGTCGTGCATTTTTCCAGCTCGATTTCATGGGTTCAGCCATATCTATGGGATATTTCGCACGAAATGGGACAATTTTTGCGTCAGACTTTTCAAAGTCATTCAAGAGAGTCGTCCCGTGTGAAGGCTCTTTTTGGGATTTTTTTTGGCGAACTAATCAAAGATACAACTGCGAAATTTGAAAAATATTGAAAAGTTAATTTTTGCCAACTTGTCCAATTCTTATCGCCGATTTTCGTTTTTTTACCATGACTTTTTCAGAATGACAAAAAAAACATTTCGTTATTTTTTGATAATCCTAGTTCCAAGACCAGTTAAAACTTCACAGATTAAAATCCCGTTTGATTTTCTTTGTTTCAGATAAGTGGAACGCCCGCAATCGTGGTAAACGTTTTTTTTAAGTGATTGGCTAAGTTGCCGTGTACCTCAGCGATGAGCGACGATTTCGGGCTTGTAAAAAATTGTAAAGTGCGCTCAAAATGTGAATAAATATGTGGTTAAAATTTCAGAGTTGTATCTTTATTTAGTTCGCACAAAAAAAAAATCCCAAAAATAGCGTAATGAAAGAGCCTTCAAGGGACAGACTTTTTAGTTCTCCCCCTTTTCTCTTCCGTTTCTGTGATGACGCGTCCGGTTCACCGGATGTGCCATCGAGTCTCTTATACTTTGCGTTTCTCTTCCCCGCCAAAGAGATATACTAACACGACACAAATACGAGGAATTCCCAACCATCGACGCCGGGAGAGGATGTTCTCTACTATACCGGCTCTAGAAAAGTGTCGTCGATCGCTAGAAATAGAGACTCAACGTGAGGTTTTAGGAGATATCTTTTGCTCGCCGATAGAGATCGAAAAAAGAGGAAGAAAACTCTGATGGAGACTTTGAGAACGAGATGTATATGTATATATACCTCGAACGAATATACAAACCAGAGAAATCGAAGATTTCAAAGGAGAGGAGCAATTTCCAGTCCGGAGCGAGAACACAATTTCCTTCTCTCCAAGATCATTGCACGAGTTTTTTTCCCAACTATTTATATACATAGATATCTCCATCTTTACGTTATACACGCAGAGGCTTTTCACCCTCCATTCTTTTTTTTTCACCGAAAGATACAAACCACAAAAATTGTTTCATTCTTAACAACGGGCAATTGAATAGATACAACTCGAGAGAAAATTTTTATAAGAAAAAAATACATGATATGGAAAAAGTATCCATTTTATTATTACATATTAATCGATTGTTCGAAAAAAAAATGGACATCCTAAAATAAAAAAAAAGAAACACGTTCGAAAAATATAATTCGAATGATGAGAATTTCGTCGCTTTGGAATCTCTTTAAAAATCGTAAATCATTTGTAATCGTAGAATACAAATTTCAAGCGAATGTCATTTTTTCTCAAATATTAAAATTCGCGTATGACCATTACTATTACTAATTTTAATTTATTAGATTCAGATTTTTTTCAGCCCAACACTTTTAATTTTTATAATCCTTACGAATATTCGTGAATGTTAGAACACATGACTCACCTGTGTGCCCCGGAGCACAGCAAGACGGGCTTCCCGTTGCTCCAGGAGACGCCTTTGCTGGGCTATTTCCCGCTGTTGCCGCGCTGCCATGCTCTCGAGTTCGCTGAGCACCAGCACGGCACCACCCCCGCCCACTGGTAACTGCAACAATAACGAAGAGAAACTCATATTTAATTAAATTTCTTATTTTTTTATTTTTATTTTCAGAAAGAACTTATCAATTGATCGCAAACTTTGTTACTTTCCTTTATTAATTCCTTAAGTCCAAAAATCGCTTATTTACTAACAATATTAATCATTCTTATCTCAAAGAAGAGCTTTTTTTCCTGATTTTCTAAAATTTTATTACACTCAAGCGAATTTTTCAACGATTCAACTTTGATGCTATTTAACACACAAATTTCTCGTTTTTATTTAAAAAAAAAACAACAAAATTCACGTAGACAAAAATCTGTTCATTGTCTGTACAACAATTTGAGCGACCATTGAAACTCATGTACAATGTTGTGATCAAATATAGTCGTAGATCATTGTAAAATCGATAAATGACATTTTGGAATCTGTTAAAAATCGTAAAGAAACACATATATTGCTTTGAGAATATTTGAAAATAAATTTTTTTCGTTCATTACGAAATTGGAGCGTCTAATATCGAATGTGTCGAAAGAAAATTCGACGTCCAAAGAACAAATATAATGAAATTGAATTAAAATGTATGAAAAAAAATGGGTAAAATGTTATGAAAAATAAGAAAAAAATAAAGAATCGAAAGAAATTCAACCTTTCGACAGATATTTGTATGACAGTGGCATGAGCCACACTATAATAACTGAGCCACCGAAATGTGGAGTGTAATTTAGATGACGCTGCATTCACGAATAGTTAATGCAAGTAAGGATATTCTGAATGATGAATAAAACAAATATAACCAAAGAACAAATATAATGAAATTAAACTAAAATGTATGAAAAAAAAAGAAAAAAAGTGAGTAAAATGTTATGAAAAATAAGAAAAAATAGGGCATCGAATGGAATTGAAGTTTTCAACAGGTTTTTGTATGCCAGTGGCATGAGCCACACACTGTAATAACTGAGCCACCGAAATGTGGAGTGTAATATAGATGACGCTGCATTCACGGATAGTGAATGCAAGTAAGGATATTCTCAATGATGAATAAGCCCGAGCAAGGACATATTTCACGTGGGATTTATACGTCGCGAGAGCCCTGCGCATTAGTTATTTCGATATATATCGCATATTATATATTTCGTGAGCCGGAAAAGCTGGTTTCCTATATATACATGTATATATACGAGAAATATATATGTACAAGGGCTTTGGCGTGTTGGGGAGTGGAATCTGAACGGAATTTACGAAAAGCTGAAATACGGCGAGTCGTCTAGTCACTGGCGAGAGAGAATGAGAGGATTATCGAAACCCGTATCTCCGAGGCCTTGAAATCATCACGCGAGGGTATAGAATTTCCGTGGTCGCGCGATGAGAGCCATCGAGGAGAGTTCCTTCTTCGGTCTGGCTTCACAAAGAATGTAGGAATGCGTTCTTTTAAAATCTTATTTTAAAACCTTTTTTTTTTCTCATCCTTCCAAACACTCGCCACATTATTCCCAATAAAATGTTAAAAACCATTGAGAAATGTGACTAAGAGGGATGACGAAGGGTGGCGGCGGGGGGTTGCGTCATTTAGATAGTAAGGAGAACCGGAAAAACTTGCTCGCGCGCTCATATCCGAATCCCCTAAACTTTGGCTCTGCACCAAAGAATACTGTTTTTTTTTCCATGATTTACTCTAGTCCCCAAGTTCATTTTCTTACAGTCTCTATCGTTATTGCATACCTTTGGTAGGAAGTTTGACAATTTTATTTGATTTTTCGAACGCGAACAACGGAATGGGGAAAGAGCGGCCAAGAATTTTGTAAATACGTCTTCATACACGTTTTCTTCGCTATATACGCAGTGTGAAACAGTCGCATTTCACACTTCTCGGTGTGTTTTCGCGCACATCAGCAGATTTCCGCGAGCGTGACAGAAACAAACAGCATCCGTCCTCTGACACGAGAAGCACAATACGAGTATATACGTGATCTGGGAGTAAATCCAACTTATTTGCTGGCTAGGGGCTTTTCTCTCGAGTCATTGTCAAACACGTCGGGCACGTGGCCCCTCCAACATTCCATTCATCGCGTGTGTGGCTGTGATCTGAGTTTTCGTATTTTCGGTAGGTAATAAATATGCATGGGTATAAAGGGTGTCCCAAAAGCTAGCACGTCAGAGTGACACGGGGGTTAGATTGGCTCTTGACTTATCAGGATAAACAAATATGACCACGGTAAAAGCCTCGTGGTTTTCGAGAAAAACTGTCTTTTTTGATTTTTCGGAAAATCATTACCTAGTACTTGTTATTTCGCTGTTTTAATTTGTGTTTCTGATCACTTTAGGATTTGGTGTGAATTTGGACTTTGATTTGCTTACGATTTGGACTTTCATAGCAATGGTAGCGGAATAACAAGTCCTAGGTAGCGATTTTCTTGTTATTTCGCTATTTTCATTTGTGTTTTTGCCCACTTTAAGATTTGGTGTGAATCTGCTTATGATTTGAACTTAGCAATCATAGCAATCAGAAAAAGATGATTTTTCTCGAAAACCATTAAACTTTTACTGAGGTCATATTTTAGAGATAAAATATGAATAAACCCAAAATAATTTGTAGCAATGCTAGCAAAATAACAAGTACTAGGTAGCAATTTTTCGAAAAATTAAAAAAGACAATTTTTCTCGAAAACCATTACACTATTACTGAGGTCATATTTTAAAAACAAAATATGAATAAACCCAAAGTAATTCATAGCAATGGTAGCAGAATAACAAGTACTAGGTAGCGATTTTTCGAAAAATCAAAAAAGACAATTTTTCTCGAAAACCATTAGACTTTTCACTGAGGTGATATTTGTTTATTCTGATAGATCCGGAGCCAATCTAACTCCCGTGTCACTCTGACGTGCTAGTTTTGGGACACCCTATAATTTTCATATCTATATGCACAACGGATGTTGTTCGAAACTTTTGCGTCGTAGACGCGAAGTGAACGCTTCAAATTATGATTAACTCCAATCTCCATTTCTCGTGAGAACGCATACCCAGAAATGGTTTTTCACTGCAAAATAATGTTTACTCACTGTGTGATATTCGTATATTAGTTTTCGTTGACGTGTAATACACTAGTCATGGATGACAACCCCCTAGAAGGGATGTTTGCTACGAAAACAAACTTGTTTACCGTTTTTTTTTTTTCCCCCTAAGAAACTAATGCGACGAACAATTTGAAATTCGTGCACATAATTTCAATGATATTTCAAAAGTAAATAAATATATGTGTCAAGAATTTCAAATTAATTCGCGCATTAGTTCCCGATAAGGGGATACACCCCCCCCCCCCCCGATAAGGGGGGGGGGGGATAACTTAAAAAATTATAGTCAATAAAAATTTCCTTCTTAATAAAATTAATTTTCTCGTATAGCCCTAATGAATTTTGTTTCAAGGAAATAATTTTTTTTTCTCGGTACAACATGAATTTCACTTGGATCAAATGGAATTTGACTATGAGACGAGAATATTCGTCGATATGTCGTAGAAGTTTAATAGAAAATGAAAAATTAATGCTTCATCAGTATGGATATGATGATCGAAAGGGTGCATTGCAATTTATTTAAATTGGGCCGTTTTTTTTTTCCGACGAAAAATGCAGATGGTAACTTTTCATATTCATAGGGTTAGTAATTAAACCATAGAAATGAAGATGTAGCATTGATTAGTACAAGAGGAATTAATTATCATGAATTGTCCGGGGGGGGCTATTCGGGTGTTCGTGAACGAACGTATGTTCGCGTGAATTAAGAGAGAAAGTTTTGAGCAATCCATTAAAAGCAATGGATATAGGAAGAGAGGCGGAACAGGATAGAGGAAGCAGAGAGGATATCCCGGGGTGTCTCGCGGTGCAGTACCCTTGAAAGGTAATTCCAGCTGCTTCCGCGTTACGAAAGAGGGAGGAATGGCGAGAAAGATTGAGGGGAAGGGGTTCGAACATCGTTTATAGGCTGGTTCACAATTTATCTAATTGATAAATTTACAAGTGCAATTAAAATGAATTGACAAATTTAACGAGATAATATAATAAGGAAATTAATATAAAATAAACATTACAATGGAAATGAATTAAAAAGTATTATTAAAAAATTTGAAAAATTTGAAAAATCACGTTGACTAAATTTACCAACCCTAATTATCGTAATTCCATTGTCAACTTTAGATCCTCGCGTCTATTCTATAAAATGTACATCATGTCAATTACATTTTGTATTATTATTCCTATATACATTGAAAATAGGAGAAAAATTAATGAAAAACTATCTTCAAGTGTCGGACATGATATTTGTATTAAAAAAAAAAACACGTTTATTTAACAAACCTACTGAATGTAATTTGAATTTAAATTTAGTGATTTGTCATTTTCACGATTAAACAAAATTCCCGCTCGTCATTAAGCCATCGAGTAATTAATAAGCATTTGAGGAATTTCATTAAATGATTGAAGAAAATTAAGGAGTATGGCGACGGTAGAATTTTTGAAAAATCGATGTTTTTTTTTTGCTTAAACGATGCTTCATCATCATAAAGAAAAATTACTACTCGGTTTATAGCGAGAAACATTTTTTTCACCAACTTTGAGTGTATAACGTAAAAGCGTACCTCTGGGCATGGCCATAGAGTACCCGAGCGCGCCGCGTGACAAACAACTTCGACACATTTTTACCCGATTGACTGGAAATTTGTAAATAATGTTTCCAATTGCATTTCGCAGAGAAGTACGTACGGAATTTCTGACCAATTAAAAACTTTCCATTTTACGAGTGGTTTTATAGGAAATTTTTCACTGGAAATTCACCTTTTAATTTCAAATGCCGACAATATTCGTATAAAACAATATTTTTTAAATTCCGTACGTACTTCTCTAGGTATACCGATGTAGATAATGAGAATTTTTTTTTTTGTTCAAAGTCAAAAATTGCCGATGCCAAATGTCACGCCGTGGAGCGTCTCAAAAAAAAAAAAAGATACCAAAAGCAAATAGCAGTAGTCGGCCATTTTGTATAACAAAAGAACAAAAAAAAATATTTTTTATTAGCCTGATATATATACTAAGTAGATGTATAATTAGTTTTATAAATAAATCACTTTTTCATACCAAAAAAAAAAAAATTGTTAAATGTGCACATGATTTTATAAACGCTACCGTGACCACATCCCTGAAGTAAAGTATGTTAATTCTGAAACATCCTGTAGAATCTTGCGCACGTGTGCACCCCTTTAACAAGCGTCGTAGGATTGATTGTGAGGGGGCGGCGGAGGGGAAGGAGGTAAGGGCGGTAAAGCAGAGTGTGAAAGGGGTAGCCGACACTCGGGGTACATATTATATATTCCCAGAAGGGAGAGAGAGAGCGTTTTGCGGTGATAAATTGACTTCGCGGTCTCTGAGACCGAACGAGAGAGAGAGACTGCGGGAGAACTCGACGTGTGTACGCCCGAATAAACTTTCTGTAATGAATGACGATTTAAATTTTAATTAGTTCTCAACATGGCGCTTCGGAAGAAAAGAGAAAGAGTGGAAGATATAATATATAAGTATATATATATGGCCGTAGGATATTCGGCAAAGGTCGAAAAAGGCCGCTTTATCAAAGTAACACACACACAAACACAGACACACTCAGCATGAAATCCGAGAGGGTAAGAAAAAAAAGAAAATGACGTATCTATACACAACAATCTGTGAGAGTGGTGCGTGACTCTGTGAAGCTTTACGGCCACACGCGCCTCGTCAGCACGAAATAAAAGCCTCTCCTTAATTTTTATTTTTACCTCAATGACCTCGTAATGAGTTTGGTTCATTGGAGGTTGAGAAAAAGAGAGTTTGTAAGGTCTCGCCGGAGGATGAAACGTGGCTATACATATACGAGCAAAGAAGGCCCGCTCGGAATTCCAAAAGCAACGGGTGGCATCGTGTATTATTGTATAGTAGATACACACACACACACACGCGAATACATAAGTATATTATTTTTCGTAATTAACTCGTGAAACACCTATTTTTTCGATTGTACAGATGACCGGGACTAAAAAGTAGTCATTCTCAAAATGATTTTACGATGAAACAATTACGCTGCGTCCGTGTGAAGATTTTTCTTTAAATCGTTTTAAGAAAACGCTCACGCTGCTCGTGTGTATTTCTTACGCCGCAAGCAATTCTCGGTTTCGAAAGAAAAATCAAGTTCGTTCGATATCGGCTAAAGAAAGCTTTCCAATTTTTCTCTAATAATTAAAAAAAAACTACTACTTTACTAAACCGTAAAGTAAGACTGTACGTTAGAAAATGTTGTTGAAAATTTTGGAGCCCCAAATGGGATCATAATAACTTTTCGTCGATTATTCCTTTGAAATGAAATATAATTAATTATCCTTATCGGAAAAGTGTTTTTTTAAGGACTCATTTCTAATGGCTTTGGTAATGCGTTTTATGAGATATCGCAACATTTGTAATTCAGTGGAAAATTCGTAATGTTATGCTACATATTTTTAATATTAAAATAGTGTAATATATGACATCACGAAAGAAGATAAAATAATTGATCCTTGAAGATTATAACATTGATAGTTTTGTAATATGCAATATAGAGGAAGTACAGTAAATTCAAGGTAATGCCTGTATCCGTTCTCTTGACAAAAGATTATATATAAACATATAAAATGAACTACACTCATCGGAGGCTACGTGGGGAGAGAGAGAGAGAGGAGAGGGTGGTGAGAAACGTAACTCGAACGACGTACCTCCTGGGTAATAGCCCATATCGCGTTATTTCCAGGAGTAATTAACCGTGAGCGCGTATCGTTCGACGGAAATTAATAGGCGGGCCATTATCGTGAGAGCGAGAGGAAGATAACGAGAGAGGTTGAGTTTGTGAAAAGGTAGAGATGCTCGATGCGCGAATATGATTTCCATTGCCGATAGAGATGGCAAGGGGGTGCCCGCCAAAGTCAAACAGCGTCGCACGACCCTAAAAGCTTTCGATATCGTTTGCTAAGTTAAGAAGATAAAGTATACGGTATTATTATTTTTTCACCGACAGCAAAATGTCCGATTTCTTATTCATTAACGCACTATCATCGTACTACCCGAGGCACATTAACCTATCAACGTGAAATTTATTATGTAACTATAGACCAAGGTTTAAAAAAAAATAGTAAATTATGAAAGGTAAAAAAATAAACGGGGAAAAAATGTCTGACCTTAGCAAAAGGGTTATCGGGGTTGAAAGGTCTTGCATTAAGAACGAAAGTTATTAAATTTAAGGGGAAGAATATTTTTCGCCTGCTTTTGAAAAGCTTCGCTTTCGTGAAACACTGCTTTTCCCGCTTTCAATGCCAATCTCTTCATAATGGGGGTGAAACGTCGGAAAACACATACATTTACTTTAAAAAAAAGTCAACGACAGATGAGGTGAGATGCGACATCACATAGGAGAATGATACGGAACCCACGGGGCATTGAAGTATGTTTATGCTCGACCAAGGGTGTTTTTTTCATTCTATACAATATATAGGTTGTCCCAAGACTAGCACGTCAGAGTGACACGGGGGTTAGATTGACTCCGGACTTATCAGAATAAACAAATATGACCTGAATAAAAGTCTCCTGGTTATCGAGAAAAATAGTCTTTTTTGATTGCTCGAAAAATCGCTATTCTTGTTATTTCGCTGTTTTCCTGTGTGTTTTCTGACGACTTTAGAATTTGATGTGAATTAGAACTTTGATTTCGTTACAATGTGTACTTTCATAACAATGATAGCGGAATAACAAGTACTAGGTATCGATTTGCCAAAAAATCAAACAGACGATTTTTCGGAAAATCGCTATTCCTGTTTTCCTTTGTGTTTCTGACGACTTTAGGATTTGATGTGAATTTGGACGTTGATTTCCTTACAATTTGTACTTTCATAGCAATGGTAGCGGAATAACAAGTACCAGGTAGCAATTTTTTTCGAAAACCATGAGACTTTTACCGTGGTCATATTTATTGTGGTAAGTCCGGATCGAATCTAACCCCCTTGTCACTCTGACTCGCTAGTTTTGGGACACTGTATATGTACGTAGGTGGACGATGTTCGTACGGTCCGTTTCACTTTTGTCGCTAAAAGCACATCAGCATTTATGGCCGCAAAGTATCGCGCGAGAGGCGGGATTCTATGGTAGAATGGTAGCTGATAAACGAGCCACCCTGATCAGAGAGTTCCCCGTACTAATAAAGGCAAAGGGGAAAGTCTCGTTTGGTCGAGCTAGTCGATTTTGCAATTGCAGCCGCAATGGAATCTATTTCGTCGCGGACACATAGAGACCGGAATCATCCAGGTACCATGTCTCGTGGAGCCAACGGGGGAAAGAGAGAGAAAATGGCATTGCAGAAACCAGCAGTTGAATCCAATAACGCGAGCGCTTTCGTGAGGTCGAAAATGGTCGCGAGTAGCGAAGCATCAAACGTATATATAGATGAGCTTTTCCCACGATACTATTGCCATCCGTTCTTTCCGCATCGCTTTGCCTTCTCTATCTTCTATGCCGAGCTATCCACTTCCATCTCTTGTTCGTGTACCCAGCATCCATTTTTATCTTTCCCACCCTCTCTCTCCCTCTCTCTTTTTCTCTCCCATAATACTCTCTCTCTCTCTCTCTCTCTATTTGTTTTCGTTCATTTTTTTTCGATCTTTCGCGCCTCAATGTCCACCGAACGACTGTTTCACTCTACTTCACCGATATCCATCGCACTCGTTCTTCCGCACCCTTTCACTTCCACTTCCCCTTGTACAGCCCCTTCTCCCGGCATACGATCCTTTACTTCGGACAAGATTGTAAGGACACAATTTTCTATATTGTATCGAGACGACACTGGAGTGCATGACGTTCGAAGATAAATCGTTCTCTCTGCTGTTCTTCCGTAAAACTTCCGAAGCGACCGCGAATAAGATAGCACGGAGGAGTGTTCTATCGCGGAATTCACGAAGATAAGAGATCGATTCCATTGCAGTGGTAACTTTGTCGGAATAAAGATATTAAATTCTTCGAGTGTCATTTTTCTTCGTGACTTTTGTTCGTTAGTTTGTCGAAAGTCTCTTCTACGCGAGCAATTGATCAAAAGACGCGCGAACAAATCGTCAAATTTTCTTGGTCAAAAGTCTTTCGTGATATTTTTCCCGATTTTCCGCATTAGTAAATTAAGATTTGTGGGTTAAAAAAGAAGTATTTTAATCTTTTGATTACCGAAGATGATTGGATGCTGGCGAGAGGTAATGTATTTTTTTACGAAAATTCGAGTTTCCGATGGCGCGTGTTTCAGGGGTTGTTGTTATCGAAGGGAAACAAAATGGACGCCAAAGAACACGAAGACGGGAATAAATATGGACGCTGCATACAGAGATCCGAGAAAATCGCATTATCGGCTTCGAGTGGGGAGGAGAGACGAGATGGGGGGGACTTTCGTTTCACTTTTTCCTCTACCCATCCCCGTTCAATCTCTTTTTATCTGTCTTTCCGTCGCTGATCGTCTGTGCATCTCGAGGAATAATCCGATTCAGAGGTTGCCAACCTCGGTTTCATCTCTCCCACTCTCTCATAGTCTCGTGCAACCACCTGCTGAATATATATACATTTTTCCGCTTTCTATGTACGCGTATGGATTTAGATCCGTATATTTCAAGCTCTCTCCCTCTCGGTGAAACGTTTCGCGCTTTCAGAGTCATTCCTTTCTGTTCTCTGGAATTCTCCTAACAAAGGATAGACTACTATACAGTTGGCTATGTAGTTGGTTACAGTGGTCGGAGGGTGGCATGAACTCACGGAAAATTGGCCAACAGATTGTTCACGAGAGTCGTATAAAGAAAGAGAGGGAAAAAGAAAAAGAAAAATCTCCAAATGTAAAACTCCACCCCTGAGGCAGCTAAACATTTATAGAAAAATTTGTTGCATTTTTTTCTTTTTTTTTAACGCACTGCTATTGTAAAATGACAATAATTAAAAACTAAGCAATTGAGAGAGAGAGAGAGAAACGGATCTTATTCGTTCATTTGTTTTAATATTTAAAAAATTGAAATTCAACGCTCTCAAAGATCGCAACAAAATAATTTCGACATAACGATATGAGTGCCATGTTGAAATGAAAAAAATGATTTAGAACGAGAAATAATAATAATAAATATTTCATAAATTATTCGTGAATGATTTACAAAAACAGAATGTGTAAAAAAAATCGTTTCTTCTTGATTGTGGAAATGAGAATAACTATTGATGTGTTTACCTATCATCATTCTAGCAATATAATTTTCAATAATTTTCTGTTCGAGCATTCTTAATCTCCGTAGCTGTTACAAAATGTTCATAAAGGAATGTTGCTATTTGCTCGGGTATTTGACGGATAAAAAATCAGATTGTTACAATCGTGGGAGTGAAAACGATTTTTCACGTGGTTCTTACTGGATTTTCCTTCAACGCCACATTGCGGAAGCTTCCATCCACCACCCTTATCGGTCTATTCTCTGGCAAGCGATATTCGTGAATGAAAATGTCGTGTCCCGGTGGTGGATAAAGGGGCGGAAGGCTCTTGGCCCCGCAAATGTTAACTTGTTCGCTCAATCGTTTTCGCTATCTTGCGCGCAAATTTCTATAGACGCCTACCGGGAATCGCACGCCGGGTTGTAAAAGACGGGGGTTGCAAACTCTATTGTGTACTCTCTCGCACATTGAGACAAGGAGAAAGGGAGAAAGACGAGGAGAGGCAGAGGAAACGAGAAAAGTTAAGCTTTCGCGCCTCTGTAGCGAGGAGAAGAGACAAGACCGGATTCATTCGAGCGCGTTATCTTGACCGGGTTTTGACGGCTTTTCCTTGTCCTCCAACCCCTCCTTTCTCTCTCTGTCTCTCTCTCTCGCGCCCTTCCTCTCTCTGTCTCTCTCTCTCGCGCCCTTCCTCTCTCGATGTCGCTCTCGACCTGTCTCTCATTTCGACAGGGAACTTGTATTCTCCATCGCGTTAACCAAGCAAATGCAAGCAGGAAATTAATTCTGTCGCGAACATTTATCGAGAACGCTTGTACTCTCTCACCTACCATGAAAGAGAGAGAAAGAAAGAGAGAGAGAGAGAGACGCGGAGGATTCACTTTTGAGTCGGATGAAACATACGTCACATGACACTCGGGCTTGGCAAGTTTCTCATATCTGACACACTTGCTCGTTCTACCGAGAGAGACAGAGTGAAAGAGGATTTATGTTTCAACCCGCGACATCTAACTTATTAATGCTCTGTTGGGTTGACGTTTCGTGGTTAAATATAGAGCGCTGGAAGCGAGCAAAACTTCATGGGAAAAAAAAAAAAAAAAAAAAAGTCATTAGCCCGTACGAAATACTCGGCAATCTTGTATCCCCGTGAAAGGTTTATTATCGTCGCAACATGAAATATATCAAGATTATTTTTTTTCCGCAATCTTCTACAGAAATCTAATGAATGTTCGTTTATTTTTTTATTTTTTACTATTAAAATTAACGAGGAGTCACGAGGGAGTCACTTAGAGTTTAGGAGAACGATGAGGAATCTTTTCTTTTTTTTTTTAATCATGCTATTTACGCGAGTAATTTTTTTCCAAGTTCCAAACTCGTCAGCGTGTTAGGATAACGAGGGGGGAAAAAAAATTGTTAATCACGAGAGGAAGTAAGAAGAAAAAAAAATCATTTCAACACCAAAGCTCTCGTCTCTTGTTCCGTTCGGTTATTACGTAGGATAACGCGAGCGAGAGCAGAGACAGGGTGAAAATATAAAGAGAGGGAGAGAAAGGGAGATGGTGTCGAGAGGGAAAACGTCACGTTTCGAAGGAGCGTTCCGCGCGCCCGACCATCACCCACGGGAATTCGTGCTTTCCCGCACGGGCCTTATTAATGTTAATGGCACGGGGGTCGCGTCATTCTCTACTTCCTACAACGCCCTCTCAACTACCGCATATATACCCCCTTATCACCGTTGCACTTTCTCACACACGTGATAATATACCAGGGGAAATTACGTGAATTTTCCTCACACCTCGGTTTAACCCTCTGCCCCGAGATTTCGACGAACGGGGGATGACGAAATGAGACAACGAGATTCCACGATAGAGAGTGAGAATTTACGGTATATACGTTCAACACTGTCTATGTTCAGAATTATAGGAGGCACGCAAAATTTCGTGCAGAGACACGGAAGCGCGATGAGAATTCGAGAAAACTGAATGTAGGGAAGTTAATAACGTTCGCGCTCACGCTTTTCCACCCCTTTTACAAGCATTTTACTCGTTTCCTGGTTTAGTACAAAGCATCCCGTTTACTTACTGTCTTCTCGTATCGCCGAAAGACAATCGAAGTAGCAACGAAAAGCTTCGACTAAATAAATTTACGAATTTAAGCTACAATAATAGTAATTATTATATTAACGATAATTATCATTATTATAATAGGTATTTTTCAATGTTAATTGTATCGTTGGTTAATCTTGTTATTATCGCTGATCAAAGATTCGAAATTCCATTGGTCCCACGTTGGAATTCCGTCATTTTCTCGAACCCACCTTTCAGGGTGCACGAGAAGTAGCATCTCCTGATTATTGCTAAATTTTTCTCCTGATTATTTATAAACTGTTTTTCGATAAAATGCCAGTCAAACCCCAAACGCATTCTCTAAGTCTACTCGAGACGCCAAATGCCAAATTGCGTAGACTTAGAGAATGCATTTTGGATCATTCCGATATCTCAATTATTGTAGCCGTGAGAGCAGGTTGAAAATCGGCGAAAAAAATGAGAAGGGGTATGTATGGAGAAATTCGCAAAAATCGATGGTCCGACTTTAAAAATCTGTGAAAAATCGGAAAATAATGATAGCACAATGATTCAAGCGCCATTTCAAAGGGTTTTCGATCACGAAAAGAATGAACATGGACTGGGGTTCCAACTCCATCGGGAAGCAACGTTAGAGCGATTTTAGTGAAGCCACTTCTTTTTCGCCGAAATTCAAAAAAATGTTGAATTCTTTAAATTTTCTTTTAGGACGCTATATCGATGTATTTTGACTCACTGATTACTAATTCAGTAGCCATTTCTTTGAAAAACTCGAAATTTCATTGAAAATCGTCCAAAAAGTGATTTTTTTTCGTTTTCCGCATTTTTCGAATTGATATTTTGAAATTTCGACTAAAACTCGGTGATATTCGTAATCAGCGGAAAATCACCGATTGCCCACCATTTCGGAAACCTAAAAATGTCGAAATTTCAAATGGTCATAACTTGGCTCCCGTTTCATCGATTCTGTATTTTGAGGGGAGTTATTTTTATTGATAAACTGGCCAAATGATTCTTATTACGTAGTAATAATGATAGTAGAAATTCTTTTGATGTTTCGGGACGTATATTACGAATTTCAACGAGATCTCGTACCGTTCTTCTGGTTCTTCACGCAAAGTGAATATGCATTTTATGAAAGAAAAAAAATATATAACCCATCATCAAAGGAACTTAGGCAAGTATTGTGTATATATATATATATTGTGTATCTGCAGGGGTTGCAACTACACCCTGAGGTGTATGTATATACTTGAGAATTCACACCATCAAAGGAAACGAGAAATTCCAGTGTACATGTCAAAAGAGACTGCTCACAAATATTTCTCTATATTATATGAATATATGATACAAGAGTTGAGAAGGTCAGCTTCATAATACGGGATGACCCCTCACCTCTATGATGAACCCCAACAAACCCTAACAAACTGGTGTGTGAGTTTGTTTGGGTTTGCTTGATGCGAGAGCGCGTAGCGCCCAAGCCTGAGGGTTGAAGCACGAAGCGCGCAAGGGGACTTCACCCTCCCTAGCATATATATATATATATATATATAGAAAGAGAGAGAGAGAGAAAGAAAGAAATTTGTCTGTGCATACGACACAGGCACTTTTAGAGCAGGTTGAAAGTCCGTGGATGTGCTTGAGGCAACGAAAATGATGAGAAGACGAAGAAAAGCCGATGACGAAGAAGTTTCCTCACAACACCGAAGTATAACACACTCGGGTGAAACAGAAGACTGCGGAGTATGAAAAATAGTTGGTGGGGAAAAAAGAGAGGAAACGCTTGAACGGGATGTGACCGAGACAAATGCACAGAAAGATCGAGGGTGGAGAGACAGAGAGCCGAATAGGGAAAGGAATGGAGGGAAGCTTGATGTGCCTGTGAAAGTAAATTTCGGAAGAAAATTCGTTGGCGTTGACTTTCAGCGCGAGTAAATCCTAAGAGAAGGCTGTCACGAGGCGTTCTTCGAGTTACGGTGGGTTAGGGGTAACACGGTGACGAAACATCGGATCTCTTGCCGCAGAATTTTCCGCGAGACAAACCGGGCTCTACGGAATTTCGTTATGTACCTTACGAGAGTGACGAATCTTGTATATAAATGTATATATATACCAGAATATCCAATGGTTTATCGTTAAAAGGACGTCAAGTATATATTATACAAACGCTCGTAACGCCATTTTAACTCTGAACCAACGATACACATAGCGTGTGCCTAATAGTAGTCATGGAGTACAGACGGAACGAGATCTGGGCTACTTCCTTAGGTTGAAAGCCCGTACCGGAACGATCGTGGCGTTCATTCTTGAGGCCCGAGAGAGATAGAGGAAGATGCGAAGATCGAGAGAACGAGAGATGGGGGGGGGGGGGGGGGGGTGAAAGAGGAGTATAGGGATGAGGGAAGGGTCGTGGCGTTCCTGAGCTCGAGAGAGAATGAGTAAGAAGAAGGGGGCGAGAGGACGAACGAGGAGGATGTCGAAAAGGAAAGGATGGGGCGAAAGAGAAGGATGGGGATGAGGAAGGAACGATGGGGTGGAATTGCCGAGGCCGCCACGAAATTTATTCGACGTAGCGTAAATGCTGTCTAGCTTTTCTCGACGAGTCCTCCCCCTTTCCTCATTTCGCTCCTTTCACGTTCTTCTGCAACGTGCATCCACGCTCCACCCCCACAAATCCCTGATTAGTTTTACCGTCGGTGAGTCTTGATTGCGCTTACGGTTTTCGTTATATTATACCGCGCGTATGGTACTCCTTTTCATATAAATTTTGTTATATATTTTGCCGTTGGAATACTTCTTAAAACTTTTGGTTCAATTACTCGACGTCAAGTTGCTTTTGACGTCGAAAGTGACTGTCGCGTCTCGCGCGCGGTTACGAAAGCCAGTTTGTTGTCGAACTCAAAAGCCTTTATACTACAGCATATTATTCCGTATATCGTACTGATTTCGCTTAAACTTTGCTCACTTTTTACGCGAACCTCATTTGAAATTTTCACAACTATCAGTTGTTTACGATAAGCGTTGTGAGTGCGTTTATTTTTTTATGAATTAAATTGCTCGATTGGTTTGTTGACCAAAAAATAGAATCGATTTTATTGAATTGCAATTTGGTTGGCATTTCAAGGAGAGGTCACGCTTCAATCTCACGAATAAATGCTTTTCCTGCAAAAAATATCCTCGAGGAAATAAAACGCACCTCTTTCTCCGAGGTGCGTCAACAGTCCCTTCACGTTTGGAGGGGCCGATTTTCGTGAAATGAGAGAGGGGTAGATTTGACATGACACATATAATTTGTCGATATTTGTCACGAGACACGCGCTCCCTGAAGTGTATTCGGTAACGTTTTCAATGTTTGCAAAGAGAGGTTCATATGCCACGAGAAAAGACTCCTTCGAGATAGGAAAACCTTTCTCTGACGTTGAGAGAGGATGAAATAACGGAAAACAAAGCCGAAAAAAATGGCCCGACCCGACGATAAATCGTCGTCATTCCCCGGAGAGGGAAAGACTCTATACGTATCGGGAACAAATAAAAAAAATGGAGTATGGTTATACTTTTTTTTTTCCCTCCTTTTATGGAGAAGAAAAACAGGAAGCCAGCCGAGATGTTCCCTCGTGATGTTCCAACTAACTACCCTCTCGAGCATCCCCTTGAAAAAGAAAAAAAAAACTTTTATCTCACGTCCTGATGGACTCATTTCTCATGATCTGTAGTGAAAACAGAGTATATACATACGGGAAACATCTTTATCCTCGAGTACAATCGTTCGTAACCCAAAAATAAGTGTCGGAACCAAATTTTTCCAAAATGTTAACTCAAAACAATTTTTTATCAACCCTTAAGTGATCAGTTGATCACTCGAGGGATGATAAACCCTCACTTAAGCGTTACAGCTCTAAATATGTCATTTTCATTTTTGTAGTTGATCGATTTCAAATTTTGTATTCTCTCGTTACTTATGTCGACCCGAGTTCTTAAAAAAAATTAACTTTTCGGCAAAATGGTACTGCCATCAGAGAAAAATAAAATAATCTGCGACGCTTATACCACACGGAAAGTTTTAATAAAGACTGTAAGGGGTTCGGGCCACTCTAGAGGCCGAAAAAATAGGCTTTTTTGGGGATTATTATTTTTTTTTCAGAAAAACTACAAAATAAATCGAAATTACAAAATTGGGTGTTTATCATACATATCAGTGACTGTATACAATAGTTTTTTTGAAGCGATTAATTTTAAAATGGCAGCTGTCCAGCACTTTGCGATGACGTCTGCGTTTCAGTTGGCCGGAAACATAACTCAGACAATTTTCAACCGATTCACTCGAAATTTCGAATATATCTTTAAAAATACATTGTCTATGAAAGTGCGTAGTATTTTTTCGATATATTGATTTATGGCCAAGTGGCGCACTTCTAAAGTGAAAAGTGAAGAATTTGCTTAAAAAATCGTCAGAAAATTGTTAATAACAAATGAACTATGCGATATAAAAAAAAATCCTAAATACTTCCATAGACAATGTATTTTTAAATATATATTCAAAATTTCAAGTGAATCGGTTGAAAATTGTCCGAGTTATGTTTCCGACCAACAAAAAACGTAGACGTCATCGCAAAAGCGCTGCACAGCCGCCATTTTGAAATTAATCGCGTGAAAAAAATTATTGTATACAGTCACTGATATGTATGATAAACCCCCTATTTTGTAATCTCGATTTATTTTGTAGTTTTTCTGAAAGAAAAAAAAAAAAAGAAAAAAAAAAAAAAAAAAAAAAAAAACCCCAAAAAAGTATATTTTTCGGCCTCTCGAGTGGCCTCACTCCGTTAAGACTCTATAGAAATTGATCTGTCCAGCAGTTTATGAATAATACGCAGAATTGACACGGAAGAGCGAAAAAAAATTCAAACTCGCGCTTACAAGACAAATATAAAAGTATTAGAGGACTCGGCCTGGAAGCAAAACGTTCTTTTCTCAACCGTAAATAACATAACATTACCGGTCGTTCGTCCAAACTTTGTGGCAAAGCAATATTCTAAGCAATATTAATTTTATACGTATTTTCGTGAATCAACCCCCTTAAGCGTCTTCGACGTTAGCCCAAAATGCAATCATCGTGTTTCGACGCTGTTTGGTGAAACGGTTTTGCGGATGTGTTCGCGCGAACGGAAACAAAGCAACGAAGCTCTAGAGAATAAAAATCCATCGAGCACTTCCGGGGATCTTGAAACACCCTCCGCCCCCCGATTTGAGACCATACAAGAGGAGGCTCCTCGAGAGAACAAAAGCCAGTGTGGCGAGCGAGAAAGTGATTTGAACCTCGCAAACAAAACCTACGACCTACCTCATTGTTCGATGTTGAAGAGATGCAGGTGGTCGTTGTATCCGTGACAGGAATATCGTTCGTGTCAACGAGTTTGCGGTTATTCGTGTCGTTGGTTGAACCGTTGTTAGGGATCTTCGCGCCCTCTCGATTCTCCCTCGTCGCGGCGCGGAGTTTCGTCGTTTTTTTTCGATTTCCCGATTTTCCATGACGCAACTTCGTCACCGCTGACGGAACTTTAGCCACAAAGTTCTCCGATTGATAGACACAGGCGAGCATTTTGTCGTCACGCGCTGTACTCCTGTCGCGCGACAAAAGCGACGCCGACGATGACAACGACGATGACGAGGACGAGGAAAAATTCGTCGTCGTCGTCGTTGTTGTCGTCGTGATCGAACGTTTTTTCACATTTTTCTTTCGATAATACTCGAGACCGTTCGGATTTTCAAGGGTTGCATAACCACCCGTGGGTCCACGGGACCCCGGTGCCTCGAGTCCCGTTGCTGCTGAAGAATGTTACAATCACGTTGAGAAAACGGTCACACCAAGTTGCTTTCACTTGTTTCCGCGCGTACAGTTCCTCAAATTTTATACGTTTTCATCACAATCACGTTTCAATTGTTTCAAACTTGGTATTTTCTGTGTTTTTTTTTTTTCTTTATTGTGCAAAGTTCCTTCTTATTGCGTTCTTCTTGTAGGGGATGATGCGAAGATGTGAATGGTAAAATTTGCACAACTTCATAAAGAAGACTCGGATATTATTACGACTTTATTACAGAGCCGCACATATTTGTCGATTTTATAGGTTTCTTCCAAAGTTCGAACAAACTTCACAACACCCTTTCCATCTCCATCGAGATTGTCACTTTATCGAGGAAATTTATTCTTTTTCTTATTTCTAGCACATTCGGGATACCGTAACCACACGAAAGATTTTGGCGTTAAATGTCATCGACTTGTAAAACACAAACGAGTAATATTAAAAGATGTTTGTTAAAAATTCTCAATGTTCAAAGATACGTTTAAAAATAATTTGGATTTAATTCGCATTTTTTAAACGAACGAGAATCAAGATGGCAGCTGAATAAAAATAAAAAGAGGCATTACATTGAAGCTTTACATAGCTTGAATAAAAAGGAAATAGCCCGAGGTCGTTTGATGAATCGAAAAAGGAACATGGAATTGGCTAAACTCGGCGACCGAAAGAAAAGCAAATTTTGTTTCATTCACTAAATGTTTGGGAAACGTTTTTAACAAAATATTGACGTTACTGAAGGATTGATGCTTCTTAGAAAAAAAAATGTGTACATTCTAGT
The DNA here is from genome assembly GCA_958009045.1 of Oxytorus armatus. Lineage (NCBI taxonomy): Eukaryota > Metazoa > Arthropoda > Insecta > Hymenoptera > Ichneumonidae > Oxytorus > Oxytorus armatus. Next base: position 30,801,035 of record OY253748.1, on the reverse strand, counting down.
GAAAAAAAATAATAATGCTTGGGTTTCCCAAAGATTTTTCGTAGTACCCATTGAAAAAAAAACAAACCGGTATTTCTGCCGTCCCTGACCCTCGATTTAGCGAACGAAATTGTTTGTTTTTTCATTTTCCACCATTGTTTCGAACTCTTGTATCGAAATTTTGCATTCCCGATTGTTACAACAAGATATTTAGTGATTTCTACTGCGAGCTCTTAAATCTATATCGAATGGACACGGGACGTATATAAAGCGTCGGCAATGCCGTTGGGACGATTTTTCGAATCCCTTGTGCGAAACCATCAGCTGATTATATACCGGCGAAAATGGTCGATAGGCCAACGATAGGATTCGCGATATACGAGAAAAGCAAACCTCGCGGTCCTCTGCATCTCCGCATGCGGGTTAGCATACAATTTCACGTAAAAGCACGATGATACATGCTGATACACATAGAGTGTACATGTTTGTACTGCTCTGGACGAGATTGAAATACGAGAATACCGCGTGACGTTTCTACGCGCTATTCCTCTATCGATTCGATTTTCAAATGTAATGTCTCGCGTACGTTGTGAAAAACGGAATTTATTTACTTAAAAGTTTCATAGATTTTGATGTTTTTTTTTCATAATAATTACGGAAATAATACTTAAACTCTCAACCTCCCTATCCATAAATCATCCCTTATAAATACCCATCTTGATTCACCTCACTTCTTCATTAGAATTAATTATCAAAAATATGCTGAAAAACAAAAATAAAAAAATACAGCCGAAAGGCAAAAATGAAAAATCAATACAACCGTATAAAATAAACTACTTCTATTCCATAAGTGTACAGAGACCCTAAAGACCCTAAAGACAATGATCTTAAAACATGTAAATATAACCTAATTAGAACAAAAATAATAATAATCGAAAAAAAAATTCAAACTCATTGGCGGAAAATTAAATCCTACGTTATTGCGGGTAGAGATTGATAATAAAAATTTATCGAAATTTATAATTCTCATTAGGGTGAAAATTATTACAATATCTTCGAGGCGAAACGACTAAAGAGAGGAATAACGTTGGTATCTGTAGACGATGGAAAAACGATTCCGCGTTCGATAAATAAATTTGCCAAAAGAGGAATTTTTCGTTATTTTAAGTGACGAAAAAAATGTCAAAAATTAGTGCTATGATTTTGCCATAAAAAATTGAATGAATAATCAGTAAATAATGTTTTATTTCCAATTGAAAGAAGAAAAAACAAAGTAACATTTTGCTCCCTGGCAGAATCACGTCGCACCCCAATATTTCTCTTGAGAGGGTAGTTTGAATTTTGTTCTTTTTTGCTCTTCTGCAAATTTTACTATCTGTAGGCGTATGGCAGAGGAAATGAAAAATGTGTGCGTGTGTGCGTTGCGGTAGAAAATGGGTAAAAAAGCTGGCGATATGATTGGTGTAAAAAAAAAAAAAAAAATTGTATGCACATTGTGCCGGTTGGGCGAATTATTCGGTAACTCTGGTCGATTGTCGGTTATCCACACACGTGTTTTTCGCGCGAGGCAGAGATTTTTTTTTTCTTTTTTTTTTCCCCGTAAACGAACAAGCGAAATAAAGAGAACGTAGACAAACGCAATGTGGTCTCAAACACACTGCCGGAAGCTCTTTATGGACCAGCATCTGTGCTGGAGGAGGAGGGGAAAAAAAAGTCTAAAATATGTGTGCGTGTGTTTGAATTGAAGAAGATATGTATGTATACATATGGATTCTTGTTGAATCGCCCGAGAGAATATCGCCCGAGCGCTCGCGAGACTGCTTGCTCTTTTTTTTCAACCCAATTTATCTTCTTTTTTTTTTGTCCCTCGACAAGCACCGTCGCGAGTCGGCATGTACGGTACATAGACGGTACTCCCACATATGTACGTTTTGTTTCTGCATTTACTCTTCCGCGTTCAACGAGAAAGAGCGTCTATATTCCGCAGTTTGCAAACTCCGGACACAATTCTCAGGGGGTGCGGGAACTCGCGCGATCGTTATTTTACCAGGAATCGCTATGGGCTATTTGCTTTTTTTGTTGTTGTTTTTAACGAGCACAATCGAAATCTGGAATTCGTGATGGCAATGATATTTACGAATAATGAGGTTTAAAATTAATAATATTAATTTTAAGCTTATAAGTTATCATTTTAATTTTTTTTTTTAATTTGTCTAATTTTATTATTGTGTGTTCCAACGGATAACTTTGCGGATTTTAACGTATCAACCCTTCCCAATTGTCCCTGCTATCACTGATTATTAATTTTATTAAATAAAAAAAAACTAACTTTCCGTTCATATATTAAACGATAAATTCCAATGAATTTTTCTTTTACGAATGAATATTTCACGCATTTATAATCCTTCGTAAAAATTTTGTTCATTTTTGTTGTTTTTTTTTTTTAACGAGCACAATCAAAATCAATATTAAAATTAAAGTTTAAAATTAATATTATTGAATTTAAATAAATATTAACAATTTTAAACCTCATTATTCGTAAATATCATTGCCATCTTGAATTGTAGATTTCGATTGTGCTCGATAAAAAAAAAAAAAAAAAATGAACAAAATTTTTTATTTTTTTAAATTGATAATATTTATTTAAATTCAATAATATTAATTTCATAAGTTATCATTTTTATTTTTTAAAAATATATCTAATTTTATTATTGTGTGTTCCAGTGTATAACTTTACGGATTTTTACGTATTCACCCTTCTCAATTGTCCCTGCCATCACTGATTATTAATTTTATTAAAAAAAAAAAAAAAAAAAAAAACTAACTTTCCTTTCATATATTTAACGATAAATTCCCAAGAGCTTTTCTTTTATGAATGAATATTTCGCGAATTTATAATTCTTCGTAAAACAAAATTTTGTTCATTATACACGCCACTCGTATCGGACGGCTCTATTATTTTTTCGCATGAATATTTTCCACCCAACTTTCGACCGGTGTTTGGATTTACTTTTTACACCTCCCTCGCTCCACCACTCCCCAGCTCCGTTTCGACGCTATAATATAATAAACGTCGATTATCATCCCGGTATGCTCTCGCTCACTCTGTGCCCCGTCCGCGAAACTCAATCTCGTTATCGTTGTGATTAAAACTATCCGTCGACCATATTGACAACCCTCACTCTCGTATCTCGTTCGCCGAGATGTTCTTTGCTTTTTTTTTGTAACCCATTTTAATATAAAACTGCCGACCGGCTATCGATTATCGTTTTTGTTTTATTGCTCAATTTTTCGTCGATGGATCAGTTTTTGGAAGATGGAATATTGAATCAGATCGGATTAGGTCCGAAAAATCGTAATATACGCGAAATTTCGAAATCTAACGATCTGTAAAATTGACAATATATATTGTTGGTCTTTATTTAGTGTGTGTGTGTATGTGGGGTTAAGAGAAAGTCATTTGAAATATCGTGAAAAGTAATGAAATATCACGAAAAGTAATCCATAGTCCTGTAGATCGATCACCCCCCCCCCCCCCCCCCCCCAAATATCAATGGGGTTTATCGAGGAATATACCAGAAATCGTACAACCACGTAATTAAACATTTTTTTTCTCTTCTATTTTCATTCGCGTAAAACCCAATTCCGAACAATCGAATCTCGACAATAGCAACAAAAGCGAGAATCGATGAAACTTACAATAGGGGATGAAAAAACCAAAATTTTCATGAATTCGCATAACAATGAAAGCAGCAAGTAATAAATAAATTTTCATAATAAATAAATTATCTCTTGGTCTTAAAAACAAATTTCTCAAATGAACAAAATTATTTTGTGCGCCGTGTACTCTCGTCGTTGTGTCTCTCATATAAATAAAACCTTTCAAAGACCGTATAAACAAACAAAAAATGAGCAAACGAAGAAAAACGAAAAAAATTAGTCGACGAGTTATGGTTTAAAAATATCTCTGTAAAAGAACGAATTTTTGAGAATTTTTTCTAGATTAAAAAACGAAAAAAGGATTCGTCGAGTACGACAACGAAATGGCCGACGTACTCGTATAAGCTAGCCTACGATGCAAAACTTTCTATTCCTCTCGTATTTCTCTTGGGGGCATCCGAATTCGCTCGACGACGACTCTTTCGCCTCGTGATTCGTTGTACATCATGTGTATATACCGATAAATTTATATCCCACGATACGAGGACTCGTCTAGGTGGAAAGGGAAAAAAAAAATTCACGATCTCCTCGCGTGCTCTCCTCAATCTCTAAACTTCTCTGCGCCCGTGTGAACCACGATCGAATCCCTCCCGATGCGTCAATCAAACTGCGGTCTGGGTAAACACGACTTTTGCTTTTGTAATGTTTGGAGAGAGAAAAAAAAAGCGATTCGTGATTTTGTGCTGGCTATCTCGAGTCTATAAAATTTGTTACGAACGATCGAGCGAAATAGGAGATTTTGGGTACGGATGATACAACACATTCTAGTTCTGCGTTTCGCCCCAAAGGCAACGATGCACCGCTATTTGCATTCCTCTCTTACTCTTTATCGCTCAACGATATTCCGATAGGGAATTACAAATTGGAGAGGAATTGAAAATCAATGATTGCTTGGGTGTGTGGTAACGAAACAACGAAAAATAAAGCGGAATAGTATGCTAATTACGAGAATGAAAAATGAGAAAATCCAGCGAGAAAAAGTGATTTACCTAATTCAAATGAAATAATTTAATTAATATTTGTAGTTTTAAGAAAATTTCACACATAATTCCATGTGGCAATCAATTTGTTAAGCTCGTATGAAATTCGTTAATATCGAATTTTAGAACGAATGGGAAGTTATAAAAGAAATTTAAGAAATTTCGAAACGAAAGTGCGTGTAGATGGATTATTTTTATTTCTTCATCGAGGAAGCTTTGTTTTCGTACCTTGGGCTCAATGTTTCCTTCGCAAATAGAGTATGTGAGGAAATGGAAATTAACGAGCTTTCACGCGGAGTTGAAGTTTGCGTGCGAGATAAAATAATGAGGAAAGCAATGTTCAAGTTTCTTATGGACGTTTGTTCACATCTTATTTGAGAATATCCCTTTTTCGCAGAAAAATATGTTAAAGGATTTCACTGCAATACATTAGCATTTAGAATTTCGCGGTACGAGCTAAAAGCTCTACAGAGAAAGAGTGCGGAATAAAAAAATAAATAAATCTTACTACTGTAATAAAACTGGAGAGTTCGTTTGTTTGTTTGTTTATTCGAACGCGCTAATCTCAGGAAATATCAATCCGATTTGGAAAAATCTCTTTGCATTAGATAGCCCGTTTATTGAGGAAGGCTCCAGGCCATATAACTTAATGTTATGACCCTAATCTTACTATTTTACTACTATATCTATACCATACTATAATAAAGCTGAAGAGTTTGTTTGTTTGAACGCGCCGATCTCAGGAAATATTTATCCGATTTGAAAAATTCTTTTTTGCATTAGATAGCCCATTTATTCGGGAAGGCTTTAGGCCATATAACTTTATGCTCTGACCTTAAGGAGTGGCGCCGGCGCGTTGAATCGATGGACGTAAATGTAACGTGGGTGAAACCGCGGGGCACAGCTCGTATAAATATATAACCGACAACAGTGGCGGGGCGATCGGTACGCGACTCTGGTGATCACCCAAGATAAGCAGCTTTGGCCGCGATCATTACTCGGATGGGTGACAGACCCTGTACTGGCTGGCGCACAAACTGTCGAGCGAGACGCAATTTTATCGAGCTCAGTGAGAACAGAGCCGTCTGTATCGACACAGGTTTTCCGCAGTTTCCCTGTGCCCACGGCAAATGGGATACACTGTAGCTAAGACATCTGCGTGCGCAATGCAAGTTAGGTTATCTTAACAAAGTGCGGGTGGGGAGTGATAAGAGGAAAAATGGAAAGAATGGAATTTGGAAGGGTTATCCGTAAAAATCCGAAAGGGTGGGCGTTGGAATAAAGAGAAAAAAACGATGTGTATATATAAATATATAAATATATATATACGACCGGAGGAATAATACTTGGATGGGTACGTGACGAAGCGTAATGTGATTGGCTCTCTCGGAGTCTCAGTTCTCAATGAGAGTAGACTCTAAAGCCGAGTGAAGTAACCTTCTTAAACCATTTCTCGTCGTCGTCATCTTGGGTTGTCGTCTTACTCGAGCTACTAATACGTAAAATTAAATCGTCGAGTCGAGGATCGACCGAGCTCTCACATAAAAGGCAAATTAGATAGGGCAGCGTCCATTTTCTTCTTCCCCCCCAGTTACAAAGCCTATGGAATATTTAAATAATGAACGAAATACGAAAATAAAACGCTCGCAAAGTCTGTCGAAACTTTGAAATGTTCCTGTAAAAAAATGTAAAGAAAAACAGCGATTGAATTCATCTGTCTGTCCGACAGCGAGAAGTACAGCGACTAATTACTGTTTGCCAGTGTCTCTTGGTGTATTCCGCTCGCGTCGTACACGCGCGTGCGAAGATAAGCGAATGCCATTTAGCCCCTAGTGTGTATTTGCCTAATTCATCAGTCGCGACCACCAGGGTTGAACCGCGACACAACAGAGAGAGAGAGAGAGAGAGAGTAGATGAGAGGCCAATCTCTCACGTGGTCACTCGCGTCAAGGGATGTGTGCACAGGACAATGAATAGGGGGATGAGAGCGTACACACGATACTCTAAGGTCTCTATAGACATAGGGAACTCGTTAAATACGTAAATTTTGCGATTAAATGGTAAAGAAAAAGGAATATACTGAGAAATTTTGAACGAAAGTAGACTTGTCTGAGAAAAAAGCAATGTCGAAATTTTCATCAATAAATTACACTTACAAGATTTTATTCGCTCAAAGTATCACCTCAAATATCAATTAAAACATTTGGCATTTGTTTTGTCAGAGTAACAAAAGATATTCACATGTTCGAAGCTATTCTTTTAAGGGCTTATACGCAGTTGGAAATTTAAAAAAATCAATTTTTTTTTATTGCATTTTCGGAATGTACATATATTTGAGTATACTCAAAAACGGCTCAACCGATCGGTCTACAATTTTAACACAACCTTCTCAGATATATTATTCAAGTATTGATCGAAGGAATAAGATTTCCGATGATTATTTCTATTTTTTATAAACAATTCAATGAAAAAATTTTGGTCGAAAATTGGATTTTTTTCTTTTTGGAGCCGACATTTTGTCAAAAATCAAAATTTCGACTATTCCTTCGGTCAATACCTAGATTTATCTATCCGCTAATAGAATATTTTCGGTTTTTTTATTTTGGATAATCCAAACCGGAGATATCGTGCTCACCGCCAGACACCTTTTTTTATTAATTTTATTTTATTTTATTTTATTTAAAATAAAGTTCAAAGTTACCACAATATGTATATAAATTTGTACGTTAATAAATAAAAATGTTTCCAGGAAAAACTCTTGAAAATTCGCCTTTTTTCGGTCTCCTGACTGCGTAGCTCGTTAAACAATAGACTTTAATTTCATTATTTCGCAATTCCCTTGGCATGTACCGTCGAGGAACACCGGTTGGACACAATAAATCGTCATTTTCTTCGGGTTCGCGTCGCCTTACATAGTAATTGTACACGAGGGATGTTCCATCTCGTCATTTCCGGTATTACCTCAATAAAATTCTCTCTCTCTCTCTCTCTCTCACTTTCTCTGTGTTCACAACTGTGAAAATAACGAAAAGGAAAGAAAAAAAGAGAGAACGAGCAATGTTGGCGATGCTGACAGATCGTCAAAATGCAATCCACAGACTCTCGTGGTTTATCATATTTTGCTTTTCGTCGCGGTACGACAAAAGACGTTGGACGTTGGACGAATGCTGATGCGACACCCTACCATTTATTTCATCTTTAGTCAATAGCTAAGAGGATTCCTGTCCTACGGATGAAGCCGTGAATAAACACACCACCATGTACAGGGTGAATTTAGAACACAGATGGTGCATCGAGAATTTTTCAATTCCGGATGGTATTCGGCGGATAAATATTTAGCTGCCTTTCTATTTTATCCAATTAGTTTTTAAGGTAGAGTCACTCTTTTCAGGTGCACTGTCGCGTTTGCACGGGCGGCACCGGGAAACTGCGGAAAACCTGGTCGATAGACACGGCTTGATTTTACGGAATTTTGAGTGTTCCGTTAACACGAGAAACTTGGAATAATGGTGTGCATGCCAGTGAACGGCTAAACGATCGTCAATTCCAATATGGACCGCGACCAATACCACCCAGTGACACTTCAATTCCCCCATTTTATTTGCTTCTATTCCTCGTGAAAAGAAAGCGTAGATATATGACAGAATCGTTATCTCGAGTTGCCTTCCATTTTGAATTGCCACTGTCTCTATAGACTTTTAATTTAATTGCTCGGGCGTCGGTGACGCCGGTCGCATCTTTTGATAAATAACTTCAGTACCCAGAAGCTCCTGGGATACTTTGAAAAGTCTTTTCGCCCCGAAGTAGCAAACAAACCGCAACGAATTTATTTCCAGCGACGGGAAAAGCCGCAGGTGTGTTACCCGACAAATTCCCATCAAGCTCGCGCAGTGGTTGATGGTACGAAGAAACAAAAACAAAAATAGCGAAGATAGTATGTCGTGGCTCATTCGGGGATACCATCTGAGATTTTTTTTTTGTTTTTGCCAAAGCGTGTGAAAGATAGGAAATTGAGAAAATTATGTTAACGAGTTTTGCTGCCCCGCAGCTGCCGAGAACAATTGTTCGACAAATTGAGAAATAATCCGATCGATTCTAAATTCCTGTGAAACACCGCGAACGTCTCGTCGAATTATTTGTCTCTGATCAATTTATCCGGTGTCTCATCTGCGTCCTCGACGCAAAGTGACACGAGATACGATCGACAATTGAAATTGTGGATAACGTAAATTTCTCGGGTTGGAGCATCTGTGCACGGGGTAAAGTAAGAGGACAGCGTTAAAATTGCCTGTGAATTGTGAACGTGTCCTGTAGAGGAAACATTTTTATGTGGCAATTTCATTCATCCTCGTTTAAAAACAATCCGGATAGGCTCGATTTTTTAACGTCAGGATTAATATTGAATATTATAAGATTAATATTTTCAAAAAGTAATTAACACTAAACGTACCGGCACGTAAGGGATCATTTGACCTCTTACGAAATAAACGTTGATTCTCGAATAAATTCTTAATTTATTTAAAAAAATAATTCACAAACATAACTTGTGATTTATAATAAAATAAGGAAACAAATTAACGGAAAGTCAGATGAGCGAAAGAAATAACCAATGAATGTACGAATTTAAAGTACATTTGTAAAGGGGTCGTTTGACCCCTTTCCAAATTGGTACGTTTGGTACGTTTAGTGTTAATTGACGAAACGATAATTAGAAGAGTTTGTTCAACTCGAATTTTACAATCCTATAAACGATTATAATCGAGCTTTTACAAACGCCACACGATTATAAGCGTGGAGCAAGGTAAATTAAAATACGTGAAAATTGATAAAATTACCAAAAACAACATGGCCGTTCGAAAGAGCAAAAAAAAATGATTGAAGAAAGGAAAGTTCGTCTCTAATCAGACTCGTGCCTTCGTGTTAAAAGTCAACTTTCTCAAATTGACAAATGGCTAAAAGCAAAGAATTGCCACGAACCGAATGTAAAGAGGGTTAATTCACAGAAGCCATTTTCAACGGTTCTTCGTCGTACGAGCGAAAAGACATTTGCCACCGAGAAACGTTTCCGGTTTGGTCCACCGGTCTGAATTGGATCATAGAGCCTGGAAAGAGTGGATTTTCGCGTACCGGAGACTTTCACTCTGGCTTTTCCCGTCTCTCAAGGTTTCCCGGCCCCGTTTTCTTTTAGCCTCGCGCCACAGTCTCATAGATTGCTTTTCCTTTTCTTTGGGCCGCGTATAAAAGAGCGCGAGCCAGACTGGCGAACGTGTAAGAGAAGAGAATTGCGAGTGCCTCGCGCGCTGTCAACTTGATCATGATCGATCGCGATCGCTTCGCGAGGCCGGACAATCGACTAACAACGCGAATGTGAAAAATTGTTATGTGCCAAGCACTTACACAAACGGAGGGGTGGGCCGATGTCTGGAAACGTATAATATTGCCGGCGTAGTCGGACGGTGAAGGAAATTGACCGGCGAACTTTTGTTCTCGGGAACTTTTGGTGTGAAAAATCGTACAAAACGTGTACACGAGTCATTCGATTACCAATATATAGTGAATTTCGCGTCAAATCAACCGGGCTTTGACTCTTACCCCCGGGCAATTTTTCACAATATTTCTACAACCTTAAGGGATCATATACTCCTGAAATTTTCAAAAAATCGATTTTTTTTTCTGGACTTTTATTCTTTATACTTTAAAAAAATTTTCAAACAGGAACTTTTAAGAAAATTCGGAAATGGTTTCGCGAAGTTGACATTTGACAGAGAATAATTCAGAATAATTTCAAATTTTTCAATTGTATCTTTCCGTTAATCATTATTGAATTTTGATATTTCAGAATGAAAAACATGATCATTGAAAAAATCTCGATCAGTCTTTATTTTCACCGATACCCAATTGACTCGAAATTTCTACCAATTTATGTTTTCACGACATACGTGACGGGCAAACTGAGGACAATTATATTCGTACTGTTACCGATCCTTCAAAATATATATAAATACTAGGGGGGCTCTGCCCCCCCTGCGCGCCAACCATCCCCCAAGTTTTTGTCGGAAACTCAAAAAATCAATGAGAAAAACGCGAAAATCGAAAAAAAAATCACTTTTTGGACGATTTTTAACGGAATTTTGAGTTTCTCAAAGAAATGGCTACTGAATTAGTAATCAGCGAGTCAAAATACATCGATATAGCATCCTAAAAGAAAATTTAAAAATTCACAATTTTTTTGCATTTTGGCCAAACAGAAGTGGCTTCACTAAAATCGCTGTAACGTTGCTTCCCGATGGAGTTGAAACCCCACTCCTGTGCTCATTGTTTTCGTGATCGAAAACCCTTCAAAATGGCGCTTGAATCATTGTGCTATCATTATTTTTCGTTTTTTCACAGATTTTTAAATTCGGACCATCGATTTTTCCGAATTTTTCCATACATACCCCTTCTCATTTTTTTCACCGATTTTCAACCTGATCTCGCGGCTACAATAATTGAGATATCAGGATGACCCAAAATGCATTTTCTAAGTCTACTCGAGACGTTTACAAAACCCCCCTCAAAATTCAAAATCGATCAAACGGGGACCATGTTATGGCCATTTGAAATTTCGAGACTTTTAGGTTTCCAAAAAGGTGGGCAAAAAATTACAAAAAAATTTTTTTCTCTTTTTTCAATGTTTCGATACCCTATTCGATCGGAAATTTTCCGCTGATTACGAATAACACCGAGTTTTAGTCGAAATCTCAAAATATCAATGTGAAAAAGGCGAAAAACGAAAAAAATCACTTTTTGGACGATTTTCAATGAAATTTCGAGTTTTTCAAAGAAATGGCTACTGAATTAGTAATCAGCGAGTCAAAATACATCGATATAGCGTCCTACAAGAAAATTTATAAATTCAAAATTTTTTTGCATTTCGGCCAAAAAGAAGTGGCTTCACTAAAATCGCTGTAACGTTGCTTCCCGATGGAGTTGGAACCCCACTCTGTGCTCATTCTTTTCGTGATCGAAAACCCTTCAAAATGGCGCTTGAACCATTGTGCTATCATTATGTTTCGATTTTTCACAGATTTTTAAAGTCGGACCATCGAATTTTGCGAATTTCTCCATACATACCCCTTCTCATTTTTTTCGCTGATTTTCAAACTGCTCTCACGGCTGCAATAATTGAGATATCGGGATGATCCTAAATGCATTCTCTGAGTCTACTCGAGACGTTTACAAAACCCCCTTCAAAATTCAAAATCGATCGAACGGGAGTCAAGTTATGGCCATTTGAAATATCGACATTTTAAGGTTTCTGAAAAAGTAGGCAAAAGATGACAAATTTTTTTTTGCCCTCCCCTGCGCGCCAAGCCCCCCCCCCCAACCCTTCACCCAGCCCACTCGATCTTGCTCGCTCTCCTCAACTCTTGTACACGGCGGCGATATATTTATATATAATATACAGCGATAATCGGTGATATAATCGATTCGATCAATTACGATCGAGAATTGTGGTTTTTCCGATTACCCTCCCCGGCACTCATGTAGATGGATTACAACGAAGGGATAATGATGTGAGTTGAGTTTGGTTTATCGAACGATTGAGGATTTAGATGTCTTTAGATTAGTGCGAGGGACTATCGGTCTTTCTTCGTTAATTGGAAGCTCTTCTCGGTTATCCGTGCCGCGAGCGGGTGGTCCCTTCATCACGTAAGAGGAATTACCAGCGAGTTATCCCATTGAGATCGAAGGATTAAGTGTCGCAATTGGTTTCGTCGGGGTATTACGATTGAGAGTGGTCATCATATATAACTAACTTTGTAACACGAGGATGAAACTTTCTCTCCCTTTGACATCCGTCAAGCCCTTTGAACGACCGAATTACATGGAAATTGTATATATGACCCAGAGCTAACGAGTAACTGACGATAAAAGTTGACGATTTTTTTTATTTTTAATTAGACTTTGGTGGGGCGAAAAAAAAAAAACCCCCGTGACGCAGAAGCGGGTGAGATAGGATCGTGGCCATGATCGTCGACCTGACGAATCGTCCACGAGAATTTTCGCGAACTTTTGTCGGAGGTAAAATTGGTCCGACAGGGGGCAAATTTGTCGAGAATGAGATCAACGCGATTCCGCGTGATTTCCATCAACCAGAAAAACATATATGTATCTACACACACACACACACGCGCACACCCACATATTGTATATATAGATACAGAGAAACGATGCTGGAGAACACAATGACAAAATGTGTTCACCGGTTGGTCAACAGCGACCGGAAGTCATCGGCGATTTATGGAAATTGGGGTAACGCTGTTTCGGACAAAGCCGAATGCTGATGGCCAGTCTGCTCGCCTTGCATAGAGCGCGCAGGGGGACATCCCCCGTGATTGAAACATGGCGAGAGCAACGCCGAGACGATTTAACGCTCGGTTATATTCCAGCATCAAGCGTGACAAGCAGCGACAACAATAAAATACAAGGGACAGATATAGTAGAAGAACCGTTTTAGTTTATCACGGGGGAGCGTTTTACAACCCTCGTACTTTAAATTATTCCGACGTTTTATTTCGCGACACTGACGAGTGGAAGAGCGGAAAATATTTCCGATCGAACAGAGGTTTTGTAGCGGAAGATGAAAAAATATATATAATTCTCTCACGTTTTCTTGACTTTTTACGAACAAAATTAAGAGTAAACCGTCAATTTCAACCTTCGTTGCTTATTTGGATTTTTTTTTTTTTATTTATTTTTACAAAATTTTTTTTTGTATCTTTAATATGTAAATAAAAACATCCTAAATATCCAAAACGATTCATTTTTATTTTCCTATAAAAAAACGCCCTCCAAAAAATACATGAAAATCGGCTTAAGTGACCAGACTACTACCTTAAGCGAGTTTTTCTCGAAACCAGCGATGTTTTTCGGCCAGTGTCAGCACGATAACTTAGTCAATTTTTAATATTTTTAACTTTTTTATTTTTTCAATCTTGATAATTATTTTCTCTATAGTCTGACGAGAGGTTCTTTTAATTTATTGGTTATTTCTTATAACTGATAAAACGTTAATTTTTTTTTTTTTAAATTGCATACTGAAGTTTGGAATATTGTAATTTATTTATTTAAAAAACAAAAAGAAATTCTCTCCGTCAGACTATAACTACTACATTATTTTACTAGATTCATTTTTATTTTTGCCGATTGAACAATTTTTGGTGAAGTTATGACGTCGACAAGGAGGCGCCATGCTTTTCATCAATAGTTCATTTGTACCCGTAAAAAATAATGTTAATACTAAGAAAAAAAGTTTCAATTTTTTTTCTTTCAGTTGAAGAGTTAACGAAAAATGTGAAAGCAACAATTTAATTTTTTTTTTCACCATATAACCTTTATAATAATTTTTCAAATTTACTCGGTTTTCAGGGCGCGCAGGGGTACGGCGAGCCGTTAAAACAGCTTCGCATCTCGAGCAATATTGGTACCGTTAATTTTTTTTCCATCATTCTCTAACCATGCTTGCGGGAAAAATAATATAAAAAATTGTGATAGCCAAAGCGAGGAATTGTGCGCGGAATGGTCGACATATGAAAATTTTCTTTTCACCGTCTATGAATTATACGTAACGCGTTTATAAGCGTGATTCGTGGTTGTTGTTAGAAAAGCACGTTTCGTGATAAACAGCATATTTTGTATTGCCGTCAGTTGATGGTATCAAAATTTAGTATTCAAAGAGCAGAGTGGCATTTCTCGCTCCGGGGGCAATTCTCCTCCTGGCAAATGTTAAATTTGTCCGGAAAATCGTATTGTAACATGTGCCACGAACGGTTTACGGTCGTTGGTTCGTTGTTTTGTTGGGCGCTCGCGAATTTCCATTTACGTACGATCAACGATGTTGCTCGTCCGAGCACGTAAACGACGAATTCCGACGAGACGGGGAAGAAAAAAATTTACCGTGAGTTTGACGTCCATCCATTTATAGAATTACCCCTTCCAGGGGGATGAATTTAGTTTCTTTTTCTCCATTGGACGTTCCTTTTTTTTCTTTGCCGATACTCCAATGCCTGAGTAACTACCCGTATGTGGAAATGTAGAGAGAGAGAGAGAGTGAGAGTGAAGGGAGAGGGGTAGGATAAGGTTGTTCACAAGAGAGTCTTGAAATTGAATAGAAACTCGCCCCGGCAAAATTAAATGTACGGCAAAAGGTACATGGAAAAAGAGATACTTCTACTGAAAGTAGAAATTGAACGAAGGAAAAGTGGAAAGAGTGAATTTAAGTTGTTGAAACGAGTATACACGGAAAAACGAAATAACCTTGTCCGAGGAAAGCTTCTTTTTTTTTCTTTTATCTACGTAAACTGCAAATGACTCAAAATCGACCTGTCGACCTGCATCAAACATTTGAATTGCAGAGGAAAAAAAAATTAATCATCGAGAAGCTATTTTTGTATTCGATTTTTTAAAATAAAGTTCTTTTTCACAATATTTCCTTTTGCGATTCACCGAAATTGAATGAGAAAATATTGCACAACGTGGAAATACAAAAATACATGAAAATTCAAGGTAAAAATGATACCTACCGATGTGTAACGGGTTATATTTATTTTGAATCACTCTGTATCGGTAAATATACATCGTTGAAAGTAAATATAGTGACCTCTCAGTCGCTTTAACCCGGAAATAAAAGTGTCCGTATAGATAGTGAAGAGGGGGGAAATGGGAAAGAGCGAAAGGACGAAGTAATCGATAGTTACTCTCCATTATGCTCTTCTTTCGTTCGTTTTTATCTATTCGAATCTCTCTTTCTCTCTCGCGAGAATACGATATGAGCCGTGTGGCACCTGACGTTTTAGAGCAGCAGCCTCCCTCCGCCCCCCTCAAGACATTCTGCTAGTCGCCCAATTATCTCTTAATTAAAAATTTTATTCCTCCACCGGGAATTTCCGGAAACCCTCTCGTTCGTAATATTCTTCAACTGCATTTTCCTTCGTTCGCTTTTTTTTTCGGATTTAAAGCAAATTTTTTTTTACACTTGACCGTTGCACTTTTCTTTTTTCTTTTTTCCTGTAATTATATATTTTCTTTCGCAATTTCATTGAAATCGTACGATGATATTCACGTTTTTATCATCGTTGATTCGTTTTGCTGGTTATAAAGAATTAGAAAAAAAATGGAAATTGAAATAAATTCGATATCGAGGCGTTAAAATCGAATGGTACTCTATTGAAATCGCGAAATCACTATTTTCGGAGAATTACGAGGTGGAGGGATTGCCGAGCCAACAATGGTAATCTGATCGTTACTACAATTTATGTGGAATGAAAATTCCAGCATTCAAAGATCGGTCTATTGACGCTCTTTCTCTCACTCTCACTCTCACTCTCACTCTCTCTCTTTCTCTTTAACTCTGGGAAAACGAAGAAACGTTTCAGAATATAAAATCAACAGGTTTATAACGCTAGTTCAAAACCGGGTTTATATACGTGGCGAACGATAGAACGGCTTATAAAGCCTGTAATCCGATAAATCTGGATAGGGACCATTTGGCATTGTAGCCCGTCGATTCCCGGAGCGTTAAAACTATTTTTCGAGCCCGCTACACACGCACGCACACCCTAAACGAGTATTTCGTAGAGTTAACCCTCTCGTAACGCGTAAAGCTTGTTATATCGTTACCACGGTTAAAAGCCCGAGGAATTCTATGTTTTACGACCAATAATCCGCACGATGATTTTCCATCAAATTTCTCCTCTTCATATAGAGCAGATTTTACAAAAATGATTTTTAAAAATAAAAATCAATTTTTATCCCTCACACACATCCGGTCATTTGTAAAAAAGAAATTTTTTCCACCTTTTGACAAATCTTGACGATGGAAAATAGATTTTAACGACTAACAATGCCGGAATGTTATTAATAAAATAGTGAGAAAAGAATTGGTTAGGAAATCGTAAGAAAACCCTTTTCTTCGTTGTTTATTTAATGAATTCGCTGATTTTTTGTCCGAGTGCACGCAAAGAATATGCGTTTTTGTGAGAATGAAATTTGTGTTTAATTGTAAAATAACCGACTAACCGAAATAAATCGATTGTTTATTGAAATTTGTATATTTTGAGAAGAAAAAAGTCGTTCGTTTCGATCGAAAAGTCGTCTACTTGTAACCGGAAATCGGTTTCTCGTCTACCCGCGCACCAAATATTCCCACGTAAAATCTCCGAGCCTCAGAGAACTCTCTCTCTCTCTCTCATCGATTAAACACTCGCGATTGATAATACACGGCTCTTGGCTCCCCACACGGTCTCTCGCTCTTTCTCTCTCGAGTACGAGCGGTACCGACCGTTAATGGAAACCTCATCGGCACCTGAATATACCTCACCTACATATATATGGACCAGAACTTTATGGTCTCGCTTTTCGAAGCGAGGATTATAGATTTAGTCAAGACTCATCGTTCCTAATGTAAATTCAAATTCGTTTGTGTCTATCGCGCTCTGATGAGAGGGTTCTTTTTGTAATCGTAGTAGAAAAAAAAAACAAAAAAGAAGGGAAGAAGGATTTGGTAAAAGTTCATTAACGAATTTCCATTGCATACATATCGATAATAATTACCTAAAGTTTATTCTATCATCGAGAATAACCAAGAATATATATCTCTCTTTTAGACGAAATATATCGAATCTGGTCTTCGATTAAGGGGTCATACGCAGTTGGCAATTTCAAATAATCGATTTTTTTTATTGCAATTTCGGAATGTACATATATTTGAGTATATTCTCTGAAAATTTCAAATCGATACGGCAAATATTCTTGGAGATACATGCATATTTGTAAGGACGCTCGGAACGTTACAAAGTAGGCGGCCTAAACTTTGAACGGGTTTTTCTCAAAACGGTGTTTTCAAAGTCGATGAGCACGATTTCTCAAAAACGGCTCAACCGATCGGTCTGCAATTTAAACACAACCTTCTCAGATACATTCTTCAGGTATTGATCGAAGGAATAAGATTTCCGATGATTATTTATATTTCTTTTTAAACAATTCTATGAAAAAATTTTAGTCGAAAATTGGAATTTTTTCTTTTTGGAGCCGGCATTTTGTCAAAAATCTAAATTTCGACTATTCCTTCGATCAATACCTAGATTTATCTATCCACTAATAAAATATTTGTGGTTTTTTTATTTTGGATAATCCAAATCGGAGATATCATGCTCACCGCCAGACACCTTTTTTTAGACGAGCTCCCGGAGATCGGCTATAGCAGCTTAAAAAATCATTATTTTTACAAATAAAAAATATGAAAATAAAGTTAAAAGTTACCACAATACGTATATAAATTTTTACGTTAATAAATTAAAATGTCTTTCCAGGAAAAATTCTTGAAAAATCGCCTTTTTTCGGTCTCGTGACTGCCCATAACTCCGTAACGAATTTCTATTGCATAAATATCGATAATAATTTCCTAAAGTTTATTCTATCGTCGAGAATAACCAAGAATATTCAATCTCTCTTTTAGCCGAAGTATAGCGAATCTAGTGTCTTCGATTAAAACACCGAATGGACTATAACGAAGCAATTAAGGGGCATTTACGTCCATTACAGTAGTTAAACACTTTACGATCAGTCTTCGATTGTTTTTTTCTACATTTGTTGATATTTTTCATATTTCTTTGCGAACTTTCGTTAAAAAAAAAAAAATGGTTTATAACTTTCACGGATTGCGCAAAGTTCCGAAATTTGCCGAATAATATTTCCACGATATCTCAAAAGATTTTTCAAACTTTTTCCATTGGTCAACGCAACGGAATCGACGATTATTTTAACGAAGTTTCGAAAAGTATACAATTGCCACCCCTAAAAGATGGTCTGTACGATCGTCAAAGAAAAATCGATTGATTAACCGATATCCGCGAGCCGGCGCGATGAAGTTTTCGAATTCTGAAGTTCGAAAGTTAATTTAACAAGTTTTTATATTTGTTATCGAGTTTAACGCGCGAATTTTCCAATTCGTTATCACCTCATTCATCGTAAATTCATCGTTACAACTTTTCGTTTCAACGTCACCGTCTCTCGTTTTCCTTCTCTTCCATTTTCGGCGGCAACACTCATTGCGACTCGACCCTCGTTTTATATATACATGTGTATACGAAGAATCGTATAAACTTTTGAACTTTCGGGGACGCGCCAATTTTACGATAAGGGATTGTGTGGGGGTGTAAGAAAATTTCGAGCTCGAACGCACATCGACAATAATTTCAAGAAGCACACGAAAAAAAAATTCAGTTAAATATCAAAAATTTGACATATAAAAAATTGGTAATAAAAGAAAAATTCATTCGATTAATTGAGAAAATCGTTCCAACGAAAGTTTGATTTTTAAAAAATTATTGAAAACCATCAAATGTCTCTGCGATTAAATTGCCTAAAGATCATTTAGCCGGAGCAAAATGATTATTATTATTTTTTTTTTATATGAAATTTACAAATCTACCCTATGAGCACAATTTCCGTTGTCAGGTTTGGCGATTGTGCGATTGCGTTGAAATTGGGAAGAAAAAACAAAAACGGAAAATCTTCGAAATGCAAGTGCATCCGCGAGTCGATCTTTGATACGCGATAAAAGCGCTCGAGTTAACGTGTTCGCGGTCCGGTACGAACTGCACGTTCTCGCGGCAAACGATTCTCGGTGCTTTTCTGTCTTTCTCTCTCTCTCTCTCTCTCTCTCTCTCTCTCTCTCTCTCTCTCTCTCTCTGTCGTGTTTAACCGAAGACCACCGAGTACGTTCCGGGAATAGCCGAGTTATCCTCCCCCGCTCACAAAGGGCACAAAAGTGGTGGTTTGCCGCGCGTGCTCCTCGCTCATATATATAAGTTCCGGGGGAGAGGGGGCTGTATAAATACGTGGGGGTGTGTATGAGGGGGGGTTTTAAAAGAGCTTCAAGCGCGCCGCTTATGAGCAACCGGAGCATTATATTAGTATGAAAAGTTAAAAAACGGAAAAAAAAAAAAGAACAAAAACAAAACAAAAAAAACACCTGGGCCCCGAGTGGACGTTTCTCGATACGCTCGTTTCATTCACGAAGTTGGAGGGGGGAGGGGGACAAAAACTTTTAGATAAAACGCAACTCGTTGAGAACAAAACAATATTAAAAACGAACTTTCAGAAGGAACTCTGAATAGTTAGTAATTATAAAATAGAATTTATAAAATTATCCTTTACGATAAAGTGATTATCGTACAATTATCATTTTATAATGACTATTAATATATTTTTATAAATTACTAATATTTGGTTAGAAGATAATTATTTATGGCTATTAATGCGATTAGTAATCGAAAAATTTTTCCAAAATTTACTTCTCACAATGTCTGTAAATCTTCTCGGTAAGTAATATTTAAAAATTCCATGATTTTGGAAACTTGTCGAAGTTTCAACTTGAATTAAATGTTTTTTTTAATTTACATTATATTATCCTCTTTTCCTGAAAAAACTTTATATAAAACGCAACTCGTTCAGAACAAAACAATATTCAAAACGAACTTTCAGAAGGAACTCCGAATAGTTAGTAATTATAAAATAAAATTAATAAAATTATCCTTTACGATAAATTGATTATCGTACAATTATCATTTTATAATGACTATTAATATATTTTTATAACTCACAAGTATTTGGTTAGAAGATAATTATTTAATGCGATTAGTAAACGAGAAATTTTTCCAAAATTTACTCCTCACAATGTCTGTAAATCTTCTCGGCAAGTAATATTTAAAACTTCCATGATTTTGGAAATTTGTTGAAGTTTCAACTTGAATTAAATTAAAAAAAAAATGCCCAACTACAGTGCAATTGCCTGAACGACTTTAGACATTCGAATTTTCGTTATATCTCGTACTTTTCCATCGAATTTCAATTTATTCCGCAAGTAACATCAAGAGTTCGAGGTCCTTTTTTTCTGTGTAACTTTCTTCGTGGCAGATATGTCTCTCGTCTACCATCGTATATGTACTTTTTATCGTCAGTACGAAAATATACTTATTTCACAAGTTTAGCCAAGTATAGTCAGAGCAAAAAAAACGAAGCTCTCTCTCGTTATGTATACTCGGCAATTACTCGGCTCGACGTTCAGAGGACTAAAACATCGTATACTCGAATCGTGTGTGAGTGTGTGTGTATATACACACATCAATTACCTTACTTCGTTAAAACGTTTAAACTTACACGAGGAATGTTTGCATCCCTTAAACACATGTCGCGTCCATCAAGCGATTTAACCCTGTAACCCTTTCCCGCACTACTTTTCGAAACTATATCACTATCAACCTCTCTCTTTCTCTTTCTCTCTCTCTTTTAACCATTAGCCTTCTCAAATGTTTGTTCCCTAACGAATCACTCTAACGGAAAGTACGACAGTCAAAACCCCCACTCCCACCCATCCACTGCCACACAATGGTTAAAAACTTTGTTATTCAACGTGTTTGCAGACTCCAACAAGCGAACAAGAGAAACATAGAGAGAGAGAGAGAGAGAGAGAGAGAGAGAGCGTCAATCAACAGAAGTGCTCAATAATTCTAGAGCAGGAATGACTCACTGATTATCCTGAAAAATCATTGAAAATGCTTTTAACGAAATTATAATGAATTTTAAGTTTTTTAAAACTAAAGTTATAATTGTTCTTTCAACCCTTAAAGACTACACAGCGGAATTTAACGAAATTCAAATAATAAGGGATGTTACTTTGGCAGCAAAATTCCTCAGAAATCGAACAATTCAATAAAAGTTGTTGAACAATAAAAGTTTATATGAAAAAAATCATTTTTTAGAAAGTCATGCTTGCGCAACCGATGAACCTTGCTGAGGGTTGCGATTTTTTACGTTCAAGGATTAGTAAAAAAAAAAAAAATGTTGGACTAATGTTTTATTTTCAATAATAAACATGCTCTAAAGTAACAATTGTTATAAGAAGATTCTCGAGAGGAAATCTTTCAATAGGCACGAACAAATCCCCCGGCAATATTCTTTTTATGCGCAAAATGAGTATGCGATGGGAGGAAAAATGATTTGGAAAAGATTAGAAAATGAACGGTCGAAGAGGAGATAGCCAATAATGATAAGGATATAGGATTAATAATCGGAAGATTGGCCGAGAGGCTTTTTCTATACGTCCTCGTCCCTCCCCATCTTCATCCCCATCGAATGAAGCCAGAATTCGCACGAGGATATCCTCTCCTTTCGTTATTACATAAGCTAACCAGGGCTTTATCGAAATAGTGGCCAATTCCCCGGTAAAGATAGGTCGTATATATTTCTCAAACTCGACTTCCATCTCCGTCTCACTTTCTTTTCGTCTTTTCTGCACTACTCAGCGGAGGGATTAAGAGTGCTCGAACGAGAAAGCTCTCCAGAGAGAATCTTCATCCTTTGTGGCTTTCTCATCACGCAGGCATCTAAAAATCTACCGTAGTTTGTATCAGAGACTTTTGACTTTTTCTTTCTCCCCTACACAATGAGAAAGGGTCGTTGCGAGGGCAAAAAAAAAAGATAAAAAATTTACTGTAAAACAAAAAGTTATTTGAAATGTTTCGAAACGCAAACCTTACTTTTATGCACCACAACACAATTCGTAACTTATTTGTCACGATATAATTATTGATATTTCGAAATTTAATCACATCCCCCGTTCACGATTTTGTCGCGTTTATACACAGGCGAGTTGATTATTCGCTCGCAGGAATCGAATTAGAAGAAGAAGAAGAAAAGAAAAATGACCGTTCGAACCGTCGGAGATTTACCGCGGTCATGGTCGCTTTATTACACTTTAAGAAACAGGTAGACGAGAGTGTAGTTAATTAAGGCTCGCGAGCTCCTCTTAATTGCCGCTGCTCCGAGAACCTACACGATAAAAAAATGAGACGTAAAGCCGAGAGCGAAAGAAGACTTTCCATGCAAGCTCACGAAGGAACACGCGGTTACCGTCAATGTTTTTCATCACAAATCGTTCTTCCATCGATTCCAATGACGAGCACAGCGAATTCAACCTGTGCGGTAGTATAGCCGGTATAGCAAAGATAGTAACGATATTGAT
This sequence comes from Oxytorus armatus, assembly GCA_958009045.1. NCBI lineage: Eukaryota > Metazoa > Arthropoda > Insecta > Hymenoptera > Ichneumonidae > Oxytorus > Oxytorus armatus. Next base: position 30,778,289 of record OY253748.1, on the reverse strand, counting down.
AGTTCGATGGAAAAATTCTTGGAACTTCCGGTGAAAGAAATATTCAAACGGGCGGGAGGAAACGCGGCGGAAAGAGTTTGAATATCGAGCGAATCTTCATGCCCGCGTGAAGCTCCTCTCTTTTCTCGCGAGTTCGTAAAAGCCTCGAAATTTCCATGAAATATCATGACCCTATGACCCAGCGATTGAGCGTTCCCGTCGCGTAACATTATTCGTTGAAGTGTAATAGAAAAAAAAGTTTTAATACATTTTTTTCTCTTCGAACGCGCAAATGGAAGATTCGAACGAATAAGGGGTGGAAAAAACGAATGAAAAAAAAAAATTGAAATTAATGAATGTGACGAGCGTGATGCTTATTTAATTTACAGAAAAGTGTAACATTTGAGGATATCTCGTTGCCAGTCATCACTGACTCTCACTTTCATATCCACCTCGCTCTCGTTGTGCGATTTATCACTAAATCGGTAAATTACTTTCGCCTCTCCGATTATTCTCGCCTCCGTGTTCTACTTTCCCTCATCGTCTGGGCCCGTGTGCCCCCGACAACCCTAGGACCACTTTCGTTCCATAAGACTCGAGGAATGATCAGTAGCGTTGGTAATAATGAAAGAAACGAGAAACAATCGGAAGGGAGTGAGCTTGAGATGCGATAAGGATAAAAGAAAAGTCTCTCCCGCTCTCGCCCCTCGTATTACCGCTCCGTATCAGCATTTCCCCCATTACGGAAATCACGCTTTCTCGCACTCTACCCATATTCATCGGCATACAACCATAAAAACTCGCTTTATACCCCGAGCAACGGCATAGCGTTTCGTTTCTCTTATCGATTCTCCTTGCTTTACGACGATGCCCTAGGACGTTTTTTTCTATTTCCCCCCCTCCCATCTATGTCTCTCTCGCTCTCTTTCTCATCCCTCCCTTTGTCTCTAACCAGACGTAATAAATTCTCTTTTCTTTTTTTTCCAACACCCTAAGCCCCGCGGGCCTTTTGTTCGCGCGTAGTTGCCGAAAGCTCTCAAAAAGCTGTTCTTAATCGTTATATTGTGCGGGGAGGGGAATAAAAAAAAAATGACGCAGAAAAGGATATCCGTAATAAAAATGATTGTCGATCCTAAAAAATATAAATGATAATAATATCGTAGAAATATTTTTAAACCGCTGTTATTCTATGAAGAATATTAATATTTATTCCGAACGCGTACACGCGATTGCGTTAATAAATTAATTTAAAAAAAATTTCATTCCATTCGTGTCAATGTTCATTATCGATCTGTTGAACCATCAGTGAGTATCGTCGCGAGTTCTAGAAACGTTCGTCACTTCTAGAAAGACACGGATATCGAAACGGGGACTATGTACGGCTAAAAAAAACCGCCCCTCGTTTTGAAGAGTCTCGTTTCTTTCTCGAGTGCTCTGCTCCGGAGAGTTTTTATTAAATTCGCCAACGACGCAAGGGACACACACGGGAGAAAAAAATAAATGAAATTTCAAGAGGCTCTTTGGAACACCGGGGTGGCGAAAGGGTAATGGAGCAAAGTGTCTCTTGAACGCGTAAAGTAAGGAAGAAACGAACCAAAAAGAGATTGCCAATTTACAGGCACAATTTAAAAACATAGTAACAAAATCAGATTGTTCCTTTTTTTTGTTTTTCAACATCTTCCAAAATACCATTAAATATTCAGAGAAGTTAGACTTATTCGTACTTTATCCACTGTCGATTCAAGTTCAGTTTGAACGTTAATGAAATACCAATGAGAAATATAAGACTGTTTTCGCGGTTGTTCTTTGTCAAAGTCTTAACAAGCGGATCTGCGTGAAGCCAATGTGAGTTTGCCCAAGCCATATCCTAGACGATTAACAGTTGGTCGAACATTCTTGTCATGTATCACGATAACGCGACGTAACACATCCCCGGGAGGCTTGTGAACAGCCTTTGTGCCCCAGAAGCATCCAGTAAATGCGTGTGCGTGCCAGAGAGAGGGAGAGTTTGTGTGTGTGTGTGTGTGAGAGAGAGAGAGAGAGAGAGAGAAAGAGACGAGTGAGTTCACTCATAATTTAGCGTTTATTGAACAACCGCTGGCGGTTGTCATGCCAACATGACAGCAACAACACGCAACCGGAAGACGGGAAGCCGACGAAAGGGGTTTCCCTATGCTCGGTGGCGCCAATCTACCACGCAAACTACGTCTTACGTGCCTATTACTCTAACCCCCTCTCGTGTTGTACACGAAAGTCGAAAGACTCGTGTACGTATGGGATTGAGGCATGCAATGGGAAGTAAGAGAGCAAGGGGGGGTAAAAGTCGTAACCACGACTTTTATCCCCATGGAGATGATGAATTTTGTCCACGAAATTTGTTCAGGAAGTTTCAACGGTACAGTCGAGGCCTGGAAACCGAAAATTTGGCGGAAAAAAAAAGTCTCCGGAGAACTTTTAACATGAAAAGTGGCATCGATGCTATCAATAATGAAAATATCACATTAGTGTCGCAGTTTACAATGAAGAAACAAAGATTGTTCGACAAAAAAAAACTAGTGGATTACTTTTAAGTTGAACGTTGTATATTATTTTTCAATATTATGTCCAAATCTTCGACCGAAAAGAACATTTGTTCAAATGTTCCTTTCGCCAAAGTGCAAAAACAACGTTTATGCGTAAATTAACCACCCCCCCGGATTGACCGGACTGTACCGCTGAAGTTTCCTCAACCCAGAGATGTTATTAGCGGTGTAGGTATCGAGACGCGAGGGTATACAGAAAAGTCTATATACACGGAACCTGGCGTGCTTCGTGTTAGCCATATTTATTTTTTTTATACAAAACCGCATACGTTCGACGAGGGGGTTATCGTCCGTTTAAGACACGCGATCTTTCACTCTCTCGAGCACAATTACAATATATATATGTGTGTATATGGGATATATCAGGAATAAAATCACTCTCGCGGCGTCAGGCACCGAACCGACTCTGAAAATATATTGTATATCCCTCGCGAGTTCGTAGATCCCTCTCTCCATCACGTGAATATCGCGAAATTTCTCTAATTACAAGTCCTCTTGTTTCACGGGTACGTGATTGCGAGAATAAATAAAAATAGCCGAGAGAAAACAAATGAAACAAACGGATATTAAACGAAATTGATGCGATCTTGTGGCTCGATGCCCACAATGTTGAATGCTCGACTCATCATCGCTTTTTCTACGCTATATCCATATCGGACAGTTTTAATAAACGCTGGGGGGGGGGGGCGCAAGATATAGAAATAAAGAAAAAAAGAGAAAACGCGAACGCGTCCAAACCGTCCTCGCAGCGGAGAAAGGTGAAATCGTGAATAAAATCTCTGGGTGATTTTTTTTTTTTCATTATTCGTCGATGCTCGAATCGATGCTCGATCGTCCTCGCTGTGCGCGACCACAATTATCAAACTCGATCTCGCGGGAGCCAACGGGAAACGCACATCGTGAGAACATCAGTAGTAGATTAAGGGACACATACCACTGAAATTTTTATAAAATCAATTTTTTCTTTGGCAAATTTTTATTCTATATACTTTTGAGAATTAAAAAAAATAAAACTTTTAAGAATATTCAAAAGTTATAGCAACAAATGTGACCGGACATCGGGTCACGGAAACGGGTACTAGAAACTTTAAACGTGTTTTTCTCGAAACTACATTTTTAGACAGCGTCAGCACGATAACTCACTCAATTTTTAATATTTTTTAACTTTTTAAAACGAGAGGTTTTTAACTTTTTAAGACGAGAGGTTTTTTTAACTTTTTGGCTGGACAATTTTTTATAAATTATTAAATACTGATTTTTTTTTCAAATTGCATACTAAAGTTTGAAATACTGTAATTTCTTTATTTAAAAAAAAAAAAGAAATTCTCTCCGTCAGACTATTACTATTACATTATTTTACAAGATTCTTTTTTCATTTTTGTAGATTTGATCATTTTTGGTAAAGTTATGATGTCGAAAAGCAGGCACCGTGGTTTTCATCAGTAGTCTATTCATACCCGTAAAAAATAATGTAAATATTAAAAAAGAAAATTTTTTAATTTTTTTTCTTATAGTTGAAAAGTTAATAAAACATGTAAAATCAAAAATTCAATTTTTTTTCACCATCTAAGCATTATAATAATTTTTCAAATTTACTCGGTTTTCAGCGCGCGCAACGGATAATATTAAAAAAGAAATAAAAAAAAAATTTTCTCTTACAGTTGAAAAGTTAATAAAAAATGTGAAATCGACAATTAAATTTTTTTTTTTCACCATATAAGGATTATAATAATTTTTCAAATTTACTTGGTTTTCAGGGCGCGCAGCGGTTAACATTGAAAAAGAAAATTTATTAATTTTTTGTCTTATAATTGAAAAGTTAATAAAAAATGTGAAATCAACAATTTAATTTTTTTTTTCACCATATAAGCATTATAATAAATTTTCAAATTTACCCGGTTTTCAGCGGGGGCAGCGGTATGTGAGCCCTTAAGGTGGTAGTCTGGTAACTTAAGCCGATTTTCATGTCTTTTTTGGAGGGCGTTTTTTTGTAGGGAAATAAAAATGAATCGTTCTGGATATTTAGGATGTTTTTATTTACATATTAAAGATACAAAAAAAAATATTTTTGAAAAAAATTAATAGTTCATTATTATTATTATTATTGATCGAAGTTGGCACCTCGAAAAAAAAGCGCGTGGATGGCCCCGGTGATTTTGGCTCTTGATGTTATCTGAAATAAAAAATTCTTGATAATTCTTAATCTATAGACATGTCATCTGGTCGGAACTACTGAAGTTAAATTTCATGGATAAATAACAAAATGGCGGACTTTGGAAAAAAAAATTTTTGTTCCAAAGTCCGCCACTTTGTTATTTATCCAAAAAAAAACTTTTTTTTCCAAAGTCCGCCATATTGTTATTTATCCATGAAATTTAACTTCAGTAGTTCCGACCAGAATGACATGTCTATAGATTAAGAATTATCAAGAATTTTTTTATTTCAGATAACATCAAGAGCCAAAATCACCGGGGCCACCCACGTGCTTTTTTTTCGAGGTGCCAACTTCGATCAATAATAATAATAATAAACTGTTAAGTTTTTTCAAACAAATTTTTTTTTGTATCTTTAATATGTAAATAAAAACATCCTAAATATCCAAAACGATTCATTTTTATTTTCCTACAAAAAAACGCCCTCCAAAAAAGACATGAAAATCGGCTTAAGTTACCAGCCTACTACCTTAATCATATATGTACCTAAGGATACTTCATGGTGGACGAACGGAAACAACGAGGATTTAAGAAACTTCGTTACTTCATTTACACCCAACGTTTCGCTGATGGAACAAAATTTCTGCGAATCTCTGACTATACTTCTTCAATTCATCAATTATAACAATGCAAAATCACAAGACTCAGCGTGATGTAAAACTCGTGTCTGTAAAGCAATCTCGTAACAACGTGAGTTCTGCCGATGTTATCTCTCTCGCATCCACGTCTTTTACATAATCTTAACAAAGATATGGTTAGAAATAATCGAACGATCAATTGCACAAACAATTGATACATTGGCAACGTCGTTACGTGACACGACGAGCAGAAATAAATGAGCAATCCATGAACGCATCGTTCGAAAGAAATGAAGAATTGTGGAGGGCGAATGCCTCGAAGATGGCATCCATCTATCCGGATAAAAGCGGGGCGTGATCATTTATTTTCGAGGAGTATCCGACAAAATGTTATATTGTCGAGAGAACCCTCGGCATTAAATCAGCGGGAACCGGAGGTCTTGAGCCCGTTTCGAGAAATATACTTCCGGGGGACTGTTGATACATTCAATGATTCGTGGGGATCGTCGTACATCACAAATTCAGGCGATCCTCTCTCTCTCTCATTCTTCAGATTCTCGGTCCCTTTTTTCCACGGAATGAGAGACTCCGTTTGTTTTAGGGGTGAGAAATGGAGGAAAAGTTAACGAGGAGTTAGTAGAAGGAAAGTAACAACGAGAGAGAGAGAGAGAGAGGGAGAAACTCTGTCGAATAAGGTGGAGGATGGTCGAGCAACAGGAGAATCGTAACGTAATCCCGGATATCAGAATAAATGATCCAAACAATGGGGTCTCGTTACCACACACGGTCGAACAAGTCGGACTATCCAATCCGATGAGCATAACTTTTTACGAGGCACCTATAGAATTTTTCACTGCACGTTCTATTCTCCTACTTCGTAAGCAAGCGACAGAGAATTGAAGAGGAGACAGAGAGAGAGAGAGAGAAGGGAGAAACCTCCAAAAAAAAAAAAAAGAAACGTGTGCGCGTTTTCCCTAGGAACGACTTTTATGAGAATCGATATTGAACGACGAAAGGACCACGGCGGCAAAGCCAAAGGTACCACCAAAAAGCCAAGAGGACCCTTCTTCTCTCATCGGTCGAATCGCTTTTCTTCGAAACTATCGCCTGGCCTGCTTTAAATCACGGTTAAGAGCGAGTCGAGATTTCACGATCGCTCGTAGTTATTGTCTCATTTCGTTCTCGTTCTCTCTCTCTCTCTCTCGATCTTTTTATTATCTTGCACTTGTTGGGGCCGTTCACTCTTGTGCGTGGCCACTACCATCAGCACTCTACAACATGGCTCTCGTGAGAAAACTTTTCTCCGAGAGTGCGCGTGTGGAAAACAGACTCGACGATTAACCCAACGACCTCGGGGGCAAGGGGGAAGGGGGGGAGGCAGATCCTCATCGTCTCTCGTCATGTTTATCGTAATACTTGTTTCATCCCCCTTCATCTACACCCGGCTGTCGTTTTGGTGCGGCTGGAAACCTGCGAGGGATTTTCTCCACCAGCTTTTCTCTAGACCCTCGCTCCTATTTGAAACTCGTGCGATAGCCAACGGCAAAAGATGAGAAATAGAGACGAGATGGGGGAACAAAAAAAGAATCGAGTCTTTCTTCCGAGACGGGAAACAGCCCGCCGGCTGTAAAGCGCGGCAGGTACCTCTCTCGCAAAGAATGCCATTGGTATTTTTCTCGCTCCTCCTCCGTCACACTTCATCTTCGTTCCATGTCTCACCAGTCCGTGGACCTTGACCGAAAATATTCACTCGTTCGACCCCAAGAATCCATCGGTCTTCCAAACATCAATTCCATACTTCTCCATTTCTTCGACAATATATAGCCGGCACATCGGAAACGAAGTGTCAAAGAAGAAGAGATAAAATGTTGTTGTCTCGGCGTCGGGCATCCCGCGAGAAGTCTCGCGGATGAAGACAATTATCCGCAGCGTGAGGCAATAAGAAGGAACGGAAGTGGAATGGAAAATCTAGCAGAGAAGCTGCGGTCGTTATTATTTTCTCTCTCTCCTTCGATTTCTGTAGAATATTTATAATTTTGCCTCCCGGTGATTCGTTCCTCCCCGAGCGGCGAGAAGTTGCGATCGTTTTGTCAACGGCGACTCGTTCCCATCGTAAAACTAACAACGAGCGATATCGCGGGATGCCAGTGAAGTTTCGAGAGGGGAAAGAGAGTTCCGGACAAACGCACCCGGCAACGATTAACAAGAAACCGCGATTTCTTGATTCGCAAAGGGCAAAGACTCCTTTCTTCTCTCCGGAGGATCAAAAACTTTTCTCGGTACACACTATACATTTCGCGTATTTCGAATCTTTTCTCTGGAAACAAATTCTACTTTAATTCCTTGATAATTATACGCTGTGCAGGGTTCGGCAAAAGTGTGAAGAAACGAGGAGAAAGTTTTCGTTACGGATTACCGTCGAAGTTTAAACTTTCTGCCATGTTAAATTGGCGAATGGCTGCGTCGCAATTGAAGCTCGCTTGGACCGCGATGCTGAACACGCCAAACCACTTAAATCCAAAGGTCAACAGTGGCCATTGTTCGTGAAATAGCAACATCACCCCCTTTCCTATATAAACAGGCACATAGGCCCGGATTAGGACATTGTCTGTGATTGAACGTAAGCTATATCGAGTCCTATATCAAACCTCGAAGACATGGTCAATCGATGTTCCCCTAAATCCGTAACAAATTGCCAATCAGACAGGAATTTCCGTGCCGGGCATGAGAATTCTATCTATGCTTGTATGCATATGACTCGATAGGACACGAAGGTTCGCATCGTCATTTAGAACTCTCCCCTCGACTATATGCCATATTGACTTTTCAACGTTTTGCGAGCGAGTAACATCGAAACTTCAACGAGCTTTCCCAGACTACGATGCATTCTACTTTCACGTCGTCACAATGACTCGAACTCTGACTTATTAAATGATGTTGAAATTTGCATCGTTGGAACGCAACGCAAATAGTTTTTTAAATTTTCATTTTCAGTATGGCTCTTGCTTCTCGTGCCCCATTTAGCCCCAGATTTTTTAAGAAGACCCCAATAAAACGTTTTAACGATTTTTGTCATCGATAATCCAATCTTAAGAGGGATTAATGGTGTAAAAAATTTCGTTTCGTTGCATTCCAACGATGCAAACTTCGACGTCATCTTATTAAATTATATTATATACATATATCGCCGCCGCCGCCGCCGCCGTGTACAAGAGTAGAGGAAAGCGAGCGGGATCGAGTAGGCTGGGTGAGGGGATCGAGCGGGGGGGGGGGGGGCAGGGGGGGCAGGGGGGGCAGAGCCCCCCCAGTTAAATTATATTTTCGCGCTCGACCAAAGCCGAATTCAATTTACTATATCGTTGAAGAGTTGATTAAGGCCGTAGTCTGGTCCAGAGCGAGATTTTTGAAGTCATTTCTAATGTGCAATAACGTTTAAACCGTTGAAGCTGTCTTGATGAAAATTTACAGGTGCATTTATTGATCCTTAAAGAATACCTGTACATTAAAAAAAAATTATTTCAAATATTTTCATGTAGTTTTTTGTCTTGTTGCAACATGGTGCGCCGAAATCGGCGCCCACTCTGGACGATGTTGTATGCATCTGAAAAAAAAAATATATATGTGTATTCTCAATCTGTATGAGTATCCTGAGCACTGGTAGCAGAATTGGTACTTAAAAAAAAATTTCTTGAGTCGAACAATAATTTTGCCGACATTTTATAACTCGTCGAATAATGAAATATCATCAATAAAAGTTCAACAGGTCGCGATTTTGTCAAAAAATTTTTTGACAAGGCAAAAAAATACATGAAAATATTAAAAATATTTTTTTTTTTTTTCACGTACAAGTATTCTTTAAGGATCAATAAACGCACGTGTAAATTTTCATCAAGACAACTTCAACGGTTTAAACGTCATTGCACATTAGAAATGACGGCAAAAATCTCGCTCTAGACCAGACTACGGCTATCAAAAAGACGATATCTCTTCCTCGCGAAGCAGGATTCAGGAAGATGATCCAACGAGTTCCGTAATACCAGTTGGAACCAAAGATCCCGTCTCGCCAGGGAGTTCCACACGCTTTGAAAAGAGGTCGGTGACTTATTACACACAGAGTCTATTGAGGAGAGCGGGTTTCCGGATCCCACCCGCTTTGTATCGCGTTCGTGTTTAATCCGCTTCTTTTATTTCAGTTCGCTCCGCGGACTCAAGAGCAAACCATCTCGGTCCCTTTGTCCGCGGTCTTCGATTAAGTTCCAATGTCCCTGAATTCCCTCGTCTCTCCCTCTCGTTCGTCCCTACAAATATATATATAACCCCTTCGGTACGGATTTTTAAACAAGGTTGAAAACGCGCCTGGAATAAATTTCGCCATAGTTGATTCGAGAACATCTTTTCTTTTTTCTTCGTTCCGCCTACCCCGAGCGGGTTTTACCGCACCGAGAAGCTGTTAATCAAGCGCGCTCTCTCGCCGGTTTTTCTCGCGTGACTTTACGAAGAAAGGAGAGAGAGATTTTTTTTTTGCTGGAAACCCAGGGATGAAACAATTGCCAACGGGTGTATTTCTTATGCCCTTTCAATGGAATCTTGATGGCGTACGGCAGGCCATTCCCAAGAACAATTAGGAGCTTGCTTTACGGCAAATGCGGTATATAACAAACCGTACCACAATATATATCGACTATGGGGGGGGACTCTGGTGAACGAGCAAGTGACTCGAGCAAAACTAGAAGAACCGTTCGCCATTGAACACCGTTGCGCGTACCAGAGCATATGGTTGTTCCTTGTTACAATGGTAGCAGTAGCTTTGTAGTTACAGCTATAAACGGGTGTATATATATATATATATATATATATTTGTACGGGCGTAACCGGCACAAAACCGTAACTACCGCGTAACAATCTTTTACGTACCCGTCGAATACACATAGAGATTCCCATGTCCTAGGTATACGATCTCTACCGCAAGTGGAATCGTAACACGCGTGTGCGGAGTGGTTTACAACGCATTCCGCATCGTTGCTCGCACATAGTATGCGACCGTGGGACACATCCGGCGTGTATAACGGACCGAGTATATCCCAGTGGTAGGGAACTATTTAGAACAAGAATTACGGAGATACACAGACTCGGATATAACGGTCCAATCATCTATATTAATCTTTTTCTGCTGTCGAATAAGAGAGGGGGAGGGAAGGGAGGCTTTAGTTTAGGGTTTATATTGTGGAATAATCAGGGAGAGTAGATGAGAAAGGAAGGAGAATGAAAGATCTCGAATTGCGACGGGTCAGGGATGATGATGCTCGACGATTGAGAACACATCACCGGCGTGCAAGACCTGTGCATTCTCTCTCTCTCTCTTTCTCTCTCTCTCTCTCTCTCTCTCTCTCTCTCTCTCTATCTATCTATCTATCCATCTATCTCTCTGGCATTCTCGAGGGCCAGAACTCGACACTGGTCAACCGTTAGCCTCTCGCGTTGGCCACGACTGGTCGGCATAAGCGAACCACAGCATAGAGCAACGTTCCCTTCTACGCCCGGATCCGGAGATTCAACGTCGGTCAGCCTCAGAGGAGTTATACACGTACAGAGATTGGTTCATACACACGGACAAGTGATTCTCAGGAATCGCGATATACAAGCGGAACCCTGGACCAAGAACGAGCGAGCTGTGTACACACAGAGACAGAAAGAGAGACACCGGAGGGAGAGCCTTGAGAGTTTCTCGATACCAACAAGATACATAGCTAACAGGCTAGACCAACATCAGCTGGATCACCGTGGAAACGCGCCATTCCTTCGCGAAGGGCAAGCTCGTACATCAACGACTGGATAACATTTGTCCTGTCGCGGCTTGGGCTCCGCAATGGCCGCAATGCTTCGTCGCATATAGCCTGCGGTAAACAACTGTCCTCTCTCGCGCCCCGAGCTATACGCATACGAGAAACATTAAAACCGTGGATACATCACCTTGGCGAGAAGAAAAATTCGATAATCAATGTCAGGGCAAATGTTTGTTTACATTGTGCGTTAAATTTTGCTTCGTTGTTTTCGCGCATCCGCCGCGTGTGATTCGCAAAATTTCAATCACTTCGAGAAACGATCGAACGACTGGATGATATTTATTGTTTGGGAAACGTTGATTAATGAAGTTTAATGAGGACAAAGAAAGGTGTATGAGCTCTCTCACGGCTGTATCATAAACGATAAACCGCCTTAAAGCAAGTCAGAACAGATGATTCTGTGCATAACTGCACGAAGTACGTAGATAACTCGTAACTGATAGTGTATATATCATTCTGTACGTACATAGGAGCAACACATGAAATATTCTCTTGCTCTCCGAACGGAGGGAGCATCTCTCCGTGCGAATCCTGTCTTGCAGAGTGTAGCTCGCTCGCAAAGAGGGTGAGAGAGAGAGAGAAAAGATCTTGGCGCATCTTCGTTGCTGCGAGAGAAAGATCAAAGGAGCTTTGCGACGACGACGGTAGACGTCGAAGGTCGTTGTATCGGCGTCTCTCTTCCGAGGGATAAGATTACCAATGATATTCGTTAAGGGGTTATACGCAGTTGGAAATTTCAAAAAAATCAATTTTTTTTTATTGCATTTTCGGAATGTACATATATTTGAGTATATTCTCTGAAAATTTTAAATCGATCCGGCAAATATTCTTGGAGATACATGCATATTTGTAAGGACGCTCCGAGCGTTACAAAGTAGGCGGCCTAAACTTTGAACGCGTTTTTTCGCAAAACGGTGTTTCCAAAGTCGGTGAGCACGATTTCTCAAAAAACGGCTCAACCGATCGGTCTGCAATTTTAACACAACCTTCTCAGATATACGCTTCGGGTTTTGATCGGAGGAATAAGATTTCCGATAATTATTTCTATTTTCTTTAAACAATTCAACGAAAAAATTTTCATCGAAAATTGGAATTTTTCTTCTTGGAGCCGCCATTTTGTCAAAAATCAAAATTTCGACTATTCCTTCGGTCAATACCTAGTTTCATCTATCCACTAATAGAATCTTTTTGATTTTTTAATTTTGGATAATCCAAGCCGGAGATATCGTGCTCACCGCCAGACACCTTATTTTAGAGGAGCTCCCGGAGATCGGCTATAGTCGCTTTGAAAATCATTATTTTTACAAATAAAAATTATGTAAATAAAGTTAAAAGTTACCACAATACGTATATAAATTTTTACATTAATAAATTGAAAGCTCTTTCCAGGAAAAATTCTCGAAAAATCGCCTTTTTTCGGTCTCCTGACTGCGTATACCATCTTAAGGCCGTAGTTTGGTCAAGAGCGAGATTTTTGACGTCATTTCTAATGTGCAATAACGTTTAAACCGTTGAAGTTGTATTGATGGAAATTTACACGTGCATTTATTGATCCTTAGAGAATACTTGTACGTTAAAAAAAAAAATTATTTTAAATATTTTCATGTAGTTTTTTGCCTTGTTGCAACATGGTGCGCCGAAATCGGCGCCCACTCTGGACGATGTTGTATGCATCTGAAAAAAAAAAATATATATATTCTCAATCTGTATGAGTATTCCGAGCACTGGTAGCAGAATTGGTACTTAAAAAAAAATTTTGACAAAATGGCGGCCTGTTTAACTTTCATTAATGATATTTCATTATTCGACGAGTTATAAAATGTCGGCAAAATTATTGTTCGACTCAATAAAAATCTTTTTCAAGTACCAATTCTGCTACCAGTGCTCAGAATACTCATACAGACTGAGAATATGTTTTTTTTTTTTCACATGCATACAACATCGTCCAGAGTGGGCGCCGATTTCGGCGCACCATGTTGCAACAAGGCAAAAAACTACATGAAAATATTTAAAATAATTTTTTTTTTTTATGTACAAGTATTCTCTAAGGATCAATAAATGCACGTGTAAATTTTCATCAAGACAACTTCAACGGTTTAAACGTTATTGCGCATTAGAAATAACGTCAAAAATCTCGCTCTAGACCAGACTACGGTCTTAAAGGAAGCAAGTATATACGTTATATTCGTCGACTTGTGACTTTTTGAGGATCGCATTTATTTCGACGTAACCCTGACAACGCGGAAATGACGAAGCCTTAAATTTCCTTTTTCCTTCACTCTTTCTACCTCGTTTTCGCTTTCATCCTGTTGACGTAGTCGGCGGGCAAAGGGAACCTCGTCTCATTAAAATGTCAACTTTGTTTTCGATGCATCGGGTCTCGTTATATACACGCCGATAATCCTTCTAACGTCCATACGAATGTATAGATATATGGGGGTTAAAGGAACGTTGAGTTTGCTACGAAAAGTTCTGGACATCATTTCCTTTAGCCTCGAGCCACTGCGACGTCTGGTCAAAAAGACTTTCCCGCGCTTCTTAGCATCGTCATCAACTTTTTTCTTCTTCTCCTCATCTCTCCAACTCATCTTTCTCTCTCTCTCTCTCTCCCCATCCTCTTTCACTGCGAGCACCTACTCAGGTAAGTTTGATAACTTTCTTCTTTCTCTTGAAGCATCTTTACTGCTCTGTCGCCCAACCAGATTTTTTTTTCTCGTTCTACTCCTTCTTGTTCGCCACTCTCTCTCTCTCGCTCTGTGTCTCTCATCCCATACCGGTCCGACGTACCTATGCCTGCGGGATAATTTAACTTGTAAATTTATTCCCTCTTAGGTTTTGCCGAAGAGAAAGAGAGAGAGAGAGAGAGAGAGAGAGAGAAAGGTTTAACAAGTGGTATCGAGGGAGTATGCTGCTCGTGGCGAAACTGCTGCTGGTGCTGTTGTAGTTGCCGCTTGTGAGTAACAGAGGTTCTCCTCGGTGGTATTTCGAAGCGCGGTGAGGGCCCTCCCAATCTTTAACACGTGTCGGTCGAGGGTTGCGGCCGCGAGAGAACGGGAAAGAGAGTAAATTTATTCGCCCGATCGGTCGAGTAAAAGCTAAAGTTTGTCTTAAAGAGAGGGTTAACGGCGGGGTGGACTTGTAGAAGGAGGATTAACTAAAGAAAAGGAACAAGAAAAAAAAAAAAAAACGACGAGATGCTGGGCGAGATTGCTCTTGTCGATCGATTTAAATTATCAGTGCAACGCAAATTAAGGTTACATTACTCTCGAAACTTGAGGGTAACATTATCTTGAAGAAAAAAAAATCGATTTATTCACGAACAACTACTGCACGGGTCAATTATAATTTCATTTTTTAAACTTCAATCGCAACGCGAGTGTTCCGGTAAGTTTTGTGCCGTTCGTACGAAAAAGTTAATTGTCACGAAGAGGGATGTGCCAGATAAATGTCCGTTCGGGCGCGCATTCCCTGTACTCTCGACAATGGCGGGAAACATTGTATTTCACTGAAACTAGATAGGCGAGTGAAGGGTTGAATGGTGGGAATAAAATTTCGCGTTACCTCTCTCGAACCAGTGGTTCCGGGTCGCGCGAGAATGAATTTTCCCTCTTGAGAGATTTTAATCGACGAATTCACTGACCCATCATTTCTCCAAATCCGAGAAGTACTTACAGAAACTTTTACGAATATCCTCGAGCCTTTCTCTCCCGAATCGTTACGTTTTTCAAATACTTATTCCACCGGTTACTCGTCTTGAGATTAACTGGTTGAATATTCACGATAATTTTATGGAAAAAAAAAAGCATTTGCAGTGTTTTTCTAAAGCTCGTCCGTCACTGCTAATCACACGTGATGGGGAAAAAGTTTGAGAAGAAAGAGAGAGAAAGAGAGAGAGAGAAAAGAACAGGGGATATTCTTGATTGACGTCGTTACAGACACACACACACAGTGGCCGACCTTGCAAACCGATTGCCTCGCGATTTTTCAAGATGCGCCCCAGCGTGTGGTGTGTACTCGGACGTGCGCGAGATACCAGTATCGAATATCGACCACGGAATATCCCTTTTTCCCGGTCGAACAATCGTTGCGGTTGACCGCAGCGGAATGTGTTCCCTCTCCTTTGCAACTTCTATCTCTCTCTCTCTCTCTCTCTCTCTGTACTTGTATGTGTGTGTGTGTGTGTTTGCGATTCGCGAATGGCATATCAGAGACGAAGAGGTCGGTGACGATCTAAAGCGAAAAAATTCGAACGGGAGCAATTTCTCGCTTGTGCCATGTTCAATATAAACTGCTGCACGAACGCACTTTTATTAAATTCCTATACTGCCGCCATTATATTGCAGGAAGAAAACAACGAATAACGAGAAAGAAAGAAAGAAAGAGAGAGAGAGAGAGAGGATTTTTTTTCTTTTTATTTCAAAAAATCCGCAGGAGCTTTCTTCCCCATTTCGTTATTGAGGTCGATCTATGAAGTCTTGGAAAAGCCTGCGCTGGCACTTTTCAGCATTTTTCAACGATAAAGGAACTTGGATTTCGCACATCGGTTTATCGAGTCTCTGGCGAACGGGAGTGGGTATAAAGTACGTTTGAAAAGACGTAGAAATCGTTGTCGAAAGGAATCTCTCGCTCTATTTTTCTATATAAAAAAATAAAATAAAATAAAAAATTGATATATATATGTATGTCTGCGCGTCGATAGTGACGATTGAATGGAGTCCCGTGAGCGATAAAGACGGTTTACGTCTCGTTCTATGTCGAGCTAGACTCGCGTGTACATCGGCAGCGAACAGCATCAGTCGAGAGGAACTTTTTTCAACGTGAAAAAGATAGATAGAGGAGAAGAATGAGAGAGAAAGAGAGAGAGAGAAAAAGAGAGAAAGAGAGAGAGAGAGAAAAAGAGAGAAAGATAGTACCAGGAATCACGTGCTGGTGTGATTCGAACGAGTGCCTCTCTGGCTTCCTACATGTACCACCAACCATATAACTTCTTCGCTATTATACTATACATCATCTGCAAAACTGCCTCCCCATGTGAGTGGCTACGTCATTGTGCAAACGTCGAAGACGATTTAACTACACACACAAATGCACACATATACGCGTGTCTCTACGTATAAATACATCGATCCGTGTGTCCGCGTTTCGTATATAAATTTATAGACATAAACAGTTATTATTCGACCGCGCTTCTACCTACATACACGTAATGTTACGTGCTACGATAAATTTTTCAAAAAATCACCATGAATTATCGACGATTACTCGTGAATTATTATTAATCCGATAGTTTTATTTAAAAGCGATATTTCAGAGATGTTTGATCGCGCTATAAAAATGTTTAAACGCAATTTGCGACCGGTGATAAAAGTTTTCACGAAGAACTCAAAAATTTTGCGTCGCGCGAATTTATTACTTGGATTTTCGAGAAAATTAAAATTCACCGGAGATTTTATTGCAGCATCAATTTGTTTTCTTCCTAACGTACTTTACTCGAGTATCTGGTACAAGGAAGACCGGTGCAAAAAGCGGTCCGTTCCAAAATAAGTAAAAAAAAAATCTTTAAATTAAATTTTTTTTTAATCAAAAAAATTATGGTCCTAACGGTAAATCCGCTGACATTGAAACATGTTTTTCGAAAACATATTTCAAGTCAGCAAAGAAAAAAACTTTAGAAACGACCTGCCCCCGCCCCCTTATTCTCTCTTCGAGAGGGAATTCTTAATGGAGTCGAGACAATGTTCATTAATCGACACCATTGTGAGTCGAGATTCGAGGGAAAGGCGCCATTAGCGGAAGCACCATCGATATTGGAGGAACTATCAAATTTTGAAGGGGGTGAGAGAGAGAGAGAGAGAGAGAGAGGTTTGTCCGAGACAATCTTTTTTCGAACGCGATTGAAGACCGATAAAAATGTTATTTTTCAATAAAGAACAATGAATTTCCGCTATTGGCAGCGTTCTAAAAGCTTTATTTCCCGGAGGGAGGAGGGCCAGCCATTTTGTCCAGGTCTCGACTGCATGTAAAGTCCAAGTGAACTTCGCTAAAACATTTACTTTGACGCGTACAGCCTTTGAGGGCTCTTGAGCAGACAACTGTGGAGGTAAAAAAAGAAATGAAACAAAACAAAAAAAATACAGACAACGTATGTGTATGTAAAGTGAGTGTAAAGCCATTTTACCGTGGCCTCTCGCCAAAGTCCCTTTGTCCGCCATTACCAAAAGACTCTTTGACAGTGATAAAAGGTAGACGCATTGACGATAAAAGATATTGAATAAAGAGGGGAAATAGAAGAAAAAAAAAGTTTCAAGAGGATGCACAAAATGTGACGAGTGAGAGAGAAAAAAAGAGATGTATACAAAATGGACAGTGTGGCATTGTCCGTGTTTTTATCGTTCCGACTAGACACCGGCTAAATTCAACGCTTATTTTTTCTCGTCTCTTCTCGTAAAGTCCGGGTGTACAGAGTCACCGCGGGACCATTAGTCGCTATAATCAACAGAGAGATCCGAATATACATATGTATGTGCCCGTAAACGCGAAAGGAACCACGAGGGACAATGCACGAAATAGAGGTCATAT
Source organism: Oxytorus armatus (assembly GCA_958009045.1). Classification (NCBI taxonomy): domain Eukaryota; kingdom Metazoa; phylum Arthropoda; class Insecta; order Hymenoptera; family Ichneumonidae; genus Oxytorus; species Oxytorus armatus. The sequence goes on along the minus strand of OY253748.1, from coordinate 30,760,515 downwards.
CTCGCGTTCTCCGGTCCCGCACCACCCCGCTCGTCTTACAGAACGCGAAAGAGGCGAGAGGAGGATGAGACGCTCACTCGAGGGTCTCTCTAGTGTCTGGAAAGAGATGAGCGCACTCGCGAGCGACCGGGAGAACCGGGAGTGAGGAATAGTTTTCTAGGTTCACCGGAGTGACTCTCGACGCCGTCGCGCGCGCGCTTTCAAAACCTCGACGTCAGCACTTCATGAGCGAAAAATGAAAAATGGCTACAACCAAAAAATGCGCCATTACCGATCAACAACCGTGCTACTTGGAATCCGCTTCTAGCAATATTTACAACGGATTTCTCACTGAAATGAGGAGAAAACAAAATGATGCAAATTTAGAAAAATGCCCCTTCGTCGTATCACTTTCATGCATTCGTAGGAATTGAAATTTTCGTTGCCACGCACAGAGATAATAATGACTTTTTTTGAATATATTCGTACGAAATGAAAGTTCGTCGACCTTTTGATCGGGTATAAAATAACGATATCGACGATAGAGCCGCGCGAACGACGAGACGAAACGTGTGGAAATGGAAGGGAAAAAAAAGTCGCTACACGCGGAAGTCGACCATTCTTTAACATCGTGCACGGGGAGAAAATGCACCGAGAGGAGGAATGACGATCGGACCGGATTCTCCAGAGAGACAGACAAACACAAATGCACACACACACACACACACACACACACAGATACGCGCGCGCGCACACAGACTTTGTTCTCGCTGATGCGAAATACAGAAAAATGGATATCTCATTCTTGAAGCAAGTCACTTGTGAACGTGCATGTTATATAGATTAGATGAGCATGCTCGATTCCAGTTTTATAGACGTAGCAAAAAAAAAAAGAAACAAAAAAACATTACCGGAAGTGAATGTCCGTTGCTGTGCTGCTAGAAATATTTTATCACTCGTCTTCGCGAGTGCCCGCGCGCCAGCAAACGTCGATAAATTGCCATTGCCAATAAATCCAAAATCTATCATCACATTCCTGTAAACAAAATTTTTAACAAACAAATACGTGACTTTAGAAAAAGTTTCCAAAATATGTAGAACATCCGTTTTATAAATCATCTGTGAATGAAGAAACTTGTCGAACTGTCTGAGAAATACTTAACATTCCGTGTATTCAATCTCAAAATCCGAGTACTTTTAGCAAAGCTGGAGAGTTTGTTTGTATGTTTGTTTGAACCCGCTAATCTCAGGAAATACTGGTCCGAATTGAAAAATTCTTTTTGCATTAGCTAGCCCATTTATTCGGAAAGGTTCTGGGCCATGTAACTTTATGTTATAACCCTAAGAAGCGGTGGTGGCGTCGGTTTAGTTTTTAGTGATCGGTCCTTTTATTTTTTCCACCTAATTTCCGGACGGTATTTACAGTTAATGAGATGCGCTTGGGTTATGTGCTCATGATGCGTGTGAAAGAGATATATAATGCAAATGTAACCCGGTTGAAATCGCAGGGCGCAGCTAAGTGTTTAATAAAGTAGAAAAATTGAAAAAAAACACACAACATTAATGAGGCGAAAAAAAAATCTTTCGTTACTGCCACAAAAATCTCTCTACCCGTCCGATTCTCAATACATATCGTGTTCGATAAATCAATATCATAAACACGATACAGACGACAAAGAGAAAAGAAAAAAAAAGGAATGAAAAAACATACAAAGTGTTAATAATTTCGCTCGTTCCATTTACACCTCATCCCGTACATTCGCGGTCACAATAAATAATGTATATATGGATATTGTTCTTGTATTTATCTACGTCACGGGAAAAAAAAACGGAAGATTTTACGATCGCGGGTTGAGTCCGCGATAAAAATGCGAAATGGGCGCTATCGTGGATGCATAAAAACTTTTTGAGGTGCAAATTCATTGCTAGAACGCTGCTGGTGTGCTTGGCCGCGTTGTTTGCGAGTACGTCAAACTCACCCTTATTCTGACAACCGGCTTCCCCACAGCCCCACATCGTGAATCGTCGATTACTCTTTCCTCGGCGCAAAAACTCCGACAGGGAAAAAAAATAAAAGAAGTTGACGTTGTGACCGATTTATCGAGTTTTCTAGCACAACGAGCAGACCTCGTCGGTCAAAGCCGAAGTCAAGAAAGTCTTGACTCTCGTTTCACCGAATGGCAATTGAAATAACGAATACAGCGATAAGAGTACATACATATATAGGGTGTCGCAAAAATTAACACGTCAGAGTGACACGGGAATTAGATTGGCTCCGGATAACAATAAACAAATTATGATCTCAGTAAAATTTTCATGGTTTTCAAGAAAAATCGTCTCTCTCGAATTTTCCGAAAATCGCTACCTGGTACTCGTTATTCCGCTACCATTGCTATGAACGTCCAAATTGTAAGCAAATCAAAGTCCAAATTGTAAGCAAATCAAAGGCCAAATTCACACCATATCCTGAAGTGGTCGGAAGCACAAACGAAAACAGCGAGATAACAAGAACATTGTCCGAAAAATTGTCTTTTTTCGATTTTTCGGAAAATGTCTATTCTTGTTATGTCGCTGTTTTCGATTGTGTTTTCCATCACTTTAGGATTTGGTGTGAATTTGGACTTTGATTTGCTTACGATTTGGACTTTGATAGCAATGGCCGCGAATTAACAAGCATATACTCGGTAGCGATTTTCTAAGAAATCAAAAAAAGATGAATTTTGTGGAACTTATAGTCAGATCATATTTGTTTATCCCGATAGGTCCGGAGCCAATCTAACCCCCGTGTCACACTGACATGCTAGTTTTGGGACACCCTATATATATATATATATATATATATATATATATATATATATGCGAGAGAGAGAGATAGAGAGAATATATTGAATAGGTATCTGTACCCTAGTCTCCATTGGTCTCTCTCGAATAGCGCCATTACCCGTCAGTACGGAACTGGGTTAATTGCGTCGAGAATATAAGAGAGACAGAGGATTAAAAAAAAGGAACCCATGACCATATATATGCGTGTCAAACGTACTCTTTTCTCTTAGGTGCACGTAGCAATTACTGATGAGGTCTTGTCAATGTATCCTCGTGTAATTACTTTATTTCTCAGCGGCACAATATCTTTGAGAGTCCTCGTATTTAATTACCCAGGAGAATAAACCATTACGAACTAGTGAATTATTTAAAAGGAAAGAGAAAAAAAAAAAACAATCTACTTTATCCTTGAAATGAAAGTAAGAGAAATTAAAAAAAAAATCGATCCTTCCATTCCAATACGTTTTCAATCGTATTATAGTTTTTTTTTGTTTTTTTTTCTTTTTAATTTCTACTCACTTTCTTGTAAGCCCACTTGACGCTTCGACTGAATTTCGCCATCGGTGAATCATCGACGAGAAAATACGTGACGTTTTTCTCATCCTCCCGGTTCTCCGGTATTCCCAAACTCTCGAGTACCGCACTGTCAGCCATTGTGGCGTCGCTCTGATACAAGGCGTCATCCCTTGTTTCACGTTCTCGCTGACCGCGAACGCTCGTCACCAATTTATTTTCATCAATTACCGTCTCTCGATCGCCAACGATCGTCGGGCTCGACTCCGAGTATTCCGTTATCGTCGAGAGCCTCTTCAGATCACTAGACGTTACGCGGATCGGGCAATCCATTTTTTTTTGTTTTTCTTAATATTTGAAATTGTCCGGAGCACTTCAGTGTTTATCTTTGCGACTTCTTTCTCGCGCCATTCACTTTCCGATCACTTTGTCTCAGACGGTATTTTTCTTATGCATTTTCGCTTTGATCGAAGTTTCAACGATTTTCTTCGAGTCGAGAAATTTTTCTTTTTAAATATCGCTATCGGCCTAAAACTCGTTTTTTTTGTGTTGCTACTGAATGAACTTTCGGAGGAGCGATAAGTTATTTTTTTATTTATTTTTATTTAATTTTGTGTCACAACTTCTACCCTTTTAGGTATTTACACGACCCATCCCTTGAGAATCAAGTTGTTTTAAGGGGCGGGGGGTAAGGTATTTAAACTTTTGTTGCATTTTTTTATTTTTTCAAAATGAATGTATAACATCTCAAGAATATTGTGTCAAAATTTCAAGTCGATCGGAGCAAAATTAACGGAGTTATGAGCATTTAAGCGTCCGTTCTGCAGACCGGTTTTCTAGTGTGCAAAAGTTGAAGGTAGTATTCTGGTAACTTAAGCCGATTTTCATGTCATTTTTGGAGGGCGTTTTTTTGTAGGAAAATAAAAATGAATCGTTTTGGATATTTAGGATGTTTTTATTTACATATTAAAGATATGAAAAAACAAATTTTTGAACAAATTTAATAGTTTATTATTATTATTATTATTGATCGAAGTTGGCACCTCAAAGTTAGCAGCCCAGGTGCTAACTTTTTTTCTACCGAATCGATTGCTTTCAAATTTTAACAGGCTACTCTACGCACTCATAGTTCTCGTCGGAACCACCGAGAAATTTTTTCACCCCTAACTTTTTATTTTACAACCCCTTCTTTGCTAAAATAAAAGGACTTTAGCAAAGAAGGGGTTTTAAAATGAAAAGTTAGGGGTGAAAAAATTTCTCGGTGGTTCCGACGAGAACTAGAAGTGTGTAGAGTAGCCTGTTAAAAATTTGAAAGCAATCGGTTCGGTAGAAAAAAAGTTAGGACCCGGGCTGCCAACTTCGAGGTGCCAACTTCGATCAATAATAATAATAATAATAAACTATTAAATTTTTTCAAAAATTTTTTTTTTGTATCTTTAATACGTAAATAAAAACATCCTAAATATCCAAAACGATTCATTTTTATTTTCCTACAAAAAAACGCCCTCCAAAAAAGACATGAAAATTGGCTCAAGTTATCAGACTACTACTTTACAGCGTTTTTTTTTTAAACTTGTCATTTTCGAAGTCAGTGTACGCTGTAACTCAAAATCTAACGCACCGATTCTTTTGAAATTGTATACACTATTTCCACACATAACTCACCGGGTAACGCTGCCGAGGTTTTTTTTTAATAATCATTTTTTATTTTACAATAACAAATTTGTCGATTTTCTTAGCGAAAATCGCGTTTTTGACTTCCAAGTGCAGCCAAAAATGAAAAAAATCGATAAAAAAAAACTCGACAGCGTTATCTGGAGAAACATCTCGCTCAATAAACGCATTTCGTTTTCTTAGATTCGGATGATCCAGTGTCGAGTTATAGCGTACACCGGCAAAACAACTTTTTTTTCGAAGCGCCTTGCGGAGATTTGCTGCAAACGGCTTGTTTATCAATATTTTTCAATGAAAATTTTGGAAAATATAGTTCGGATGTTGTATCATTATATGGAAAGTAAATAAATAAATCAGCATTACCCGTATCGTCTAAAAAAATTCTTGAAAATATGCTTTTTTTTCTCACCGAATTAACCTTACCCCCCGCCCGTTAACTATTTGAAAAAAAATGGACAAGTTTCCGACGAAATCTTTTTTTCAATTTCATCAATGTATCTCACGAGAGAATCCCGATGAAAATGACTTATCCTTTCACACGGATCGATCGACAATCTCCTGGTCCACCAACGTTCACGAGAATCCTGAATTCAGAATTTTAGAATGTTCGCCACCCCAAGGATCGTCGTCGTCGTCGTTGTTGAAACAGAGAGAGAGAGAGAGGTGAGGGGGGGAGGCTTAGTATGTAGGCTTCTCAAGACTGCATGAAGCCTCGATGGTCAAAGGTCGAGTGTTGCCAGCACGTAATTGCGAACCCCCGCGTTGCTCGTACCTCCTCTCTGTCTCTCTCGCTTTCTCCGTCTCTCTCTTTCTGCCAATGTCTCTCTGGTTCTCGCTAGATCAGGCTAACCCCTATCCGGCGTCTGTGTGGTTCTCTATGTATCCTGGCAATTCTCTATCCTCCCGATCTGTACTAGTCGTGGATGCCTGAGCATATCATCGAAAGAGGACTCGCTGTGTGTCTCTGTCTCTCGTTACAAGCATCCTCCAAGTTATACCGGTCGAGACTGATTTACCGAGGACCGTAGCTTATACGATAGAGGATGCTGTGGTAATGCGCTCGCTATCACCGCACAAACAAACTTACTATGAGAAGAAAAGAGAGAGAGAGAGACAGAGAGAAAGATTGCTGTAACGAATGATGGTGTAAAATGCGGTTCACCTAAGAATTCGTATATTTATGATTAAGCTTGCCCGTTGGTCTTGAAACTAACAATTTTAATATCGAATTTACTAAATGATTGAAACGACAAATTCTAGAAGAATTGCCTTTAGGTTTCCCATTGGTGTTTTTTTTTTCTTTTCGTTTAATTTAAATGGTAACACTACCCGGTGATCGTTATAACCCCTGATTTTTATTGTGAACCGTGCCAAGCTGTGACAACGAGGGCTTTTCGAATGGTGATACTAATGAGGGCGCGGGGAGGATTAGTCGGCGAACGTTAGAGCCTGTGGCGAAAAGGATAGACGGATTAAAAGGGGAGAAAGAGAGAGAGAGAGAGAAAGAGCGAGAAGCGAAATAGTCTCGCTGGTAGGTGATCGGGATTGCGGAGATACTACAAGCATTTGCACTTAGGCCTTCTGCTCATCTCTTCTCTCTCTTGTCGTTTAAATATCTGTCTCACTTTCTCCCAAGTATGCTCAACTCTGCATCTCTCTCTCTCTCTCTCTCTCTCTCTGTCTCTATCCTCTTTCACAGATTTCAACGATCACATTCCGCCCAGTTAATATACCATGTACCATATGTATTGCTCGAGTCGATCAGACGCGAGAAGAGGCCCATCGACACTCGAGTTAACTGCCACCCCTACCTTAAGAGCTCTTTAGGCGTATCTATATATACTATATATACTATGTATATAACGCGTATAATCTACTGGCATTGCCTCTGTACCGGATCCGAAGCTAATCGAGACACGATGAAAGGACCCGGTAAGATGCACTGATTGCCCGTCACTGTGCTACATTCCATATCGCATTTCAGTACAGCAAATTATCTGATATTCGGTAAACAAAAAAAAATATAAGTAATTAAGAAAAATTTCATAAAATCAGAGATTTTCCTTATCCTCAGGAGATTTGCAATTTATTTGTCAACTGTACGGTGTGTGTAAAGTCTATTACAGTTGTTTTTTTTTTCTGTATACTTTGCACACTGCTCTTGTTGCGAAAAATTATTAGCAGAGCGTTTGTTGCCCTTTAATGAAGGATTTTGCAAACATTCAAAAAGATTAATTTTATCAATGTAAATTTCGCGGAGTTTTACGAAAGGATTTTTATTTTACAATAACAAATACACCAACAATAACAAGGATTATTCCAACAAATACAATAACAAGGATTATTCCAACTGGATGATGTTAAAGTTTGCATCGTTGGAACGCAACGAGAATTGATTTTTTAAATAACCTTAATCCCCCTTGAAGTTGGATTATTGATGGCTTAAACTTTTTTTACATTTATTTTTTATTTTTTTTTTAAATTGAATGCATAACATCTCAAGAATATTGTGTCAAAATTTCAAGTCGATCGGAGCAAAATTAACGGAGTTAAATTTTATCCTTCGACATTATAATTTTATGTTTTGTTTTCGAGACACGAACAATCGACGATTTGTTTCGGATTACATGGGTATCGTTAATAAGGAACATCGTCTAAAAAAGACGTCTTACATTATCCAATGCTTTCTCCACGTCGTCCTCAGTCGAGCCAATTTTTTACTTCAACCCTTCACACTGATATTGCGAATATAAACATTTCTCAAGGCATCCTTTCCCTCGCTATCTATTTTTCTTCGCTCCTACATCGATATATAAGTCGCCGAAATGTCTCTTCGATTTATGTTGAAAATTCGCATTTCTACGGTGTAGGGTGACCGGGCGGAACCCGTTAAGCTTACGATTCTCGCGGACCTTCGAGACGAGAGGGGACGAAAAAAAAAAAAGGCGAGAGAAAAATCGAAATAAAAATCGCTGGAGGTAGTACGTTTATATGTGAGGCATTTCGCGCGGATTTGACCAGGCTCTGACTATCACCGGTTTTTTTTTTTTGTTCCTTCGATTATAGCGACTCGATGAAATACAAATTTTCCAAAATTGTTTCTTTTCCATCAAGAAATTTACCGGTGTAAATTCAAAGAGACTCGCATCGTCGAATTAACGGTCTATTCAATTTTCAAGCTAATTCGAAAATGGTTATGTCAAGTTTAGTCTCCTGTCACTTTATAACGCGAAGAAAAATAAAAAATGGTGTTACAGCCAGTTCGTATTGTCGTTGAAGTTTGCATCGTTGGAATGCACGAAAATAAATTTTTTACATCATTAATCACCCTCAAGATTGAATTATCGATGAGAAAAATCGTTAAAACGTTTTGTTGAGGTGTCCGTCAAGGACCTGAGCCTAAACGAGCATGAGAAGCAAGAGCAATACTAAAAAGGAAAATTTAAAAAGCTATTTGCGTCACGTTCCAACGATGCAAACTTCAACATCGTGAATTGGCGTGAAATATCCCTCATATCGTTGTTTCAAATTGAACGTAGAGAGCACAACGGTTTTGGGGTAAAAAAATGTCCGATTTGCTTTTATTTCCTAGGATGAAAAAAAAATTATTCGTTTTATATTTTACCCTCCCAACCATAATTCGTCGTCACAATATATATGCACATAAGACTGAGGTATAAAAAAATGAGAATACGACGAGAATATCTCGAAGGAAAGTGTGAAAAAATAAAAAGACTATATTCACGAATTTTCTTTTCTTTTCCGGTAACGCGACTCCCTTAACTCGTTAATCCGCGGGCGTGTCAGCGTGAAAAATAAACAATTATTTATCGCGGTAACGCGATCACAAATCGTCTCGCGTCTCGGGGGAAGAAAAGCGCCGATACAATCTCACCGTCTTGTCGAATAAAAGGACAATGTATATTTCATATAGACACAACGAAATGAACGATAAATCCTCTTGGATTAATGTTTACACGTTCCCGTTCGCCATCCTTCCAGCATCCGTTTTTCCCACAATTCTCGGAGCATATAGTTACACGATAAAAAATGGTCAGCCATTAATTATCTCGTCACTTCTCCCGTTACGCAATTCGTACTAAAGAAGCTCCAAAACTAATTTTCATCTACGTATCATTTTTTTTAATCCCATTTCGCAAACTTCCATTTTGCAACGAAAAAAAAAACATATTTTTCATTTAAGTCCAAACTGAGCTTAAAAATGTTGTCTAAAAATTTTTTCGCATTCAACTCTAAATTCTTTCGTTAATAATTTATCAATTTTAAATTGCCATATTTCCTATAACGAACACAATGTCAAAAATTCTACGCGAACTTGCTTTTTGTATAAAAAAAAAAAAAGGAGATTGTTTAAGTTTAAATTCTAACTCAGCTTAAAAATTGGTCGAGACAATTTTTTTATTCAATTCTAAATTCTTTCGTTAATAATTTATCAATTTTAAATTGCCATGTTTCCTATAACGAACACAATGTCAAAAATTCTACGCGAACTTGCTTTTTGTAAAAAAAAAAAAAAGGAGATTTTTTAAGTTTAAATTCTAACTCAGCTTAAAAATTGGTCGAAACAATTCTTTTATTCAATTCTAAATTATTGAATTAATAATTTTTCAATTTTAAATCACACTCTTTCTTGTAACAACCACAATTTCCGAAATTACATTCGAAATTCTTTCAATTTCACGATTAACGACCACGTCGCACGATTCTCAAAGCCGCTGTCATAAATTTGCGCAAAATTTTCTTTTCCAACGAAAAAAAAAAACATACATGAAGATTGATCGCCGGCGAAAGCGGAATTGGATTGTAAAAAAAAAAGAAAATTGCTTGCACAGCATAGGACGGAGGCAAATCATACCACCGGTTACTTTGTTGTCACGTTTATACGACGGGAGATCCGCAGTGCGTAAATTTTTCAATGTGCGATTAATTGATCGTCGATTTTCGATCGCACGCGGTGCATTGTGGCGACGAGTGCAAATCTCGTGCCGGTGAATCAACGACGACAACGAGAGAGAATTTCTCTCTCGCCGGTGCAACCGTGAATTATTCACGAAAATATTAAACGGGCTTATCACTGAAAATGTCGAATTGTACAAAACGGGACTGCCGCTAAAATTCACGAAGAAATGAGAAATTTTACGCGTGACCCGAGTCGAATGAGACAATAATTGACGAACGTGGAAACAAAAAAATTACCTAATATGTGCTTTCCAATATTCGTCATAACATATTTTCTTTATACTTCCATTTATTTCAAAGAAAAAACAAAAAGTACTAATTTCCCTAAATTGTATCGTCGTGTTAAAGAAATATTTTATATGGTGAATAATTGGAAAATATATTCGTTGATTTAAGTAACTATTTTTTTTTTTCAGAGTAAAAAATTAGTTAAAGACTTTCGGTTGATCGTTGATGATTTTTCGATTGTCTCCCTTTCAACAGACAACGTGTACACTTCGTGTCTGACCGCATGGAATTAATAATGCTCGTGCGCGCGCGCCGAAGCTTCGGAAGAGCTCTTCCCGTCAAAAAGCTCTTCTCAACAACACTCGGGGCGAACCACTGTCGAACTGACTCTGGTTAATACTCTCTGGAAATGTTATGCTTCTCTGTCTGTGTAAATATAGAAGCACACAGAGGCCTACACAGAACGATAAAATTGTATGAAATGGACCGTAGCCAAAAAGGCATCGGAGTTTAGGATTTTCAAATGCTCGTTACGCCGTTTTAACTCCGAGTCATTAATATAACTACATCCGTATAGATACGTGCTCATATATACACGATGTATAAGCAAAAAAAAAGAAAAGAAAAGAAAAAAAGACAGCGCGTAGTTTGGCCGTGATCGCGGTCGCGAAACCAACGACCCTCGCTATATCCAAAATAGATATTTAAAGAAAAAAAAACAAAAAAAACATTTGGAAGTGGTAGCTCTATTCTCGTCTAGAACGGAAAAACACGCGAAGCACGCGTCACTACGATTAACGCGATGCTTATGCCTTACGAAAACCAATAAAAAAAAAGCAAAAAAAAACAACCACAAAGAAATCAACTGAAAATCATTCTGAAATGAAAAATACTTTGTCCGACACGATTACGGCCGAAGGTGCACGAATTCGAAATTCAACGAAACTTCGACGACCACCAAGTTTAACGCTTGAGAGGCAGCAGAAAAGAAAATAGGAACATCCGAACCGAGGAAAGAGAGAGGCAAATGGCGGGTATCAATATTGTTGTGAAATAAAAAATAATTCGATGGCAAATGACAATTGGTTAGTTGGGAATTTTAGGAGATCGCTGCTTTGGAATTGAGAGTGAAAATTGTGAAATTCAAAATGTCTGACGGGCTCCTGTCCCGTATCCCCTAAAATTCCCGAAATATCTTCGATTTGAAAATAACAAAAAATGTTCGTTCGTTCCGCTTTTGACGTGTATTCGAACGCGACATACGAAAATTTGAGAAAAAAAATAATGGCGTTGGTATACATTCCGGGTGAACTATTAATTTACTTTTATTACGAGATGAAGAAATTTTCGCCGTTAAATTTGTAACACCTGTAACACAAATTCTTGGAATTGTTGCAATTCGCAAACCGGTTGACGAAAAAAAATAAAAATAAATAATAATAGTAATAATACGAAAAACGCGACCGCGGGTTTAATATTCGCGCACATATATGAATATAACTCACGAAAACTGACACCCGTGGCCGGCCTTTTCGGCGGCGGTTTTTAGCCACGAAACGAAAACCCAGAAGAGCGAGAGACAGAGACGATCCGGGCGTGCCCGGTTCGCGCTTGAGCCCAAACTACATGCAAAACGCCACAACGAGAACGAAATGAGAGATGATCGCGAGAGAGAAAGAGAGAGAGAGAGAAAGAAAAGGAGATCGCGAACGATCTCTCGAACGCGAGACTGTGCTTTATATTTAGACGTACATACATATGGATGCTGCGAATTATCGTTGAGAATGAAGCTTCATTTTTCATGGTGAAAATGTATTATATATAAATTTATGCGAAAAAAAAGTCGTTCACCTACGATGAATTATCCGTTCGATGAATGGTAGCCAATAAATTAAAAATATTGTATTTTATCATGTAATGAATGATGAATAAATAAATGAATGAATGAATGAATGAATGAATAAATAAGTAAATAAGTGAATAAATAAATAAATAAATAAATAAATAAATAAATAAATAAATAAATAAATAAATAAATAAATAAATAAATAAATAAATAAATAAATAGATAAATAAATAAATAAATAAATAAATAAATAAACAAACAAATATAAAAATAAATAAATAAATAAATAAACTAATTACTATTATTACTGCTCTATTAATGTTTCATCAATAATAAATAAACAAATAATATTTCATTAATAATAAATTAATGAAAAATTAATAGAGCAGTAATGATAATAATCAATTTTTTAAATTTATTGTTATTAATATTTTTATATGTATAGAAATTTATTTGTATATTTGTTTGTTTGTTTATTTATTTATTTATTTATTTATTTATTTATTTATTTATTTATTTATTTATTTATTTATTTATTTATTTATTTATTTATTTATTTATTTATTTATTTATTTATTTATTTATTTATTTATTTATTTATTTATTCATCTAAAATATTTAAATACGGTTTTCTTTCAATACATTGATTAGCAGGGATTGAAAATCTAGTTAACTATAAATTCGTTCATTTGTTTAAGCAATCGTTTCCAAAAATTTTGTTTTTAAGATAATAACATTGAAAATCTGATATTTTCGGCAAAAAACAATCTTCAAAGAAGCTTTATCCTTTCATTATTTCGTAATAACGATCAAGTTGTCATGTTCGATGTATCGAACCGGTTATATATGTATGTTAGCCGATGAACATGATGAATCGGCTCTCGTGGTCCACCACGATAGAACTAGGATGCTGCTTGGTGAGGAGACTCGCATATCGTCGTCGTCACCCGGGGGACCAGAGAAGCAACAGCCCACACGCCCCCTCGGTAATACAATATACACACAGATCTCACACTGTTGATCTCTGTAAGCTCCCATTGTACGTCAATTATACTTCTGTCATAATGACTCCGACACTATCAATGTTAAATTTCTTCAATTTTTAAATTTATAACTAACTACTTCATTGCCTCGTTTAGTCAATTTTTATACTGACACAATTTAAGCAAAATGAACGTTGTTTTTTTAGTGTAAATTTATCCAGAAGAATTATAAATAGACTTGTCAACGAGTTAAACAAAATTCATATCGATAAATTTATTACTTCAAGCACCAACATTCCATATTTCCATTTTTTAAATTTCAAATCACACTTTTCCGGACTTTCAGATTTCAACTTGTTAATTAAACTTTACGTAACTATAACAGAATTCAATCGACAAAGTGTGCGAAAAAAAAAAAAATCACTATTGAGGGGTTTAGAATTAGCATCAGTGAGGTTAAGGGATTTCCTTCAATTTATATATCAACTTGTATCAACAGCCACGCTTCGCGCGTCTTGAATAATTTTTTTTCAGGTTAGACGTGTCCCCATCAGCTGAGCCGGCGATTCAGCGGAGTGAAGTTCGCTGACGTTGAATGATCACGTGACCCAAAAGTCACTCTCCATTTGGTCGTTTATATAGCCTTCGATTTTTCGATATTAATACATCGAAGTTCGATACTTTGAGTGTCGTCGCACTTTTTTTTAACAATTAGTTAATAACTATGGTTTAAGATTAAACAGCAATAATTCTAGCACCAAAATTATCATATAATTCCTGGCAAATTCCCTCGAAATTTATCGCCGAATCGTCTTTGTCCCCTGAAATCTCGTGTTTCCCAGCGAGCTAATATCCAGACGTTCCTTTATGGTTATCAAGCTGTGCGTGCATAAGCGAGAGATCGCGCATGCATATATAGGGCTCGAAAGAGAGAGAGAGAGAGAGAGAGAGAGAGAGAGAGAGAGAGAGAGAGAGAGAGAGAGAGAGAGAGAGAGAGAGAAGGAAGGGAGAGGAAGGAGGTGAGGGAAATCGACATTACAGCCGGATTCGTAAACGGGTTAACCGTATGTGCGCGCCTGCTGGTCTCTGGCGATATCGAGAGAGTGCAGTTTCGGCATTATAATCGCTGCGAGAGAGCGTCACCGAGTTATCAGGTTTTTGGCGAGCACAAAAGCCCCATGCGAACAGTTATTTCGCACCGACAATTTTCTGTTTCTCCTGATCAATTCAAATTTTACCGATACGTATGTTCAATGGTACCCGCTCATCTGTATATATTCTCGTCGGAAGTGCCGACAAGAGAGATTCGTTCCCGGTCACTCGAGGGGTACGATAAAGGTTGTTTTAACATATATGGATATGTACACGTTATACCTGGCAACTGTACCGGACACATTGAAACTACTCGACCGAGAGAGTAACCGAGAGTTTGTCAGGATATCTCGCGGGGCGCTCGAGAACATTCGAGTTGGTCCGGAGCATCGAGTTCTATTTAGTTTATTTCTCTAGTATCGTTCACCCGTGTACAAACGCACAATGCCGATCCATTGAAGCTATATAGATGTTGAAAACTAATTTTTCACATACGTCACTAGCAAGTCAATTATTTCTATCTCTCAAATTTTGGACAAAGTGCTCGGGAAAAAAAAACGAGAAATGCTCATATAAAGAAAATGATTATTTTCAAGTTTTTGCTAACTATTTGCGAAAGTTTATTGAAATGAAAAAAAAAAACGAAGTGATAAAATATAACGATACTACTTTTTATTAATAATAAAATATTGATCTATCGTTTAAGAATTGTTCATAATTATTTCGTTGGAAAATGATATCTGTTATTTTTTTCTTTTTTAATTACTCATCAAATAAGTCATTTTGTTGAGAATTTAAAAGTGCTTCGCACTGATCAAATGAATGTTAAATTTTTTATATAAAGTCTCGTGTGTACCTTAACGATGGTCAATTGTGATTAGTATAACGGCGTATGTTCTTAACGACAACAAAAACACCGATAACAATGTATTTGCAAAAATATTAACTGGTTCGTGTGCAATTTTCATAAAGATAAATATATTCGTTGAGTGTTTAACGCTTCGACCCCGTCTGTAAACGTGGGTCTTTCGCGTCCGGCCATTATTTCACCCCCTTAAATGCACTAAAAAATTCTGAAAAAATTCACGCTACCGTTCGAAATATTCATTTTGAAGTACCAATTGTAAAATTTTCGAAAATTTAATTTTCTAGGGCGTCAGCCCTTCCCCTATTTCCCAGATACAAACGAAAGGTGTTTTTGTTCGGACACGAACGACCCAGGTTTACAGACGAAATGTTAAAATAATTCGTAAATTTTCTCCTTGCTTTCGATATAATACGACTGATTCTTGAAAGAGCCTCTGCGTTCCCGGCATCAAGAACTTTGAGGAAAAAAAAAAGTCAATGAAAATCAAACGGAGAGCGTAACGAAACATTTGAACGGTGAGTCGACGGAGTTTCTTTTGAGAAAAACAATGATTCGTACTGAATGGAAATCGAGGAAGAATTACAAATTATTTTTTGAAAAAACTTGCCGAAACATTAGACATATTGAAAATTGGTACAAACCAATAAAAATGTATGCGAATACATTCTTATAAATATTATTTCTTGATTAAAAACATATGCAATAAGACAAATAACAATTGCCCGTAGTCATTGTATGGACAATGTTAAAAATTGAGCAGTTCGTAGGGCTCGAAGTTCCTCGGGTGTGAAAATGCATTATATAGAAAATTCAAGTCGTCAGAAGCGATTATGCAGGATATTTAAATATTTAAATTTTCCTTATAGGAAATTCGAGCGTTAACATTTATTGCACGAGAAATTTTGCCAATTCTACAATTGTAAAACACTCTTTTCTATTGTCCGCAGTGTCATAAACACCGAATTAATATACGAGAGCAGAGAGAGCGTTCGGATTTGCCTCTCTTACACTCACGGGGGCGCGACATAATCTGACGCTGAACCGCATGCTCGTGTCTATATGGGCGCTCGCCACACGGTTTCCTAGTACTTAATCTCGGGCTGAGTATCGGGTCGGGAGTCCTCGCCGGAGAGTATTATACAGCCTCAGCTCTATGCTCCAACATTATGGAACGTGACACACGAGTGTGTTACGTGCGCGAGCAGAGAGAGGCGAGCATCTCGCATTATATCGTGTATATAATATACATATACACACACACACACACACACGTATATATATATATACAAAACTAGCTGGAAGCAAGCAATATGTGCGGAAAAAGCCGCGAGACAGAGAGAGATAGCCGTGTTCACGGTCGCGGAACCCGATATATTCATGTACTCGTTTTATATACCAATATTCAGTATACATATATACGGATATATATCGTTCTAATGGTACCGCATCCCGTACAATATCATAGCACATTGTAGAATTCAATTTTCCGCTATCATTTACGACAAATTCCCGCACGACCGAACCCATTAAGGGTAACTACTGCAGATCCAGTGCAGTCAAATCAGTGTTAAACTTTTCGTTTAATATCTACGATATTATCGTTTATCGAGAATAATAACAAAACAAAAAAATTAATGGATACCGTTATATGGGGGTATTTTTTTTTTTCACAAGGAAATTGCATCCCCTGAAATTTCATACCCCTCAATTAATTTTATTCGGAGAAAAAAAGACGAGGGGAAAAAAATTCGATTAACAAGAAAAATGATTACTTTGTAACATTTAAAAAAAACCGATGATGGCTTTTTTTTCCGATGTAATTCCCCATTGCACCCCCTGAAATTTCATCCCCCTCAATTAATTTTGTACAAAGGAAAAAAAGACGAGATGAAAAAAAATTTTATTAACAAGAAAAATTATTACTTTGTAACATTAAAAAACCGATGATGCTGTCCTTTTTTTTTTTTCCGATCTAAGAATTGTCGTAAACATTGTGAAATTCTCTTCGCGTAATTTTGTAACGGGAATTCCATGCGGTATTTGAGATACAGCGAAAATTGAATAATTCATAAAGCAGAGGGAGACTCGGGGATCGAGCGAAATTGGCGCATTTAGCTCCACGAAAATTGAACCGCCTAAGCTCATAATGAGAATTCGAGGAATTTAGAATCTCGTATATATATATATACCTACGTATCATCTAAGATTAAAGGGCTAAGCGATACAGTGATTGCTCGCACCGAGCAAAAGGAAGAATATAGAAGAATCGTTATTCTCAGACTCTCTATCGAAAGAAATTCACTAGATTTCCGATTATTTTACGTATTAAAAACCATAATAAAAAAAAAATCATTTTTCTCGTACTCTACTATCCTTTTTATCGATTAAGGTGTATGACCACGGTAGAATTTTCAAATATTTGTTTTTTTTTTCGCTTAAACGATGCTTGGTCATCATAAAAATAATTTACTAATCGTTAGTAACTATTCGTAAGTTACATTTCACCGACTTTGAAGCGTATAACGTAAGCCTAGCTCTGCCATGGCCATAGTGTGGGCCCGAGGGCGTCGCGTGATAAATAACTTCGAAAATTTTTACCCGATTCTCTTCAAATTTTCAGATTATTTTTCTAATTGCATTTCGCAGAGAAGCACGTAAGGAATTTCTGATTAATCAAAAACTTTCGATTTTATGAGCAGTTTTATTTAATTAAATTTAGTTAAATTTTTCACTGGAAATTCACCTTTCAAGTTCAAACTCCTACAATATTCGAACAAAACAATATTTTTTAAAAATCCGTACATACTTCTCTAGATATACCGATGTAGATTAACGAGATTTTTTTTTTTAATTCTAGGTAAAAAATTGCGGATGCCAAGTGTCACGCCGCGTAAAAAAGATACCAAAAGCAAATGGCAGTAGTCGGCCATTTTGCATAAGAAAGAAAAAACAAAAAAATATTTTCCATTAGATTGATATTTATACTAAATAAATGTGTAATTAGTTTTACAAATAAATCACTTTTTCATTAAAAAAAAAATTGTTAAAAGTGCACATGATTTTATACCCGCTACCGTAGCCATACCCCTTGAATCGCGTAAGTTTTCAATTAACTACTAAATAAAATCGTGAAACATGTTTATCAGAGTGTCAATAAAAAATAATGGAAATTTGGCTACAAAGTATATTCGTGCATAAAGTAAAAAGACAATTTGTAAATAAACTTTGCTAAACCCAGGATTGTTTTTTTCACGAGCAGTGAAAAGTTTATTAGTAAAATTGCTTTATAGTAATTATTACTTAACAATTTAGATGGCCAATAACCGTCAGTGATGAACGTAAAGCATTTTAGAACGCAGGTCAGTTATATGCACCGTGGAAAAAGAGAACAGAAAAATTCCCTTTCAACGAGTGATTCCCAGAAACATTTGTCGGTCGTTTTTTGTGTCTGATCTCTTGTAAAAGTGAAAAGACCGCGAGGCGAGAGAAACGTAACAATGTATCTCTCGAGAGAATAGTGATGGTGGGCACAAAGTGCCGGATCTGTTCTCAGCGATAAATGGACCAAGATTAAAAGATGCGGAGTTTTTCGAAAAAGCACTATATAAGAACGAGTGAAGAAGGGCGATAGTACGCAGATACTGAACAAACCGGCTCTGTGTCACTCGTGGCTCGAGTGAGTAAAAAACGGAACGAAAGACAACAACGAAAAAAAACCATGAAATAAATACAAGAGGGAATTGGTCTGGTGATCGTCAGTCAACAACAACAACAAAAACACTATCCTCAGGATGAGTTGCTTTTTTTTTGTTTTTTCAAGTGCGAGGATATTAAATTCCATCGCTATCATTGAGACCCTCGACGAGTACAACGAGCGCTTTCATTCGAGATAAAACGCGATGAGGAGAAAACAGCCTCACTTGTTCAGCCCAATGACATAAATGCCAAAAAAAAAAACAATTCTAAAAAAAAAAGCAGAGCCATGCGAAGTGGACTTTTGCACTGTTAAACAGTCATGTGGAATATCGTATGGAAAACTGCTGGTAACAATTCGTCAACGAGCTAAAATTATGTAATCGCTGAAAAATATTAATAACTATTTCTCACTAAATTCACGGTTTGTCAATTACAAGATGGTCCAACTACTGTTTTTTCTTCTTTTAATTCGAACGGGCCTTCTCCGAGAAAAATGCTCGAGGAATTTTCTTTGCGTTTATGTTGAACCGTTGATTATGATAAATCGGATTTAACCTAACTCTTGAAATTTTATGTTTCGCTGATTGTCTTTTCACGCGTTCACCCGTGAATTCTCGCGGTTTCATTCCACTGGAACTAACAGTCCAAGACCCTCGCTCCGTATGGATATCTTAAGATCCGAAAATCCATACTTTTGCAACCCGGAACTCAAACAGTAGGGCCATCATCGACAAGCTCGCGTATATAGCCTCGGGGATCACCTGGAAAGCTTTCCTCATGAATTCAAATCTCGGAGTATAGTAGAGTGATCTATATACGTACGAGAAGTTTCGAACTTTCACACTTTCTCTCTCTCTCTCTTATTTTCACCTCAGGGGATTTTCTATAACGCGCAGAGTGGCATTGTCGAAAAGTGAAAGAAAAAAAATTTACCGACCCTTTTTTCTTTCTTCTTTTTGCTCGATGCTTTATCGGACCTTTGGCGATTTTTCTCTCTCACCCACTTCCATACCTCTTCTTCCTTCTTCCTCCATTTTTTTTTCTGTTTGTAGTTTATCCTCTCGCCCCGTTTATGGATAATAAATCGAACTTTATACTTCCCCGGTGGCGAGTTTACGGGGATAAAAAAAAAATACTAGAAAACTTTAGGAGAGAGTGGAATTTTATTTTTATCTCTTCGTCGATTTAGGGGACGCCTAGAGCAAGTTTCGCGCGGCGATAGGATTTTCATAGTCACACGAGGGGCCCGATGCGTTATCGAGTTTTGTGAACGAGGTGTCAAATATACACGTATATGGGAAAGAGAGAGAGAGAGAGAGAGAGAGAGAGAGAGAGAGAGAGAGAGAGAGAGAGAGAGAGAGAGAGAGAGAGAGAGAGAGTGTGTGAGAAATATCGAACGACAGAGTCGTGTCATTAAAAACGTATTTGCTTATCCGCGATACTAGTCCGAGCCACTCTCGAGCGAGATATCCCCTTGAACGATTTTTTTCCTCTTTTTTTGTCAATTCACCGTTTTCCATCGACACAATAGCATTGACTCGTTTTCCCGGTACGGAAAGCACCACAACGTTGGATAAAAGGTTTCGATAAGTGATGAATGTAAGAAACATTTTTTTTTACACAAACTTTTCAGCAACAAAAGACAGTAACAAGATGTCTGGAAGTTAAAAATAAATTCGACGAATTGCGACGATTTCCGGAAAGTTTACATTTTTCGTTTGATATTTTTTTAAGAGCCCGCACTACATCAAAATCGAGAAAAAGTACCGATTATTCTGATGAAAAAATTGAACAAATATTTAGCTTTTTTGAAAAATGGCAAAAAAACAACAGTTAATATTTTTTGCAAATTCATTGATAGTGTTTTTTGTTCTTTGTTCTTCGTTTAGACGTTCTTGTCTATGCTTTAGGAACAATTATAAATTGACCGTAGTCAATTTATTCACGAGACTATGTAAACGATGGTAAAAATTTGCCACCCGTTACACTAGCGTGCAGTCTAATTTTTTTTTTAAAATCATTTCTCCTAGCTTCGTTTTTTTCCTCCTTAAGATAGTAGTCTGGTAACTTAAGCCGATTTTCATGTCTTTTTTGGAGGGCGTTTTTTTGTAGGAAAATTAAAAAAAAGTTTTTTTTTCCAAAGTCCGCCATTTTGTTATTTATCCATGAAATTTAACTTCAGTAGTTCCGACCAGAATGACATGTCTATAGATTAAGAATTATCAAGATTTTTTTTATTTCAGATAACATCAAGAGCCAAAATCACCGGGGCCACCCACGCACTTTTTTTTCGAGGTGCCAAATTCGATCAATAATAATAATAATAATAATAATAAACCATTAAATTGAAAAAAAAAAAAAATTTTTTGTATCTTTAATATGTAAATAAAAACATCCTAAATATCCAAAACGAATCATTTTTATTTCCCTACAAAAAAACGCCCTCCAAAAAAGACATGAAAATCGGCTTAAGTTACCAGACTACTACCTTAAATATCATGAAATATGACTATATTCGAATATGACTGTACCGAGGATTTTTTTCAATCATTCTCATAATTTTGTTTTTTTTTTCCTCATCAAATATAGTCATATCCCTTTTTTCTCCTGACAAAATATAGTCATACTCCACGATATTTAAGATGAACGAAAAATGAAATTGTGATAAATAATGAAAAAAATGATAAAAAATCATGGATACTCGAATATCGCCGTAGTTCATAACATTTAAAAAAGATTGGACTACACAATAATCGAATGAGTGATAAAATGTTCCTCAAATGTCATTGTAACATATTCCACGACATTTAATGAGGAAAAAAAAACAAAATTATGAATATTGATAAAAAAAATCAACGATATAGTCATATTCCGTATGATATTTAAATAGGAGAAAAAAAAAACGAAATGATGAGAATTGGTGAAAAAAAAATCATCGTTTTTCGTATTAAGAGCAAACTTTTGAATATCACACGGTATTCCGGTGTGCGAAGCAGAATGAAAGGAAATCCCCGCCGGCGTTTGTCTATGATACATAATGTTATATAATAGTACATATATGTACTCTATATATACAAGTAATATCGACCGCGAAAGAGAGAGAGAGAGAGAGGCAGAGAGAGAGACCCCCGCCTCCCGATGGCTTCCGGTCTCGTCGTGTACCGGCAAACTATATATTCACTGTGGCGTGTGGCAAACGGAGTCAAACTTCTACCAGAAGTTGGAAGTTCGATCGCCCGTGCTACGGGACAGTAACCAAGCAGATTATATGCACTGTAGTCATGTACAATGACGCGTATATCACGCTATAATATAAAAATATCTCGTCGTTTGCGTCGCGGACGAAAATTCATGTTCTATATACCAGGTGTCCCATTCCAAACGCCACTGTTTTAATTGCCGCCATTTTATGGATCGGGGGTGTCGATACAGTTTTTTTAAAATATATTTACCGATAAAATCGAATGAGATTTGAATTCAATAGAATCAGTTTAATGAAACGGTAGTTAAATAAAATTTAATTTTTTTTTCCCCCTGGAGAAAAAATACGTTTTTCAACATTTCTCGCGTAATTTTAATTTTAATCTAATATCTCAAAAATCTCACGGATCAGTGATCAGCGCATAAGAATACATCGGTATAGCATTTGAAAAAAAATAAAAAAACAATTTTCTGCATTGCGGCAAAAAAATGTTAAGTGTACTGAAACAGCTGTAATGTAGCTTTCCGGCATGTCTGGGACTCAATTCTGTGCTCATTCTCGTCGCCACCGTTCGATCTTTAAAATGCCGCTTGATTCATTGAGCTACGATTTTTTTTCAATTTTTTACAAATTTTCAAAGTTGCACCATGAATTTTCACGAATTTTTCCGTACAAACCCCTTATCATTTTTTTTTTCAATGATTTTCAAAGTGTCCTTGCGGTCATGATCATTGGGATATCGGGATTATTCGAACGACATTCACCGACTCTACTCGCAACGTTTTCAAAACTCATGCTATAACTTGAAATCGGTGTAACGAGAGCAAAGTTATCGATATTTAAAACATCGATATAATAAGATTGCCGAAAAGGGAGTAAAAATAAATTGCAAAAAATGATTGTAATCTTTTAGTACGTCTTACGCGTCAGTCCAATCGGAAATTTTTCGTTAATTACAAATAACAGTGTGCTTTCGTAAAAAAAAATTCAATGTAAAAATGCGAGAAAGAGATAAACAAATTTTTCGAAAAATGCAAGAGCATTGATTTTCACATAATCATTATTATTATACATAAAAGTTATTTCAATTACTGAGCGTCGAGACGCTGGATATATTAAAGCTTTGACGGTAATTAAAAGGAAGGTCTTTAAAATCGCGCGTGAATGAATTCAAGGACTTTGGAATATCCTCTTAACGAACCGCAAACTTTCAATTACATTCTATTTCAAAAGCTGACTCGCTATATGGTCCAACAGATTTTACCGCGTCGACTACAGTCATAACGATGAATCGAAAAATGTTCGTTCAAACTTTTACCATCGCGAAATAACGAAAATAAACGTTTCAAGAAAAAAAAAAAAAAAAAAAAAAAAGGAAAAGGAAATCATGGAAATACGACATTTTGCTGAAATGCGGAAGCAAATCCCCATTCGGATATTACAAAAGTTACGCAATTAATTGAAACAGATCTACCGCGATAAGTAGTGCGTTGTGAGCGAGCTCGACTATTTGTTTTTAAATTCCACTCTGGCCGTTCCCTCCATTCTGCCCACTATCATTTATCTCGTGTGAACTCTTACATACACACACACACACACACACATGCGTACTTTTACTATATAGCATATATATATATGGATATGGGACTTTCCACGTCAAATCGGCCCGTTCGTGTTCCTCATCCCTTTGACATTTGGTCCACAATTTTTCATACCGTTCTCATAATCTCAAAAGATGAGTAATTTTTTTCTTTCAAATTTTTCTGGACTAACGCCTATTTAGAAATAATTTTCGAAAAGAATTATTTTACAATGAACAAAAGATTCGTCGTGATTTAAAAAATCTGAAAAAAAAAAAAAAATCCTCTGTTCAATCGCAAAATCTTTAAACCCAATACCCGCAGTAGGACGACATTCTCTTGTATTTTTTTTTCTCGTCCATTTTTTTGCGTTCGTAAAATACTTGAAGGAAAAACAGAACCGAATTCGGGATGGAATTTAAACATTTTTACTCCACACGGACGATTTTTTGAAGAATTTTTTGAACTAAACCGGGAGTTGTGGGATAAAATGTAGAAGAAAAAAACCTGTAGGCTTTTAAAGGTTGTAAAAGAGGTGTGAAAAATTGTGAACGAAATTACAGCGGGTGAGAGATACAGGCAGGTCCATTTAACGTGGAATCGCCCATATGTAAACGGTACAGCCAACGAGCAGCCTACAGGCCAGGTATTAACCCGGTAGCCTACTTCGCCGATCTCGCGGGCGCGACCCGTCGCATATATACAATATATATATATACACACACATATACACAAACATATATATATATACGTTAAAATATATATATGCTAGTCGACGAAGAAGACGACGGGAGAGCTCGCTCACAGGCGAGGCGAGGCCCCTGAGGCTTTCGAAAATACTTTGCGTATACTTACTTCAGGAAGCGACCGAGAGTCACACTCATACTATACATACATATACATATATGGAATTTTTTTTTCTCCATCGACTATGCAAAACAAATCCCCTTTACGCTTGGCTAGCTCCAGCTTGGCGATTCGAACGAGCGCGAATGTGCGAAGAGGGCATCGGGTCGAAGGATCGAACTCCGCTTACCAAAAAGATTCGACTTGCTAAACAGGAAAATGATCTTCTTGAAAATACTTTTCAAACACACACATTTTTCCCTACTTTACGCGTCACTCCGTACTTTTACCTTTGCCGAGAATTGGGAAAAGTCTCTCACGGCCGAGACTCGAAACACCTGGCGAAAGTTACCTGAGTTACCTTGCAGTGCCATTAAAAGGTACATAGATCCCCCCTCAGGTAGAAACGTTCGAATAAAAGATCATTCCAGTAAAGGAAATTTCAAGAGAGATTTATTTCGCCGTGTCTTCGAATCCTCGTCGGGGCTACATTAATGATATATTTCGTTCGCGGCGAAATAATTCTTTGATTACGATAGAATTCTACTAGTGGAATGTCTTGCGGGAGGACAAAAATAACAATTTTGTAAATTTTCATTGCGCAATTGTCGGTCATGATTGTCGAAATAATCGAATGAGTCATTTTTTTTTATAAATTGAAAAAAAGATGAGCGCGACAGCGTTTGTCATTGCCTGGCGCTACCCCTGTCTCTTTAGTGCGTGAAAAAAAATTAAATGTAGTCACATTATTAAAGAACATTAGTTTATTTGATTTAAATTAATTTTATGGAAACTAGAAATTTAATTGATTTGATTGGTTTATTTGATTTAAATTAATATTATGAAAACCAGAAATTTAATTGATGTAAAGATAATTTTTGTTTTGTTATTTCCGAAAATACATTTGGCACGAGACGAGATTTTCATATTAAATAAACGATTATTGAATGGAAAGATTGTTACTGTAATGGAGTAAAATTTAATCCTGTTCGTTGTAATTTTTTCAACGAAACAATCATTATTGGAATTAAACGAAATTTATTTGGTCAATTTTGAAAATTGAAACGAGTGAACTTGAGATGATTAAAAAAAAAAATTTCATTTATATTCGAGTTCATTTATCATCGACTCCAATCGAGCTTCCACTGTACAGCGAAAATACTCGGAAGGGGATGAAAAAAAAAAGTTTCCCTTTGGGCTATGGATTTACCCCTGTTTCTTTATTCTCGTTCTTCGTCACCAAGCTTATTCTACGCTATCCTTTCACCTTTAACCCTGCATATATACGAGTCTCCATGTAAATTCAGAAAAAAAACACTAGTTTCTCTTGGAAAAGCTCGAAATATTTATCGGTGAGTTCAACGGACTGAAGATAAAAAAAGAGCATTTCCTCCGACATCGAAGTTTCATTATACGACGTACTAAAAAAAAAACGTATCTTATCTTTATTACAGTAGAGGGTTGAGTAATTCTCTCTCTTAGCCTTTAGATCTTATCGTTAAAGCATCGCTCTTTGTAGTCGAGGTCCTAACACATGTTGAGGAAAGTGTCGAAGGTGCGATAAGACGAGTCTTATCGCCCTTCGACAGTTGCACGTATCGATGAGAGAAACGTGATCGGTGATTAAATGGATATAGAACGTCGATACCGTAATAAAATGATAGTGAAACGATAAAACATATGAACGATATTAAATGTAATGAAATGAAAAAAAAAAAAAAAAGTCACTCACCACCTCGGCAACGTTGCCGGAGCCCTCCCTCATGCCATCTCTGTCCGTTGATCCCCCTGTTGCAAAAAAATTAACAATTAATATACCGCGTTTGAGAACAAAAAAAAATTAAGGAGAACAATCGTCAATTTTTTTCATTTACGAAAGAAAAAAAAATCCTCTCGAAAATCCTCAATTCTCGAAATGGCTTTCCGCTCGTGTTGAAAAGAGCCCCAGTTGACTCTATCAAATTTATAAAATTTAATGAAATCTTAAATATTTTTCGTTGCAGAAAATTGTTCGATATTAAGGGGTATGGCCACGGTAGAATTTTCAAAAAAAATCGATGTTTTGGTTTTTACTTAAACGATGCTTTGTCATTATAAAAATAAGCTAAGTGAAGTTGAGGTAGTAGTTAGTATTTTTTTTCACCGACTTTGAGGGTACAACGTAAGCCTACTGCAAATAGCAGTAGTCGGCCATTATGTATAACAAAAAAAACAAAAACAAACATTTTTTATTAGCTTAATATTTATACTCAATAGACGGGTAATTAGTTTTATAAATTAATCACTTTTTCATACAAAAAAAAATTGTTAAATGTGCACATGACTTTATACCCGCTACCGTGGCCGTACTCGTTAGAGAATTTTTTCGATTTTTTTCATACTTTTAAATTGCCTTTTGTTTCACGTAAAATATTTATTTTTTAATCAATACTAAATAGAGGTTAGTGAAAAGATGTGAAAAAACAAAGAAATTGCATTACTTTTACATTCGTAACAACATTATAAAAAATTAATTGACAAAATTCCAGAGGTTGTAAGTCAGGTTAATTTCACGTTGAATCGCCCATATGCACATTCATTCATTCATTCGGTTTTCCGTGAATTATATAAATTAATGGTTTCACGTAGGGAGAAATTATTCGGTGCGATATAATTATTCGCAGCGGCCACGTTGGAAATTGTGACGGCGCGCATCCCTCGAATTACCTAATAATATCTCGTGTCGCAACTTTGTATATTTTTTTTTGTTATTTCCTTTTTCTTCCTTTTTGTCCTTCTCTTTGTCACAATCACATCGCGTGTTTCCTCTCTCGCTCTCGCGTTTCGTGATATAATATTGTGCGCGGTTTTCGCAGTAGCAAATGCACGGGCTTTGCCACGGCGTACCGTATATATCGCGAAAATCGCGGCCGCGTACACGCGCTCATCCGCGCACTGGATGGCGAGAGAGTTCGTTAACGCTCGCGGTTAATTCGCGGCTCAGCGCGATACGTCGAATCCCGTGAGCGTTTCACCGGGACCTTAATTAGTCACCAGCCGCACATACACATATACGCGCGGGGCTGTACACTCGCGTGAAGTCTCCGGTCCGGTCGACTGTCCACGCCGGAGCACCGTATTCGATTCATAAATAAAAGACAGGATATTAAATAGCCATTGTACAGGTAATGGCCATGCGGAAATGGCAAATCGTTGCTTTCAAGATAAAAAAACCTCATTTTTTCGTTTAATTTTGTAAATTATTTACCGTTTATTTCTTCAAAGTGATGCCTATTTTTAACGAAATTCGTTTACTATTCACTCCACCGTTGCGTGAATCATTCTTCTTAAAAGAAGAATGATTCACGCAATGAAAAAAAAAAAAACGTTCGTAAATGATTGTAATTGATGAGCTTTTTTTTTTTTTTTTTTTTTTACAAATCAACCAAACAATCTTCGAAATGCATTTTTTCGATCGACAATTATTTTCCGATTTTTCACCGTATGCGGTAGTTATCGTAATGAAAATATTGAATTTCAACATAGGGAAATTCGAACGTTTGTAATTTCGAACGTTCGAATATTTATGAAAAATAATTAAATCGAATGGAAAATCGTTTTCGGTTAGTTGATACGGAATGTCTCGTTAATATAATGAATAATTAATGTTGGAAATTAAGAGAAAGGTATGTATCCAGAGAGTTCAATCACCGTGAAACATTTATCACTGAATTCCCATATAATACGAGAAAAAAGTGTATTTATTTTCACTAATTATCTTCCATCGAAATGAATTTTAATTAAAATCACAATTTGTCATAATTAATTGTATTAAAATTATTATAACATTGTTGGCACAGAAGGAAACGAATGAAATTTTCAAATTCGTCAATTTCATTAAAAATAAAACATTACAGCTGTTGTGACATTGTTACGAAAAATTTCTATTACAATTAATAATGATAAAACTGCATTCAAATTTCAACTTAAAAATGTTTCATTCCTTTCACATAGAAAATAAATAAATGAATAAAAAATAAACTAGAAAGATTTTTGGTCACAAATTCGACTCGCATTTTCGCGGAATTTTTCATTTCATTTTTCTTAAACGATACTCTCGATTCTACTTGCGCACACATAAAGCGTACACGATCAAAAACTGAACAATATCGTACGAGGCTTGAAATTCTCGTCACGCGTTGCGATACGTTTATATACATTTTTCGTCTTCCTTCTCTCCTTTCCCTCGATTCCGTCTCTCTTTTGAAATGATATTCGGGCTAATTAAATTAGCGACCGGACCTTGCCGAGGGAAAAAATTCCATTTCAAGCTTTTCTCCAATGTACATAGAATCATCTCGCCCGCACATAGAGGTCGTGTGGAAAATCGAATAGAGTCACGTGGAGAAAAAAAAGTACAGAACACGGAAATTCGCAATTTTTGCAATCAGCAATTGACCGGTCGAAAAAAAATTTAAAAAAAGGTCGAACGTGTGAAATGATGCAATTTCGGGAAATTAGTTATCGAACATTTCCGCGAAACCACACAATTTCAATAATTCGTGGAAAAAAATGAACTCGTTAAAATTTACCAATTTTCCAGGTTTCTCTCGCGATAACACTTTGTACACGGGAAACGAGGGTGGAGGGGCGACGTCTCGTTTTCTCGAATCAATGAACTCGTATATAATCGCAGCGACAATTTTCACTCGTAATCCGTCGGCAATTTAGCCGGAGAGTAACACGGCGGTTCGCTCGGGGTTACCATTTACACACGATTTAAAACGGAAAAACATCATTATTTGTATATTATATACAAATATATATAAGCATATATATGGATGTATGTAACAGTTACTAAAGTTTCTCATTGTCGCTTGTTAACCAGTCCCCGGGAAACGTGTCTCTCGTGATCCAGCGGAAAAAAAAGAACAAAAAAACATGAAATAAACGTGAGTTTCAATCGAGCGATTTACAGGAATGTTAACCTTTCCGGTATGCAATATCGTTATATATTAATTTTATACCTGATTCCCTCCCGTCCTAAAATGCAGCTCATTTTTTTTCTATCTAATTAGTGCATCCATTTTCGAAAACATACTCCACATTAACATTTGCACGAATTGCGAAGTCTCAGTTGGAGTTATAATGAATTAAGGGGTATGACCACGATAGAATTTTCAAAAAAATCGATGTTTTTTTTTGTTGCTTAAACGATGCTTTATTATCATAAAAATAACTTACTATTCGATTTATAGGGAGAACAATTTTTTTTTCACCGACATTGAGTGTACAACGTAAGTCAACCTCTGGCACGGCCATAGAAGTACCCGAGCGCGTCGCCTGATCAATAACTTCGACAATTTTTACCCGATTAACGTCAAAATTTTAAATTATGTTTCTAATTGCATTTCGCAGAGAAGTACGTCCGGAATTTCTGATTAATTAAGAACTTTCCATTTTATCAGCAATTTTAGATGAAATGTTTTCACTGGAAAGTTCAAACGCCTACAATATTCGAATAAAACAAAATTTTTCGTATTCCGTACGTACTCCTCTAGGTACTCTGATGTAGATTAACGAGAATTTTCATGATTTCATGAGACACGTTTCCCAGAGTCTTAAAAAAGGATGCAAATTTATTTCTTCAATTGGCTACTCTTTTAATTATGCTTTATTCAAGCTTTATCAATTTTGGCTTTCACCACACCTGGAGGAGCCTTTGTTCGTGTGTAAAAATGACAAGCTATATGTAAGTTTCAACGTACACCCTTTTTCCCCTTGACTCGATACTGTGAAGTTTCTTCGATTTTGCATTTTTATTTTTTTTCTCTCAAAAAATTAACAATTACATCATTAAAGAATGGTTTTATCGATTTTTCTGTAAATTCAATTCACGTGGAACATTTTGTTGCGATGGTCGCAAAAAATTTCGCGAATTCAAAGCCTTAAGCAAAAAATTTCATAAATATAGAACGCCTCGATCGTTTTTCTCCAAGGTCTCGTGACTTTTTAATATTTTTACCAACATTTTGAAGAAAAAAAAAATTCACAATCGTGTAAAATCTGAACGAATTATTCGAACTTGAGCAGAATTGGATCGTGTAATTCCGATCATGCAATTCCACACTTGTGGAACTTTGATTTTTTACTTTTGATTTTGGCAAACTCATCGCGCAAAGCCACGTGTGGTTCAACGTAAATACTTTTTGTCAATGTGTGCATGTTTCTCGATACTTTGATATATATTTCAATGACATTAGCATTGAGAACTGGTAGTTAAATTAATTATCAAGTTCTTCAGGATAAAAAGCTGGATAAAACGTGTTTTTTATTTGTACTTTACGAGAAAAAAAAAGCCGTAACAGAAAATTCCAAACGACAAATTGTACGAAATGCTTATGCGATGATATAAAAAAAAGTTATTCGGTTAAATATGTAAAGGGGTAAAAGTTTTATTTAACGATTATTCGGTTTTATTATGAAAGAAATAAAAAAAAGCGTAGAATTTTTGTTGGATTCTGAATAATTGTTTACATCGTAGAAACATTTTTAACAATTGTTCGTTTGGAATTTTCGATAAGATATATTTTTTCTCTCTCTCGGTCTTACTTGAAAAGGATCGTGAGGTCAGCCCTTGAGGAGAGCCCCCTGCCCCGAAATAATGGTTGCTTTTTTTTTCTCTCGAAGCTGCCCGTGGTAACGCTTCTTGAAATCTGCGAGAGAGAGAAAAGGAGAAACGAAAAGATTGAACAAGAGAGAGAGAGAGAGAGAGAGAGAGAGATCGGCGCGGCAACGTTTGGAAGAAAGAGAAAGAGCGAGAGATCAGAAAGAGTTATATAGCGTTCGTCGTTGCCCCACGCCGCCGGCACGCATTCCTCGTATCGTGGAGCCTCGTCGAGGCCCTTCCAGTGTTTTTAAAAGCGCGGCCGGCGTCGCGCCATGCTTGCCGTACCCGCGCTTGCTCGGTACATGGACAAACTCCAAGCTATACATTTTAAAGTACTTATGTGTGTATATGTGTGTGTGTGTGTGTGTGTGTGTGTGTGTGTGTGAGAGAGAGAGAGTCAGAAGAAGAGAGAAAGAGAGGAGAGAAAGAGAAAGAGATAGGCGTCGAAGCTCCGCGCAGCATCATGCGCGAGTCCACACAGAGGATGAGAGAGCACAACGAGAGAGAACTCGCGCGCGAGTTTTTCAAGGTTACGCGATTCAACGGGAGGAGGAGAAGAAGAAGAAGAAGAAGAAGAAGAAGAAGAAGAAGAAGAAGAAGAAGAAGAAGAAGAAGAAGCCACGGGTTCTCGAGGTCGGACCGGGCGAGTCGCGCGAGAACCACGACGCGAACTTTTCTCCGCTTCGACTTCTCGTTCGTTTCTACGCTTGGCTCTTCTTCTTGGTTTTCTACGCTTCATCAGGGACGCTCCGAGAGAAGCCGAGAGAAGAGACTCGGCGAAAATTTCCGCTCTTTTGTTTGTTTGTTTTTTTAATAATTTTTTTTTTTCCCCGTATATACGTTCACCGAGAGTCTCATTTACAGTCCAGGCACAATGTTTAGTAGTTTATTAATAACAAGCCTGACAAATGAAATTTGGAAGGGTCATACGTAAAATTTCGAAAGGGTATACGTTGGATTACACAATAGTAATATAAAAATACAATAAACAAGCCTGATAATAGTAATTATAAGAAAAAAAAAAACATTTGATACGATAAGTCCACTTAAAACAATAATAACAACAAGTAATCACTTTGTTATTCCTGTGATTTACGAATCATCACGGTTATACAACTCCTTTTGGAAAAATAGAACTCACAATTTTTTATATAACGATCTGAATATGTTTTTTTTTACGATCATTTCGAACAATCTCTCGTTTGGAATTTACGATACGATGTTTTTTTGCACACAATTAAAAAATTATACAAGTTTTTTTCAAAGTCTCCTCCCCTCCATCGCGAGAAAGTTCTTTCGGACGCAATTTAATTTCAACGCTGCGTCGTTGGCAATGAAAAAGAATTGTCAAAAATCCTTTAATACGTAACGATTTTAAGGAGGCTCGAACGAGTGATCAAATTTTCGAAATATTTCAACTGTGCGACAATTTACGTTAAATAAAATACAAGAAAAGAAAACAAGCCTTCGGTATTTCAATAACTTCACGTTCAATTACGAGAATTAAAAAAAAAAAGAGTTATAATTAATCGCACAAAACATACGCATCGTGACCGAATATTCGTATATTAGTTTTTCTTCATTATCATTATTATTATTGTTATTAATGGAAAATTGAAAATGAATGTGAAAAATTCGAGAAGTGAAAATTGAGAAAGTGAAAAAAATTCGTCGATGGCCGTCCGTCACTTGCGATCGTAAATTTTTTTGATTATCAACGCCGGCAGGTGTTTTTTTTTTTTTCACGGTCGCGCGAGCACGAACCCCTCTTTCTCACGTTCGCCGACAGAAACGTGAATACATATGACGAAATATGTAATGCGAAACAACGGTCGTGCAACGGGGGAAAGTCACGGAAATGAACTACAGTCATTCGCTAGGTTTTGTTTTCTTTCTTTTTTTTTTAACGAGGAAAATATTTTCAAGGTTATTCAAAGATCAACCCTGTTAGAATGACGATATGCGAAAATTGTGACGAAGAGAAATATAGATTATTGTTAGTGCGAATGAAAAATGTTGCATAATTTAGAAACTTATGCTGAAAAATTATTCTTTTTTAATCGAGTTTAATCGGTGGTGAGGGTTTATTTAATTCAGATAAATATTCCATTATGAAATAACAACGTTTCTTTAACTCGGACATTTTTCTCATTTCAATCCCTCGGCCATGATGGACGTGAGATTGGAAAACAAAAAAATGTTCAATCTTCGAAAGTTTGAAAAGGTTGTACCGCTTCGCCGCTAGTCCAAAGAGTGCTAAATTTTTCAACTTCGTTCGTAAAAAGTCTCGTGCACAAATTAACTGTGGTACGACTCGTTTCTATTACAGCGTGTTTTTAATAATAATAAAAAATCAATAACAATGGATTCGAAAGAAATATTAATTGATTCGTGGAAATTAAAAAAAAAGTAAATATTCATTATCTTTTTCAATTCGCCGCTCGGATATTTCGTAGTATTAGAAAAACCACAGCTATTTGTTTGCTAGGAAGATTTCGTCGATTAGTAATCAAAAGGCTGTGAAATTTAAACATTGAATACTATGAAATATTCGAGCAGTGATGAATTCGTAGAGTTTCGTTCGAGATAATGAGAGAAAAACAAATAAGGTTTATGTATATATTTATTTTTTAATTGAAGAAATATGTTTTGGAGATTTACACAAACCAATTTGTTTCTTGATAAAAAAACATATGCTGTAAATTACAATTCACTGTAAGTCAATTTATGCAGGGAACTTTTGCTGCGAACGACGTTAAGAATTTGGCGCGACGATCGCGCCAAAATAACTTTCGAACGGCAATTGAATTTTTATTCTATCCTAACGACGATTTTTCCTTCAACAGCTCTTTGATCGTATATACCGGATAACGACTCTTCGACGCGATAATTCAAACTACTGTAATAAAGATCGTGCTCAGTCTCTTCGCTTCGTGTATCTATACAGGGTGTCCCAAAACTAGCACGTCAGATTAACACGGGGGTTCAGATTGGCTACTGATCTATGAGAAAAAAAAGAAATATGACCTCGGTAAAAGTCTCATGGTTCTGCGAGAAAAATCGACTTTTTTCATTTCTCGGAAAATCGCTACTTTGTACTCGGTTATTCCGCTACTATTGCTATGACGATGTTAAAGTTTGCATCGTCGGAACGCAACGCAGATTTTCAAATTTTCATTCGTGCTCATTTAGGCCCAGGTCCTTGACCCCAACAAAACGCTTTAACGATTTTTCTCATCGATAATCCAATCTTTAGAGGGATTAATGGTGTAAAAAAAATCGTCGTTGCATTCCAACGATGCAAGCTTCAACGTCATTTGCTATGAAACCCGAAATCGTATGATGTTGAAGTTTGCATCGTTGGTATGCAACGAATATAGATTTCTTTAAACCATTTA
Organism: Oxytorus armatus; assembly: GCA_958009045.1. Taxonomy (NCBI): domain Eukaryota; kingdom Metazoa; phylum Arthropoda; class Insecta; order Hymenoptera; family Ichneumonidae; genus Oxytorus; species Oxytorus armatus. The sequence continues at coordinate 30,726,158 of OY253748.1, read as the reverse complement.
TCCCCCTTAGGTCCTATTTTCGAAGAGAAAAATCGTTAAAACATTTTTGGGGTTCTCATTTAAGGATCCGAGCTTGAAGTGGGCAAGAGAAGCGGGAGCAATACCGAAAGTAAAAATTTAAAAAATCTTTTTTTCGTTGCGTTTCAACGATGCAAACTTCAACATCATCGAATCGTAAGAAAATCAAAGTCTAAATTCACAACAAATTCTAAAGTGGTCAGAAACACAAACGGATTTGTCGGAAAATCATTATTCTTGTTATCTCGCTGTTTTCGGTTTGTGTTTCTGACCAGTTTAGGATTTGGCGTGAATTTGAACGTTGATTTACTTACGATTTGAACTTTCATAGCAACGGTAGCGGAATAACAAGTGCTAAGTAGCGATTTTACGAGAAATCGAAAAAAAGACAATTTTTCTCAAAAACCATGAGACTTTTACCGAGATGAAATTATTTTTTTTTCTGTTAGGTCCGTAGCCAATTTAATTCCCGTGTCACTCTGACGCGTGCTAGTTTTGGAACCACCCTGTATATGTATGTACGTGTACACTTTTAACGAGTTTTTCCTCGAGTGTTTTTTTTTTTTTCAACTACATACATATATAAAAGACGACTATCCCCGCTAATGACGTCTCTCCACCTTCCCGCCATTTCAATTTCTCGTCTAACGCTCGTTAACAAACTCTCCTCGTTGTCTCTCTCGATTGTCATTGTAACAATAAATTCGTATTTTCATGGATACCGACATACGTCACATAATCCTAATATCAAAGTATTCGAAAAAAAATTCATAATATTTAGTCCCCCGGACGCATAGTTTCCATATTTATTAAAAAAAAAAACAAAATGGCCGTTCGATGAAAATTGTGTAAGAAATAAGAAGAATCAATTATCAGTACGTTTTTAAAAATTGCCCGCTACCATTTACGTATTTTTAAACGATTATTTTCCTTTCAACGAAATACTACCCAAAAAAACTAAAAAAAAAAGCATTACCCATTTTCCAGAATCGGTCAAAATTATTAATCGTGATTTTTCTTTTCTTTTTTTTTCATTGGCAAAACAAAGAATTAGCCAAAATCCGAAATGAAATATCGTTCGAAATGATTTTCCGATAATCTAGAGAAAAAAAAATGATTAAGATTATGAAAACGTTTATTGAAAATATTTACCGAACTTAAAAAGCATCTCAATGTTTTCTCGGACTTGAATTTTTGTTTACACGGAGATGCATTTTCAATAATCGATTCGTTTTGAATTTTCGATTCGGTCGTTTTTTTTTCCAGCAACTTAAAAAACATCACGCACGCTCGTTTTCCCCGCTCCGCCCTGAATCTCATTTTTTTTTCACGTAATAACAAACAATACATTTACCTTTTTTATGTACAGCCTGCGAAATCTTGAGAATCCTCGAGTCGCCCGCGTAATCCAGAATTCACTGATCCACACCGCTTTTTCCCTCGTTATTCTCCCTTTTTCACCGGTCGAAAATCGACTCAATAAACTTTTTGTTTCCCCGCCACAACTCCAACCCACTTTCGCCACTGCCGAACACTTTGTCGCACTGTTTGCACTTGTTTTTTCAACGCGACATTGTCGACATCAATTACGCGTAATCGCGCGTTAAAACGAAATTTCCCGTATCATTCGCTCGACACATAACCTACAAGGTCGCACGTCGTTTTAGAGAGGAAGAAAAAAAAAAACCTCCTACTAATCGGGTTGTTTTATCGAGAAAAAATAAATAAAATAACACGCGTTTGAGATCTCAATTGTACGGTCGTTGTCACGTGACCGGCTCGACGACGTGACTGCTCTCTCTTGGCCTTGTCGAGAGTCTAATTTGACAAAAGAAAACAAATACCCAAGCGCACCAACCGTTTGACACCGAAAAAGAAAACGGACGCGATCTGCGGTTTTTTTTATTCTTCGCGCAGCGTTCGTTCAATCCCGATATTTTCGATTTATTGGCGAAACACACACACTTTGTTTTGATGAGCAAAAATCGGGGAAAAACCGACGATACGTCGGGAAAAAACCGAGCGTGAGAAAACAATGAGGAAAAATAAAAGAGCGTGGATCGAGATTCAAACAAGACCGACGCGCACGCGTACTACCAACGCCGAGAAAAGAAAAACTTGGCGATAAAAATTTCCGCCGATCAGACGTGAATTCTGTCACTTTTCGCGACGAAAAAATCTCGCGACACCTTTCTCATCGCGAGACGTATCTCGCCGTTGTTGCAAGAAAAGACAAGAAAAAAAACACCGCTCGATCTTCGACTCAACGCGACATTTTTCGTAACGCCGATCTTTCGCCGGGACGAAATTTTTCGGTAAGCGTGGCGCGCGCGCGAGAGAGAGAGAGAGAGAGAGCTTACGCACACGAAGGTACGTCACCGGGCAACGGACGGACGGTGAATGCAAGGTTTTGTGCGGCCGAAACGAAAAAGAAAAGAGAATTGGGGAAGGGGGCCGGATCGCGCATGGAGGGGGGACGAAGAGGCAAAAGAATTTGACAACGCGTCCTACCGAAACTCAAACATAATGGAATCTCGCTCGATTGTTTTTCTTTCTTTTTATTATCCTTGCAAGAAAACACGCGCGTACACACACTCGCGCGGGGTTTGCCATACAAACAGCACAAAATGTCTGCCGACGGCCGTTACCGTCCGAGCTCTCTTGCGGCCGTTCGTAAGGCTGAGGTAAGTCAAACTGAGTGGACCCCCCCTCGTGAGTGAGGATCGCGGCGTGCCTCTCTTGTTGCATATACGGTAAACGAGATTAAAGTCTCTCTCTCTCTCACTCACTCACTCACTCACTCACTCTCTCTCTCTCTCTCTCTCTCTCTCTGCCGGCCGTTGTAACGAATCTTGTTGAACCAATGACTAACAGAGTTACGGGAGTAATGACGAATCGCAGACAATTTTGCGTTCAGCGTTTCTTGCCTGTTTTCTTGTGTGTATTATAAACCCTGGCGAACCTCCCCCCCGGCCCGCCGATAGCGTTCTATACCGCAGGTGAAGGAAAGAAGCGAAATGAAGGCGCCATTACCTGGCGCGGTTAGGACGTTACCTGCGAAACTATACCTAACCGCTCGGGACGCTTCGCCGTGAGCTCAAAGTGGAGGGGGTAGGTAGTGGGGGGGGGGGGGGGGGGGGACGTTACAGCGTTGTCGGTGCGCGGGACGGAGAAAAAAAAATGTTGTATGCACTACGTGCTAGTCAAACGAGTGCTAAACTTTGAATAATCCTTTCGTACTTTCGGTACCTTTCGTACTTTTGTTAATTTCAAATGTGTTAATCATTAATCGACTGTTTTGACGAGAAATATCGAATTTTGGAATAGTTTTTTTTTTCCCACAAGCTGTACAAAAAAAAAGAACTCGCCGCCAGATTTAAGGGAGTTCTCGCACGATTGCCCGAGAGAAAATCGTGTAAATCGCAAAAAAGCGATTGATGAAAATGTTCCTACGGTAATGTAAACAAGTGTTTTGTTTAAACTATAAAAAAATTCTAAGATGCGTTTTTTTTTTCTTCAAAATAAAACAAATATTTGAAAAAACATAACTTCTCTTTCAGTTTTCAATCTACCTGCTTGAAGATTTTTGTTGAATGATCGAAAAATTAATTCGAACGATATCTCCTTTGGAATTTTCGATGATTAATTTTTCTTCCGTTAAACAAACAAACAAAAGACTTCTCTCGGACTTTCGCGTGGAACTGATTGGCATTGTTGTTTCGGGAACTTTTTCTTCATAGTACGGCCGCCAAAATGGCATGGCTCAACGAGTATTTTCGCTTATTAATTCCCAAGTATAACGGTGCGATTTCTCGGACGAGGGATGACGCGTCGAAGGGATGGAAAAAAAGGCTGTTATCTAAATTACTCTATGTTCTCGTGATGCATCCGGGATACGCGCGGTTCTCACACGCACACACAGACACAAACCAACCGAGCGTACTCCATATTATTTCTCGCGGAACGTGAAAGTTTTCTCGATCGTCGCTATGTATATATTGATGGTGGCCGACGGGAGAGGGGAGGGGGTGCGTCGAAAGGCTCTCGACAAGGCGTGGATTCCCCGCGGTGATCGAATCGAGGTGGGTGTCCCGTGTCTCGAGAGAGAGAGAGAGAGAGAGAGACAGAGAGAGACAATAAGATAAAAGCGTATGAGCGAGTGAGAGAGAAAGAACACTCTCTCGATCTCCTTTCGCTCCGCGGCGTCGTTGGCTTTATTATTATCTCTCCCTATCGCGCGTCTCGCTCTTTCTCGTTGTATTGAGATTCCCGAGAGAAACGACCGTACGAGTATCGGATGAGAAGAGAAAGGGGAACGAGAGAAAGAGAGAGAAATCGGGATATAGGCGCGGTTTCATATTTAATTTCACGATATGCTGATCCCTCTCGAACGATATCATAAAATATTCTTACCGGATATGTCCCTCATGAGTACCGGATAATGTCATTGAAAAAAAAAGCTCCAAGTAGCGTTAAAACATACATCAGATCTATAATCCTGAGTACCGTAAAGAACCCCAAAGTTCGAATGATGTTTACCGGAAGATGTAAAATTCACGTTCCCGGTTAGAATTTCATTTCCGTTGTGTTTCCTCAGGATTATACCTACTCTTTTTTTGAACAATAAGAGAAAACGGAGAATAGCAGTGTATTTTTTATTTTGGATGAAGATAACGTGATGTTTATCTTAAATTAAAAAATAATTAAAAATGTAAATGATAAATAATTGCAAAAGGGTTAAAGGATTTTAAAGAACAAATATTCGTGCATTTCCTTTAGGAACGTTACGTTTTTAATTCACAAAATAATCGAGACAAAGTTATTTAATATATTGAACCAAGTAGCGTTAAAACATATACATCAGATCGATATACAATAACTAAATCCTGAGTACCGTAAAGAACCCCAAAGTTCAAATAATGTTTAGCGGAAAATGTTGTAAAATTTACGTTCCCGGTTAGAATTTCATTTCCGTTGTGTTTCGTTAGGATTATAACCACTCTTTTTTTGAACAATAAGAGAAAACGAAGAATAGCAGCGTATTTTTTATTTTGGATGAAGATAACGTGATGTTTATCTTAAATTTAAACAAAAATAGAAATGTAAATGATAAATAATTGCAAAAGGGTTAAAGGATTTTAAAGAACAAATATTCGTGCATTTTCTTTAGGAACGTTACATTTTTAATTCACAAGATAATCGAGAAAAAATGATTTAATATATTGAACCAAGTAGCGGAGATGATAAGAAATAATTTTTGTATTTATTTAATTTAAAAATAAATGTGCCTCTTCTCGGTACGTAACAACGTGAATATTTAACTTCACGATATGCCGATCACTCTTGAACGATATGATAGAATGTTCTTACCGGATATGTCCCTTAGGGTGGGTCAAATAAAATGACTAATTTTTTTTCCCCTCGATATAAGAAAAAATGTATTGTTTGGCATCTCAAAAGAACTCTCTGCAAGTATGCTTCATATTTAAATTAAGAGGTCCCTCGTCGCGAATTTTCATATCCCATTTAAATAACATGGAAACATTTTTTTTTAACTTTGGAATTTTATTAGACTTAAACCGTTGATGTTACGAGAGTTTTTTAGCACATTTTTGTAGAACATTTGATGCTCTACAAAAAAGCTCTCTTGTGTCTAATCGATAAAAGTAACCGTATAAAAAATAATCGGTGATAATTAGCTCTGGATTCTACTTATCTCGTTTATTAGTACATAAATTTCAAATTTTTTAAAATTTCGATTATCAATATGAATAAATATACTACTAATACGATTGTCAAGTACGGTTCATTTGTCAAGTACGAAAAATTCGCGGTCGAGAAGAAAACAAGAAACGTCAATGGCGGAATAAGGGGATTGTTGAACGATCGGAGTTCAAAGGGGATCAAGAAAAAATGAATATTGAGAAAAAAACAACAAAAAGACCGAATGTAAAATAAACATTTACGATGATCTCGGAATATGAGTTTACAAACGCACATAAAAATTCATGAATATCTTTCGATTTTACTCGTGACGCCCACGCATCCCTTTTCTCCGCATAGACTCCGGCTGCGAGATAAAACATTTGAAAAAAAAATAAGAAAAAAAATGTAAAACAAAAAAATGGAAAGGAAACGAATGAATGAACAAATATACTACGTGGCCGAAGAGTGCGTCGTTGTGATATAAAGCCGGTGTGTGTACGCGCGTCAAGAGTTCTCTCTGGAACACTGTCCCACCATACCCGATTCCCATTCAGGCGAGAGTCTCGTATAACGTCTTGCTCCACTCGGAAAGTTAACTTGTATGTGTGTCTGTACTATATAGCACAATAATCTACGAGCCAGAGAGAGATACAAAGAGAATGAGAGAGAGAGAGAGAGAAAGAGAGAGGAAAAGATGTTCATCTTTCACCAACAGGTATCTCGCACCGTTCCCGTCCTCTCATCCTATATTAACATTCCTCCGAGCTCTCGGTATCCTCTTCTCCCCCTCGTGTCTAGTCAATCGAGTAGAATACCGGCGTTCGTTACGTTGAAGTTGACTGGTTTTACCGACAATTTGTGTTACAGAGTCAAAGCCGAGACCCGGATGTTTCGGCCCATTGACACATTACCAACGAGCATTATAAACTCCGGAATTTAAATGCGTTATCATGACGAAGCGTTCGGCTAAGTTTTTATTTATTTTTATTTTTATTTATTAGATTAATATTTTTTCTTGGTAAGGTAAAAGTATTGTAGTATTGCGTTTTTTGTTGTGTTATAAAAAGATTTATTTATGTCAAGTAAAGTTCTTTTTGTAATTATTAAAAAAATTAAAAAAACAGAAAGTTTGCAAATAACAATGAAGGTAATAGAGGGATTTTTCCGATAAGATTTTTGTCTCGACGATATTGACCAAAGAAAAGTGTTTAAAAATTTTCTCTGCTCGCTTTTAAGCCATTTATGGATCTTGTGCTACTGAGAGGATGAGGGGGAGGGAAAGATGCTTCTGCGCGAAGTGCAACGCGAGATAATAAAGTTTACACCGTAACAGGGTGCGCGCTCGCATTTATACGAAGGAGTAGGTGTCGAGTTACTCTCTCTTGACGTCTCACGTCTTCCGGTCTCTCGTCTCGTCTCTTCTCAAGGTATAATTTATATATATTATGTATATATATATATATTTATACATACCTATATGTTATCCGTTCTCCATCGTGTCTCTGGAACCTGGAACGCACTCGAGCAACTAGAAACTCAATTGTACGGGGGTATAAAGCCCGGTATAACACTTGTGGAGTGAGCGAGAGAGAGTGAACACGATCGTGTACACAGTGGCGATCAAAACGTTGTGAAATGAAAAGCGACATGAGGTTCTTAAAAAAAAAATGGAAAAGAGAACAAATAAAAAATAAACTTTCTCTGCAATATATAATTGTTTGAAAAATTGCTCGCGTTAATAAATAGAAAATTCATAGAATGAGATGGAAGTTTGATTAAAGGGGATATGGCCACGGTAGAGGGTATAAAATCGTGTGCACATTTAACAATTTTTTTTTGGTCGAAAAAGCGATTTATTTATAAACCTAATTACACATCTATTTAGTATAAATATCAAGCTAATAAAAAATATTTTATTTTCATTTTTTTTGACATACAAAATGGCCGACTACTGCTATTTGCTTTTGGTATCTTTTTTTTGAGCTAGCAATTTTTGAACTAGAACGAAGAAGACAAAAAAAATTCTCGTTAATCTACATCAGAATACCTAGAGAAGTACGTGCGAAAATTTGAAAAATATTGTTTCATTCGAATATTGTGTCCGAGGCGTCTGAACTTAAAAGGTGAATTTCCAGTGAAAAATTTCGCATGAAACTACTCGTAAAATGGAATGTTCTTAATTAATCAGAAATTCCATACGTACCTCTCTAGATATTCTCATGTAGATTAACGAGAATATTTTTTCTTCTCGTTCTAAGTCAAAAATTGTGGATGCCAAATGTCACGGCGCGGAACGGCTCAAAAAAATAAAGATACCAAAAGCAAAGAGCAGTAGTCGGCCATTTTGTGTAACAAAAAAAATATTTTTTATTAGCCTGATATTTATACTAAATAGATGTGTAATTAGTTTTACAAATAAATCACTTTTTCGTACATAAAAAAAATTGTTAAATGTACACATGATTTTATACCCGCTGATCACATCCCTCAAATCATTTTTGTCAGTTTTTTCCAATGAAATATTTGACGAATATTGACTGTGGGGGAAAAACGGGAATTAGGGGTGAAAGAAAATGTATAATTTTCGCAAACGAACGATGAGATTGCAAGGATATCCGGAAAAGTATCATCAGCGACAGGTTGAATGCTATTTCCGCGGGGCTTTCCTTTTTTTTTAATTTTTTCTCACGTCTCTCTCTCTCTCATTTTTCATTACGGATGTTCACTCTCGTTGCTTCGAACTCTATCGGCTCTGTCCTTTAGGATATAACCTTTCTTTTTTCGTTGTATTTCACGAGATACATGAATCGCGGGGGCATTTCCTAATTATCGGCAATCTCTCCCGCACGTCCGTCTCAATTATTCCGAGCGACAAGCAGGGGAGGCGCCGGGGCGGGAGGGGGCGGTAATCCTTTGTCCCTCTTCTGGTCTCTGCTCATTTTGCGAATGTACCGGATCATTTATATTGGCATCCGCCTCTCGTCGGTCACACTTTAACGAGGTGACGTACACGCACGAAGTACTCGTTTCTACTCATGTCCCGAGTCACCATTCATCGATCATATTTCAAGCTTCAAGGCATTTCTATGTTTTCACGTTATTATAACTTATCGAGAAGAGGCACGTTTATTTTTAAATTAAATTAATGAAAAAAAAATGATTTCTAATTATCTTCGCTTACTTGGTTCAATATTATTAAATAATTTTTTGTCGATTGTCTTGCGAATTGAAAACGTAACGTTTCTAAAAACAATGCATAAATATTCGTTCTTTAAAATCCTTCAAATCTTTTGCAATTATTTACTTTTTAGTTTGTTAATTATTTTGTTAATTTAAGGCCTTATATACGCGAAAAATTTTTGATTCCATTAGCCTGAACGGTTAGGAATATTTTAAGCTTTACAGAATTGAAAAATTCCACAGGATGCTATTGAATAAGGTAAGATTGCATTTATAATAGATACCGCGCGGCGACCGCCCAACTTCAAATCCGTTTTTCCACGATTTACTCTTTTGAACCTTGTGAAAGTTCTAACTCTTGAACAAAGGTTCAGATCGCTTTGAAATTTTTACAACATATTCTTCGTATCATCAACTATCGTGTGAACCACAGAAACAAAAAATTTCAATCACGCAAAATGATATAAAAAATTAGATACCGACAGAAAATTGAGAAAAAAAATTTTAAGTTTCAAATTTTTATTATAATAATTTTTTTTTAATAATATTGTTGGTTCACACTGAAGATATATTCATTGTGCAATTATAAATATGTTCATTTTTTTTTTCAGACACCCACATCGATGCCGAGAACTTTCACCATCAACGCGCGCGCGCAAAAAAAATCCATTGCTTTATTATGTTATATCTCTGCCATTTGTTAATATTTCTAATTTTTTTTTACATATACTTAATCATGTGCATGAATGATCTGTAAAAAAAAATGTACTCAATATATGCGTTATTTTTTTTAAACACGTCTAGAAAAGTACCTTTGAAAATCGGCGAAAGTGCGTATATTAAGCCTTAAGATAGACAGCACGTTAACTTCATCCAAAATCGAAAATACACTGGTATTCTACGTTTTCTCTCGTTGTTCGAAAAAAAGAGTAGCTATAATCCTAGCGAAACACAACGGAAATGAAATTTCAACCGGAAACGTAAATTTTACAATGTTTTCAAGTAAACATCTTTCGAACTTTGGGGTTCTTTACCGTACTCGGGATTTAGTTATTATATATAGATCTCATGTATATGTTTTAATGCTACTCGTAAAACGAGACTCGTTGGTAATAAATCTAATAAGGGTCCGATTTAATTACATCGAAGCAGGGAATTCCCTGAACTTTTTATTATTATCCTCGTGAATATACGAAAATTCGTGCACGAATTTACGAACTCTGATTATCTCGTCGGAAAATTTGTTCATGATAGTTAATTAAGATTTATTTAGCATTTGTAAAAGTTCGAGATTAAATTTGTTCGCCTTTGAAAGAGATCGAACATTAATTTTTTTTATTAAACGTATTCATTTCTACATTCAATTTTTTATTAAAATTTTTCATTCATTTTTCAACTAAACGTCTTATTTTTGGTTTTAATGTAATTAATTTTTTTGTTTATTTTAATGAAAATTGAATTTCTCATGATTTTCACATTATTACCGAATGGCAGTAAATTTTCGTTGAAAAAAAAAAGAGTCATGTATTCACAATATTAATATTCGAATATACATCCGTTACGTGAAATTGGCAAAATTCATTGAAAGTAAAAAAAAAAAAAGAAACCATAAAAATTATACCGAGTTAAAGCGCCAGAGACGCGAGAGGACGAAGGCAAAAGTGGCGGGTTTGCTGTCTTTGCGGCGTCTTCTGTTCCGATTGGTATGTACACATTATATCGACGTTTTTCTCTCTTTGTGATCACATATATAGCCGACTGATTTTTCGGGATTGCCCGAGAACCCACACTCACTGGGAGAACCACTTCCTCAAGTGTAATTGCCGAAAAAGAGAGAGAGAGAGAGAGAGAGAGAAATAAAAAAAACATCGGCCATCAGTGTCCAGAAGGCTCGGAAATGTTGCCAATTTACCATTGAACCTCGAAGTGAGCGAGGCGTGACCGCGAATCTTCCTCGCGGCAATAACTCGCCAATATTTAACGAAAAAAATTTCGTATTCCAACGATTTACATACCGACCCGCGAATTCTCGTATATACATACCCGAGACACCCGATTGTACCAGAGAGAGAGAAAATTTATTACGCGGAAAAAGAACAAAAGTTAGATTCAATTATAAAAGTGAATTTCAATTTTATCCGTTCTATTCCCCTCTAATGACATCTCGCGAAATATCTCGAAATGCGATTTATTGCTAAAGACGTTATGTAAACGCTTTCGTGATTGGATGTCGATGTCGCGCACGGTGTTCGGTCATGTGCATACTTCAGATTGCGCGATCGTAGACGACGTACCTAACCTACTAAAGCAGCGCGCGAAACGCGGACAGCGATTCTTCTAGTTCGTTAAAAGAAAAATGCATTTTTTCCGCTATACGCGTAAAGATTGCTCCGCATCAAATTGAGCCAAGAGAAAATAATATTCATTGTGTCAAATGTGAAAATCTCTTCTGTAGAGAAAGGACACTTCACGAAATATCTCGAAATGCGATTTATTTCTGACGTCCCTATGATAGACGCATTCTGATTGGATGTCGCTGTCACGCTCGACGTTCGGTCACGTACATACTTCAGGTCGTACGATCACAGACGACGAAACTAACCTACAAAAGCAGCGCGAACAGTGGTTCTAGTTCATTGAAAAGAAATGCATTTTTACAGATTAAAATGTAAAGATTGCTCCACATGAAATTGAGTTAATGAAAAATACAATTCGTTTCTATCAAATATGGAAAAAAACATGATTTACATTAACCAAATTTGTCAGTTCTAAATAAAATTCAATTTATCGACAAATTATAATCAGCGTTTACCTTCTCAGATTTTTAGTCGCTTCCCAACGTTATCCATTTCTATTCGATTCCTTGAGACCCTCCCCCCCAGCATATTTCCCGCAACCCCTCTTTTCTAACGCACTGTATAACATTCCTTCGAGGGGCACAGGGAAACTGCGAAAAACCTGTTGAATACCAGGCAACATTTTACTGTAATTTCTGTATTACCATCGGAAAAAGAAACTGCTTCTCGTGCAGTAGTCCATCCAAGTATTAACCGCGGGCAATACTGTTTTAAGGTGGGAAAACCGTCGAAGCCGCGTACACGCATGACAAAAGTTACAAACATTTAACGTGTACGTTTGTAATAAATCTATTCATCGTGAAATCTCATTGTTTAATACGTAAACATTGTTCTCCGTCATCCCGTTTTCCCTATTTTCCCAATTTCACCCACGCTTCATTCATCTCGTGTCTTTTATAGTCGATGGTAAAAGGACCATCGTGAATCATTGAAATTTCATAGCATACCGGAAGGAACTTGAGAAGAAAGAAATATTCGAGTACGATCACAAATATCATAGTGACGCCATGTATTTGTGAATCGTGGGCGAAAATTCTCGTATCTCTTGAGGGCACAGAGACACACACTGTATCGTATGTATGCGTATCGCATATACGTATACTTTTCGTTCGCGCCCACTATTTTGCATAAAATGCATTGTATAATTCTATATACCGCAGCAGCGGAGCGTTCGGGACAATGGAGTTTCTCGGGGACCGGGGCGAGATGCGCGCGCGAGTGTACGCGTAGCATCCCGGACTTTTACCTCGTATAATTAATGGGAAGGCATGGCATTTTACACCATAGGATCTCTTGGTGGTAAACTCGTAGCCCCTCTACCCCTGAAGCTGGCGCGAAAGATCTCGCTCTTTTAGTCTTATACATATTTAAAACTCTCTTTAAACACACGCCTGTACATCAGTGTATACGTATATGTGTATATTAATATACGCGATTCTGAACTGTAACCTCTCGCGCCAGGTAACCCGGTATTTAACCCACGCACCTCCTCACTCGAGCCATCTTTCCCTACCTTCCCGTACCTCCTCACTTAACTTCGCCTCTCGAATGTAATAATTTACACTTTGTATTTCACACTCCGAGACGAGATGCCCCCTCGTTGTGCCTCACCGGACGCTCCTCAAACGTAAATCGAAAATGTGTTAACGAAATTTATTTGCCCCGAGGGAAAAGTGGATTGCTATATTCAACCGCAATAAATATTTCCTTGATATTACGTATTTCCGTTTTCACTATAGTTAAATTATTTCTTTCCATCATTATGTTACGAATGCAATTAGTTTAAGAGTGGAAATCTGTATATTCATTGTTTTTTTTAACATTTAGAGGCTTTAAAGAGCTATTTTTAACGATCTTCTTATTTGTGCTCCCTATTCGCATTCTCCAATTTTTAATCCTGTCTTTAATCACCATCCCCTCTCGTTAAATGCTCAGGGGCTGGAGCTCTTACGGTTTTTTTGCAACTTCAATCGCAAATATGTTAACAAAATTTATTTGCCCCGAGGGAAAAGTGGATTGCTATAGTCAACCGCAATAAATATTGTTATGATATTACGTATTTCCGTTTTCACTATAGTAAAATTATTTCTTTGCATCATTATGTTACGAATGCAATTAGTTTAATAGTGAGAATCTATAGATTCCCACTATTAATGTTAAAAAATAATGAATATATAGATTCCCACTATTAAACTAATTGCATTCGTAAATAAATTTTGTTAACACATTTTCGATTGACGTTGAAAAAAAAAACGTGAGTGCCCCAGCCCCTGAGCATTTAACGGGAGGGCATGGTGATTAAAAACAGGATTAAAAATTGAGGAATGCGAATAGAGAGCACTTATGGTAGCAGTCTGGTAACTTAAGCCGATTTTCATGTCTTTTTTGGAGGGCGTTTTTTTGTAGGAAAATAAAAATGAATCGTTTTGGACATTTAGGATGTTTTTATTTACATATTAAAGATTCAAAAAAAAATTTGTTTGAAAAATTGAATAGTTTATTATTATTATTATTATTATTGATCGAAGTTGGCACCTCGAAGTTGGCAGCCCGGGTCCTAACTTTTTTTCTACCGAACCTATTGCTTTCAAATTTTAACAGGCTACTCTACACACTTATAGTTCTCGTCGGAACTATCGAGAAATTTTTTCACCCCTAACTTTTCATTTTACAACCCCTTCTTTGCTAAAATAAAAGGACTTTTTTTTCCAAAGTCCGCCATTTTGTTATTTATGCATGAAATTTAATTTCAGTAGTTCCGACCAGAATGACATGTCTATAGATTAAGAATTATCAAGAATTTTTTATTTCAGATAACATTAAGAGCCAAAATCACCGGGGCCACCCACGCGCTTTTTTTTCGAGGTCCCAACTTCGATCAATAATAATAATAATAATAAACTATTAAATTTTTTCAAAAAAATTTTTTTTTGTATCTTTAATATGTAAATAAAAAGATCCTAAATATCCAAAACGATTCATTTTTATTTTTCTACAAAAAAACGCCCTCCAAAAAAGACATGAAAATCGGCTCAAGTTACCAGACTACTACCTTAAATAAGAAGATCATTAAAAATAGATTTTTAAAGCTATTTTTCGTCCGCATTCCTCAATTTTTAATCCTGTTTTTAATCCCCCCTCCTTGAATGCTCAGGAGCTGGGGCACCACTTTTTTTCTTCAACGTCAATCAAAAATATGTTAACAAAATGTATTTGCCTCAAGGGAAAAGTGGATTGCTATAGTCGACCGCAATAAATATTGTCTTGATATAACGTATTTGCGTTTTTACTATAGTTAAATTATTTCTTTGCATCATTATATTTCGAATGCAATTAGTTTAATAGTGGAAATCTATATATTCATTGTTTTCTTAAAATTTATAGCTTTAAAAAGCTATTTTTAACGAACTTTTTATTTGTGCTCTCTATTCGCACCCTTCAATTTTTAATCCTGTTTTTAATCACCATACCCTCCCGTTAAATGCTCAGAAGCTCGGGCACTCACGTTTTTTTTTTCCAATTTTCATGAGACGACGGCAAAGGGTTAATCGATGATATATCCGAGAGGATAAACGACCAACCCCCGTATAATATATTTTCACCGCGGAATGGGAAACGAAGGCGGCAGCCTGTTGCTCCGCTCGATTCCATTTTCCGCGTTCTACTTTTTGCACTCATATTTTTTTGTTCTATTTTGCAACAACAGAAGTATTGCGATTAAGGAAATGTTTGAAGTACGAAGAACGTCTAATAACAAACGTGCGAATGACGAGTGACGTAACGATAAATTTTCTTACGTACGTACGTATGTATTATTTTGCCATTGACTGTACGATTCTTGGTACGAGTATAAAAATAATAATAACAATAATCACAAGAGTACCGGCAATTTTGTGAGGCGGGAGGTGAAAAGAAAAGAATAAAATAATTGGCAGTCACGAAAAGCGAGTGCTTCGCGACGAGGATGAACAAAGTTCGTTTTTTGCTGTAAGAAAAAAAAAAAAAAAAAAAAGGATATCTATATAAAGGCGAGAGCTCAACGTTCGGGTAAAGAGTCGAAGCTCTCCTTTATTCAACTGCAAATAATGGCATCCACCGGAGGTGAATAACGATATATATGTTTCTCTGTGACGTATATAGCGTATTAAGCGAGTGGAAACGACGCGCAACGTGATTAATAAAAGAACAAGAGAATCGCAGCGGAGAAGACGATGAAAAGAGAGGAACGAGGAGAACAAAAAGAAGATGGAAGAGAGAGCAGAGACACCGAATATCTCGACGCGGATATCGAGTATCGATACACGAAATTGTACGTCGGAATATATATATAGATATATATATGAGGACAACTGGCAAAACTCGTTCTCACAAATCTTTGGTGTCTCGCTACCAAAGTTCTCCAAGAATCATGAATATCCGATGTTTCACGTGAAGCGTCAAGTCATTCGTCTCAATGAATTTTGCAATGATTTAAAAAAAATATTTTCTCACTGAAAAAGTCGCATAAAAATGAAATTATCCGAATGAACAAATATTATCGATATTCTTAACGAGATATTTTGGAAAAGAAAAAGTTAACGATTGGTCTAAATATTTCGCAAGTACAATATGAAATCTCTCTACGAAAAATATCTAAAAAGGTCACGGCTTCACTGTCACGCTTCAAAATGGCTGCCGGCGCTTAAAACAAAATGGCACTCTTCGAAAAATGTCATTGAGAACGTAGTTATGAAGCTATTTTGATTATACGCCGATGAGTAAGCCAAAAATCTTTGACCCAATGATCAACAATAACAACAACGAAAACACAAATTGCCTAATGGACGAGGAATTTTTAGGCGTGTACAGCCAATGTTACGCAACATAGACCTCGGGAAGGGAGGCTGCGTTACGTGAAAATTGTAATATACTTGGATGCTTTGTTGTACGAGAGAACTATATTAGATATACTCTATCGTGACGTAACCTGGCAGCAAACAAACACACACACATACACAGAGTAAGGACGATCTCGAGACGTGGTAACCATTTATTTGAATAATGCGAACGGTTGCCCCGAAGGCAAACGTATACAATCGTGGATAGACCGCGAGAGAGAGAGAGAGAGCCATTACGAGATAAATTTTACACACCAAAGGGGTCAGACCTCGAAATTCCAATGTAATTCTAGCGCTTCTTCATTCGGCAATGCTGGACCATTCTCGATCTTCTCGTACAAATGGTTTTCCTGTATATTAAAATACCAGGATGTAATAGACCAGGCTGAAAACTTTGCGAAAATAATATACGGACTATTCAATAGGATTCTTTTTTACCGCCGTTTTGTTTTCTTTAAACTCTGTAAATGTGGACGTAACGTAACTTTGGAAAATATTCAACCATTCTCAGCGATGGTTAACATTTAGAGAACAAGCGAATCATTAGGTACTGCGTAAGTTAATTTAGCAGAAACTAATTATTTGGGGTTGTTCTTAATAGCAACGAGGTCTGATGATTCATTTAACATCGTCTAAGGAGGTTAGAACGGGTTTAGACTAATCAAATGAGTGCTAAATTTCTCTTTTTTTTAGAGAGACTCTACGAACTCGCACGACTCTACGACCTCGTTTACGAAATAAGCATTTCTTGAGAAAACGAAAGAGAAACAGAGAAGATTCAGAGGTTTTTCGGTCGTCGGCGATGGTCGCACGAGGGTGGAATTGACTGGTGGCGCCACGCGCGAACAATTCCAGTGATTCGTCCGGTTAATGCAATTTGTGGGCGCGCGAGGGCGACGGACAGCGAGAAGCGAAGACCCTCCAGCAGCATCAAATTCGATTAGCGGGATTGACGGACAACTACGAAGAGGAAGTCGAGAGTTTTGGAATATTAGGTCTCGATATATATATATATATGTATTGGGGCGATTTTTTTTTCGACTATTTTTTTTTCTCAGTCCCCACCCGAAATTTTGTTGGATATGTCGAAAAAGAAATTCCCTGAAAGTTACAGCCCTTAATATTAATTCTAAGTATTTTCCCAAAGCGTGAGAAGATTTTCCATCTGAAATACACGTAAATCGAATTTTTTTTTTCTTCAAACTTCTATGACTCAGCCGCATTTTATGCTATCATATTGTTCTTGATTTCGATTTACTCGGAATAAAACAATTTAAAAAAGTACCTTTTGCGGCGAAAGTGTAAATTGTACTGGTGAGTTGGTACGGGTCACTGAAGTTGATTTTCACCCAAAATTCTCGTTTTTTTGCTGTTATCTCCGAAACAATTAACTTTACGAAAAAAATGTTAATGAAAAATTTGTTGGAAATTTAATTTCCTACAAAAAAGGTCCTATCGACTCAATTGCTTAGATTAATATTTCTTGAGATATTGAACTTTTTTATTTTTGTTTTTTTTATTATTTAACATTTCATATTTTATAAATTTTATACTACTCATAAGTTAAAGTTCAATATCTCAAGAAATATTGATCCAAGCAATTGGGTCGATAGGACCTTTTTTGTAGGAAATAAAATTTTAAACAAATTTTTCATTTACATTTTTTTCGTAAAGTTGATTGTTTCGGAGATAACAGCAAAAAAACGAGAAGTTTGGGTAAAAATCAACTTCAGTGAGCCGTACCAACTCAACAGTACAATTTACACTTTCGCCGCAAAAGGCACTTTTTTAGATTGTTTTATTCCGAGTAAATCGAAACCAAGAACAATATGATAGCATAAAATGCGGCTGAGTTATAGAGATTTGAAAGAAATAAAATTCGATTTGTGTATTTTAGATGGAAAATCTTCTCACGCTTTGGGAAAGTACTTAGAATTAATATCAAGGGCTGTAACTTTTAGGGAATTTCTTTTTCGACATATCCAACAAAATTTCGGGTGAGGAGTGAAAAAAAAAAAAAAATTGTCGAAAAAAAAAAATATCGCCCCAAATATGGATACGGGCCTTTTGTTTGCGAGCAAACGATACGTATATATGAGAACGATGAACACGAAATTATCTCCGAAAATCAAGCGGTCGTCCCACCGAGCAATCGAAGCAAAACGACACGTTCAATCTCCCACTTTCTCAGCAACGCATAGGGGTTGCATGATGCGAAACGACTTTTGTCAAAATGAATTTATTCCTAGGTATACGACGGTAACAATTGCTGTCAAAGTTTCCGAACAACTTCGATATTTTCGCTTCTATGTCGTCGTAGACCGAAAAAATTTCACGCGCATATATTTTTTACTTTTTGTTCTTTCAATCATAAAAAATCATAGCATCGACTCGGAGTCTCGCATGAATATTCATGACGCTTCCAGTGTCTTGCTGGGACGTATAAATTTTTTTCCTCTTTTCTGTATGTACTATCGTCGATGTGGAAAAAGAGATTTGTTGACGGAGTACGAGAAAATGATGGCGGTTGAAAACGTGACGAACGGTATGTGAAAAGAGAACGAGGCTTTCGCACTTCCTGTTGTCGATTGTATTCCTATATTTGGCGAAATATATAACCAGAAAGCCAAACCGACAGTTATTGGAGAAAAAGCCTTTTCCAAAGTTATATCTTGTATACGAAAGCCCTGTTTACAACAATGGAATAGCATTTTTTTTTAGCAAGTATGCTTTAAAAAATTCAACGAATTTTTCCGTCTACTTATACGCGAAGAAGATAATTTTCATTTCTTTTAGTTTTTATCAAGTTCCGGCGTGAGACAAGAGGTCGCGGATATTCATCTTGCTATTCGCAATTTTTTAACCATACATATTGCAGCCTGGAGGGTCGGAGGGATGTATCAACTTGCATTTACGCAAATATTCCGCACCCCCGGGCATCTCGGATGCTGGATAGCATAGAGAGAGAGAGAGAGAGAGAGAGAATGAGCGAGACAGAGACGGAGGGGGAGCTTTCCAATTTTTCTCCTCGACGCCCTTTCGCTACGAGCGCCCTTACTCTCTCTCTCGTCGATTCTTTTCCACTTTGAGGAGACTATGACATTTTTCAGCAAAAGAAGGAGGAAAAGAAGACAGGGGGAGAGAAAAAGAGAGACGAGGCAAAACGTCGTTGGTGTACGTGCTCTTGGGGTGATATGAACTACAAAATCCCACCCCGCGATCCTTCACGTTCATCTCTCTCGCTGCGACGTTCATGTTAGTGGGGTAAAACGCTTCTGGAATAGCTGTTATGTGTCGCGGGTGCGCACATTGGATATTCCATTTTCCGCGGGGCCAGCTGGGGCGATACGCTTTCATTTTCCCGGAAGACGTTCACGAAAATCCATCGCATTTATGATAAAACTTTTCGTGAAACTTCAACGCGTCTTGGGACGAAAAACACTCGTTCGGATTTTCTATATGATGCACTCTCTCGTCCCTCCACATGACGGGTTATTATGGCGTGTGGTTGGTAGTGTTAAAAAAAATGGAGATGAATGCTCGAATCGCCAAGATGTATGGAATTTTTCATTTTTATCTTTCGTTCTTTTTTTTCTTCGTCCATTAAATTCAATGTTTCATCGTCTTTGGCACAGGTGCCACGAGATATCAATTTTTTTATTCTACTAAGGTAGTAGTCTGGTAACTTAAGCCGATTTTCATGTCTTTTTTTTTTTTTGACTTTGGAAAAAAAAACTTTTTTCCAAAGTCCGCCTTTTTGTTATTTATCCATGAAATTTAAGTTCAGTAGTTCCGACCAGAGTGACATGTCTATAGATTAAGACTTATCAAGAATTTTTTATTTCAGATAACATCAAGAGCCAAAATCACCGGGGCCACCCACGCGCTTTTTTTTACGAGGTGCCAACTTCGATCAATAATAATAATAATAATAAACTATTAAATTTTTTTGAAAAAAATTTTTTTTCATCTTTAATACGTAAATAAAAACATCCTAAATATCCAAAACCCATTTTTATTTAAAAAAAAAAAACGCCCTCCAAAAAAGACATGAAAATCGGCTCAAGTTACCAGACTACTACCTTAAGTATCGAGGGGTAATCCGGGTCGGATTACTCCACGCCCCGATGATGGACAAATGTTAATCCTCCATTATAATTCATTCGAATTAGTAGGTCGAGATATGTTATTCTCGTTACCGTTGCTTCGTCGCATCTTGACTCCCTTACCCCTTTAGTGTACACCTCCTTTTGCCATATTTCACATTTACATCCATTTGCTGATGCCTTTATCACATAATTAGGACTAATTACGTTTTTTTATATACCGCATCAAGATGGGCGACCCTCATTACCCCAAGCACAGAGTCGCAAAAACGTTGCTCATGCGTCACTGACAATGAGTACGGATGACAACAGCGCCAGTCGTTACTCGTACCAACTAGGACCTACTCTTGTATATACGCATAACCGTTCTTCCTTTCCATTTCGATCACTTAGTTTTTTTTACTATAATCGACTATAATCGTGTTCGTTCTTTGAGTTTGCGGGATAATTAAAGCATAAAGGGAAAAGTCATTTTGTTAAGTGCTTCGTCGTAGTTTGATTTTCTATGCACCTCTAACGTTAGTTCGTTCTTTTGCATTTTTCAAACGGGTTTACATATCTTTTAGGTCCCGTTGACAATCCTCTTTTTACAGAGTTTACGTAGAGACACATCTCGATCCCTCCCGCCATTAGATAACTTAGATAAATTACTTTTTTTTTTATCTTTGAGATCACCAGCGTACTGCACCGAGATAGATGACCCCCGATACCCCATTGTTCTTTCTTACTCCACTCCAGAGCTGAAGAATAATTGCGCTTGCGTCACAGTCGAGGCAGAGGTACAGAACGGTAGTAGTGCATACTCGTCATTCTGATCGACGATAAAACAAGCTGCTTACTTCGGAATGTGCAATTTTCATAAATGATCCGGTTACCAAAAAGTCGAGTATATTATGAAATTGTTATTGTCACAAATATTTTATTACACGCTTTTTATCACGATAATTTTTCATGTAACGCATCTATAACGGGATGGAATAATTTCTTGTATGTCGGATGAGAAAAAAAAAAAAGTTGCGAATTCAAGGATTGTACCAATCGAGGAACAAAAGTGAAAAAGACATTACCAGCAGAAAGAATAATATCCAAACTCTGAGTCCGGCGTTTCGTTGTATAGCCTGACGAATTTGTTCGTTGGCCTCTTTAACGTTCTCCGTTGATCCAACGACGGTAGTCATCAGTCTGTCCAAATCTTTGTCCTGATCCAATACCTTTTCCGTAAATATCTCCTGCAATTCCGCTATATGAACGACCTTGCTCTCAATCTGTTTTACCTCCTCGGTTATGGTATTGAGCTCGTTATACAACTGTTCATTCTCAGATTGAAACATTTGTATATCCTCCGCCGACAATTCCTCCTCGTAATTCAGTGTATTAACATCGCCGTTCATTTCTTGAACTTTCAGGGGGCTCGATTCGGCGGAACCGGCATTATGATCCTTCGAATCGACACTCAATTCGTACGGCGCGTTTAATCGCGTTTTATCACGTTGCGTCGACAATTTTTCATTACGCTTCGTGTCCATCTCTAATTTAGCGATTTTTCGCGTTTCAATCGCTCGTTTAACTCTTATTGCCTTCTGTTCCGAATATATCTTACAAACATTCTTCAAATATTCCTCTATGAGATACAGCATTATCTCACGATGTTCGAGATTTTGTTGCGTAACCTCTGTATCCGCTGTTTCGCGCTTTAATTCTTTGATAAGTTGCGAACAAGTGGTCATTATTTTTTGTGCTCCGACGTCCAATTGATCTCTCTCTTCGTCCGTCATGTGACCTTTGCTCGTCAGGTGATTGGAAAAATTCAGATAGGCCGCATGTTTCTCCAGTAAAAATTCACGAAGTTTGAAGATTTGCGTCACAACGGATTGAGCTTTTGTACGAAATACGGATTTTTGTTGTTGCTTCTTCTTCGGCAATTTAACGTCGTACTCCTCCAGATCCTTCTTTCGTAAACTTACTGTCTTTACGCTGGCTCTGAAGAGCGTACTCACGTCCATATTTGTTTTATTAGTTTTACTTATCTTTGATTTTTATTGCTGTTTGTACTATTCAGACGGTATACTCGTGTCGCATCTGGAACATAGTGAGAAATTGAGCAAAATATTGTACGAAATGAAGATATGAAAAAATGAATGTTGTCGTTGATTACGCCGTTAAAATTAGAAATATATAAATGTTCTCAATACCGTGGAATCAGAGATGGACATCTTTCGTTACTTTACAAAAAGCATTATTGCTTTAACATTTGTATCATTTATTTAAAATCAGTTATTCTATAAAAGTGACGTGCAGTATTTGCAGCTGAATGTGTTTACATCTTTCCATAAGGTACATCTTTATTTTTCCATACCAAGGAAAAAATCTTTTCGAGCAAATGTAATGGAAATAAGTAACGAAAGATGAAAATTTCTGCGTGAGATATAAAAAATTAATAAATCGTCCGTAAGTACATTAAATAACATACGTTAGATGCTTTTTTCTTATTGAAAATTTCGTTTTGAGGTTATAATGTAATTTTAAATGGCAGATACACTGATGCACCCCTATGCACGCAACTTGACGCAACTCTCCGACACTTTCTCTTCCAGATGTATCGAGAATCGCCGCTAGGTGTTGCCACGTGCTTACTGCACAGGCGCGTAATTACAATGGGTGTGTGCCCCAAATTTTATAGATTTACCCCCGGTGTATCGGACTGCAGTAAGCCGACACCAACGAGCCAATTTTTTCATTATTTTTTATTCCCTTCCCGCAGTCTGGCTGTCTACCTGAAAAAAATGTAGTTTATCGCGATTGTAAAAATGTAATTAGGAAAGTTTTTTAAAACGTTATTCGATCGTAGAAACTAAATGTGCGACACTCGCGTTTGTCGACAGTGAATACTTTCTTGGGTCGAAAAGATTTGCCGGGCTAGTAAAAGAGTGAGAGAGAGAGAGAGAGAGAGCGAGAGGAAAACGAGGATCAAAAACGTCATCGAAACACACACTCGCGGCCAAGATGGCACGTCAGCAAACCGATGTCGACGAGCTGTTCGACGTTAAAAATCATTTTTACATCGGTAATTATCAACAATGCATCAACGAGGCACAAAAAGTCAAGGTGAGCGTTCGATCTTCGCAAAATTAAATGACAATTAACTAGCCAGAAGACAAGAAGTACGGGAAAAACTCTCACACTCGTCAGCCTACCACTCAGTATTTCGGGACTAAAATCCTTCCACAGTAAATCTCATTGATGACAAGTGGAATTTTGTTAAAATCACCAGTTCAAACGAATAAACATTCTTCAAGTTGTATTGAAATAGTGGAAGTAGGCGGAAATAAGAAACAATGATAATTGAAGAAAAGGGATCTTTGTTACCGACGTTTCTTTATTTCTCCAATTTCAATCTGCCGAATAATTCTTTAATAAAAAAAAACCACCGTTTGGTGCCAAAAAAACCCTGTAACATTACTTTTCTTTTGCAGTCCGTGTCGCCCGACGTGGTTCTCGACAGAGATGTTTTTCTCTATCGCGCTTACATAGCGCAGCGAAAATTTCGCGTTGTCCTCGACGAGATAAACAACTCGTCGTCGCAGGATCTACAACCTCTAAAGACGCTGGCCGAATATTTTGCATTTCCAAATCGTCGCGAGGCCATAATCACCGAACTGGATAAAGCGGCGAACGACTCAACGTCCGATAATCACAATTTTATGATAGTCGCAGCGACAATTTATTACCACGAGAAGAATTTAGAATCGGCACTGAGAATACTGCACAACAACGATCATCTGGAGTGTATGGCGCTTACGCTGCAGATTTACCTCAAGATGGAACGTTTGGATCTGGCGAGAAAGGAATTAAAAGTAATGCAGGAGAAGGACGACGACGCGACACTGACTCAATTGGCTCAGGCTTGGGTAAATATAAGCAACGGCGGTGACAAATTGCAAGACGCTTATTATATATTTCAAGAAATGATCGACAAACATTCGAGCACAAGTATGTTGCTCAACGGTCAGGCTACGTGCTTCATTGGACAGGCAAAGTACGAAGAGGCGGAGAACGCTTTGCAAGAATCGTTGGAAAAAGATAGCAACAATCCTGACACATTGATCAATATGATAGTACTGTCGCAGCATATGGGCAAACCGCCCGAAGTTGCTAATCGTTATTTGAGCCAATTGAAAGATTCAAATCTCGATCATCCTTTTGTCAAGGAATATTTGCAAAAAGAGGTGGAATTTCAGAGACTAAGAAAACAATATTCTTCGTCAGCCTGAGAACAATCGAGAGACGATTACAGAGCGAGAGCGAGAGAAAGAAAGAGAGTTTGTTGCATTCGACAGATTAGAATCTTGTTACTTCGAGTGCGCTAGATCACAAATCTTACGAGAATTACCGAATGAATTTAGAAAAAAACAAAATTTTTAACTACATATATATCGAGTCCATAAAACATACTAAAACTTTGCCGATATACTTTAGTAACGTAAATCTGTTTCTTTTGTTTATTCTTTAATATGAGAATTGTTGAAAAATGTTAAACTTGCGTAGTTACGACTTGAAACTCGCTGTACATGATATTTTCGTTAAAATTCTTGATATACTTTGTGTTTTCTTTGCCGTAACGATGACTTACGAAAATATCGGTTCGATTCACGACCGAAAGGATAATCGATAAAAGAAAAAATCCACACAAATATAACGAAATGGCTGCCATTTTTTAATCGACTAAGAAAAAAAAAACAACAACCTAACGAAGAATGATGTTCATCTCGCGTGCATCGTCTTTTCTTATCATTACATCATACGGTCACCACACTTTGAAATTGATAATATCGCGGGCACGAGTTTTTTAAAAGATTATTCGGAAATTGGCGCTGCGGGCGATCGTGCGAATACCCGAAAAAGACGAGATAAAAAAACGAAAGAAAAAATGAAAACAACGTATTATCGCGTCGAGCTGATAAGAATGTAGAATTTCTCCGAAAGATTTTGCTCAGCACTTTGAAGATTTTTAGCACACAGAATCAAGAACACGGTACATTGAATAAACAAAGCGTAGGCGATCGTATTGTTCGATTGTGTGATGATATTTATACGAAAGTTCGATTCGCGAATGAAATTTCTCCAGATGTAAGTGCGTTACACTTTTGTCTTCCGGAGAAATGAAAAATGTAGAATTTCGCGGGTTTTTCTTTTCTTTTTTTTTAGAACACGCGACGAGTGTATAGCGCTTGTGAAAAAAAAAATCAATTTTATTCCGAATTTACGATCGATATATCATTACGCGTTATATTCGAATTTCACGATTATATACCGTACGAAGTGATAGTAAACAGTCTCGAGGACTTTTTGACATCGTTGTGGAACGCGTATTTACAACGAGTTTGCTTCGTTTTCTCTTTTCTTTTTTGTGACAATATACGGTTGAGGAGTGATAGAGGGTAAAAGAAAGCGAGAGAAAGAGTGAAAATAAACGTATACAAGAAATTAATCCAGCATTTCATTTTTGCCCAAATCAGCAAATTTGCATTTTTTTTTGAGTGTTTTTTTGTTTGTAATAATTGTAAGAAAAAATCTATGAAAATTTAAAATATTACTGGATCGTGTTGGATTTTGTTTCAATTCGTCGTTGAATTAAAACAAAAATTGGAATTACATGTTTGCACTGAGATCCAACAATGAATTTAACGAGCAAACAACCGACGTTTACTCTTTTCTTTTTAACAGCTCTCGTATTTTCCTTCGACCTAGGATCCCTCTAGGTACGGATTTATTTGTTCAATTAATCGAATTAGGTCACAAATACAATTGACTATAAACACTCGAGAGCTTTCCGACCGCGTGATTCAAAGTTTTTTTTTTTTTCGCACTCGAACAACCGATAGCTCGTCAATGCCAAAACGTAGAGAATTGACTAATCAACATTTTTGTTTTTTTTTTTAATTTCAATTCATTGATAGCAGAATGACCGTCGCACAGAGTGCGTGGCAAAGTCAGATAAGCCGCGTAAAGCAATAAATTTGTGTTTTAAATAAAAATGTCGTTTTTCCATTTGACAACCCGATAAGTCGGAAAAGAAAGCCAAACAAACCTCATATTTGTACAGTTTATATTTATGTATCTTTCGTTCAATCACTATTTGCATAATAAGAATGCAAAATATCATTTCAATGAGAGGCTTGTTTAACTCGCGTTGCAATATCATATAATTTTTTTCCAAAATTTAACCATATTAAAGACACCGATGAGTGGCGTCAAATTTTAGCAATAATAATACTAAAAGGAAACGTGCTAATTAGAGAATTGAATATTGCTTACTCATTATTTTATCTCGCTCACAAATTCCCTTCTATAGACAGGTTTATTATTATTATTATTATAATTATTCTGAATTATTTTTTTTTTTTTCATTTCTGACTTCCTCATGGACGAAGCTTTGTGAGCGAGATAAAACAATGAGTAAGCAAAACGTGCGTGCTTCTAAATAGCATGCATTTTTTTTCTGACGATTTCAACAATCAAAGACTTTTTTTCTGCAAAATTCCACTTTCGGAAAATCTGAAGCCTTTCACCAAACTATCCTAAATTCAGTGAAGTGCGGTGAAAAAATGTAGTACTTTATTTCAAAATTTGCGAAATTTCGAATGATCGAGTACTTGTTTAAAAAAAATTAAAACAAAGAAATTGAAATTTCCTAAATTTTGAACCATTCAACCGTTTCCCACTAAATTCAATGCCAAACATCCATTTATGACACGGTATTAACTGAAAAAATTTCTAACGATCAAACGTTTCGATGGACTTTGACGAAATTCAGTAACAACCGCACTTTAATGATGTATTTGTGAAAGAAAAAAAAATGTTTGTTCGATAACTCAAAACTTACGAAAGTTGGGGCAACCAAACGAGTATGTTTTTCACGTTTCAAAGTCGTGTAAAATTGTACACCCGTTACAAACTTTTCGAAGAATGTCAACAAGGCTTTGACGTTTAAGATGTGTGCAAAGTCTGAGATCTGATCAGAATTGTTCCGACAGCATTTTTTGTTGTTGTTTCTTACATTTCTTCATTAAACAAGCTCTGCGAAAAATAATTTACGTAAAAAAATAACAAGTCCGTGAATTACCAAGAAATTTTACACCGCTAATACGGTGTACTTTCACGCGAAACACAATAACCCGATATTTCTTACCTTTTTTTTTAAATACACGTCATACGGTCGTTGAGATTGATAGAGATCAAATTCAAATTATGTCCTGTTATCAGTATCGATTGTTCTAAGTTTTCCAAAAGAATGAAATTTATCGCGTTCCCTCGAGACTGCTAAAAATAAACAATCAATATGTGTTATCTTCGTGTGGCTCTCTCTCTCGAAAGGCACGACGAGGCGATATTTAAGAGAATTAGAACAAAAAAGAAAAGAGCATTGTCACGAAGGTTTCGCCGGAGATTAAATAGGGTGAATAACATGGATATTCGTATATATAAGATCATTGGACTCGAGGATATACTCGACACTATCTCATAAAATCATAAAGACTTTATCAAATAGACAAACAAAAGTTTCCATATCAAAAGGAATTATAAAACTTTCTTACGGCGTAAATAAGTATAATGGTTTTTTTTTATCGCTCTTGGAAATTTCATCATTTTTTTCACGAACGTATGTATAACGAGAATGACATATATATTATCCGCAGAGTAAACAAATTAAGTACCTCTTAATGATATTGTAAGCGGTTTCCAAAAATTCGTCGTCACTTCTCGTAAACTTTTAAACGACCTACTTTACAAACGTACGTTTAAGATTGCTCTAAACTTGGTCAAAAGCATAATGGAAATTGAGAGTTGCATATTCTTTCAAAATTTTTCGAAATCATACAAACATTCATTTCTTTTTTTGTCTCTGTGCCTATAATCTCGCACGTTTATATAATATGTTTTTGTTTCCTGTATATATATTTTTTAATTATCAATGCTTGTATTATTTCGACGAGAAAGATGGATTATCGAAAGAAAGAGAGAAAAAAAACGTCTCTGCTTAAGGTCAGCCAACTGGGAATGGCAGTCTTTGTCAAAAGACAATATTTGCGTAAAGCTATTGATTTTAGCATTACCGTGCAAACTTCTAATGAACGTCTCCCAAAGCTGTTGTATATCATTTCATTCATTGATAAATCTCATCCACCGACCGCAGAGCAAAAAGTGGTAGAACGAATATTTCACTACTAAAAACTTTAAGAACCAAGGTCTGCGGACAAATTTTAAGGTCACGCAGAGGGGGATTTAGATAAATCTTTATATGATGTAATTTTCACGTATATAACCGACAGCCATAGAGATAACAATGTTGACGTTACCAATGATTCGACAATTTTTATGATCATTGCATGAAATTTGTCAATGCTTTTCCAAGACATTTGAGGAACACGTGAAAAATAACCCATTACGAGTTTACGTGAACTACGTATGGAACGGTACTTTTCGATCGACGAATCGCTACGTATCGTTTTTCAGTCTATCAAAGCAAAAATAATATCGAGCGAAATATCTGTGAGTGTAAAGTTGCAACAAAAGAAAATTTCTACTCAATTAATGAAAAAGTTATCGGAATGGAGTACCTAATTTTCCTAAAGATCACTTTTTCTTTAAGGTCTTTCTTCGGATTTACACAAAAATAAAAAGTAATCTTTTTCATGCAAGTTACGTAATCCCCTGAGATAAGAATAATTCTCGTAAAAATGACCATTTCGACGATCTTTTCATTCGGAGAAATGAAAAACTACGATTTTTCTTTCGACATTTACACGGAAAATCTTTATAAAAAAAAAGTGTCGTTAATGAAAGAAAAGTTTTTCGGTTTTTCGGTTGTGTGTGTTTGAAAATAACAAGATCGAAAGATATTTTTCATACGTATATCCATTTAGGTCACACATGTGACCTAAATCCACTACTCCAAAATCTATATCTCGTTATATTGTGCATTTACGTAACACGACATTTTTATTTATATATAATATTTCACGATAATACCTTATTACGCGTTGATAAAGTTTCGTACATTCAAATTTTTCAATTTCCCGCCATTAAACGTCCTGACGTTTGCAATTGCACACGCGCATGCATATACAGTAATGCATTTGGAATTTTGAAGAAACAAAAATGTCTGTCATTGCGTCGAGCGTGCTTACGAATTCCTTTTATAACCTTAATGAGCGTTTCTTGTAACGTGTGTACATGCACTGCACACATACATATATATGTATATGTATGTTCGTACATAATATCTATAAGACATATGAGAAGCGCTTATCTTTTCTCGGCGGCGGATTATCAGTCAGATACGGGAGCTAATAAGCTCGTCGAGCACACGATATGGTTTTTAGTAGCAAAGTAGACAAGCCTGTTTGAATTCCCGGGTCTCTCGCATTCGTATCGAAACATTCGTGAAGAAAGGCGCTTACGGTGCTCACGTGTGCTGCTGCGCGACAGAGTGTGCTTTTTTTTTTATTATTATTTTTTTATTTCTCTGATATTTGCTCTCTTCGCCTTGACGCGGCTATATAGAATATTATTTCGGTTTAATCATATACAATTGATTCGAATCAACGCTACATTCCCATTGTACTTATGAACAACACAACACAATTCAATCGAGATCAGACATTTACGATTGCCACATAGATTAAGAGACAAACCGAAAGAGTGAGAGAGAGAGGGAGAGCGAGAAATTGTAACGAGGATACACGTGAAATTCGAGTTACCCCGAATCATCTAGTTTGAAAAATTCGTTATTAACTAATTAAAAGTGACAATCAAGCGAACGTAGAAACGAATTGCACGTCAGTCCCAATATAAAACCTCAAAATTGGTGTACGTGAGAGAAAAGAAAATTAAATAACATTGCAAATATTCGTTACGTGGAAATTTCACAACGTCCAAGGACATCGATTTGGACATGTACGTGAGAGAGAAAAAAAATAAAGTTTAATCGTACAGTGCTAGTCGTATTACTACGAAGAGGGAAGGAAAGAAATAATAATGGATGGAAAGGAACAAATTGAGAAAAAGAAGAATCCGAGGGAAACTGCTAATCCTCTAAGTATTTTGACATTTACGTAAGTGTAACAACGAATTTGTTCTTTTTTTTCATGAAATTTCATGTTCCTTTATCGTGACATTATGATTTTATTTTTGTTAATTGCCGGCAAAACGTTTTATCTGCTCTTCGTATGCAGATGGATTCTAAAGACCTTTTGGGTCGGATATCGAAGGGATCTCGAGATCGAAGATCTCTGTCGTCCTCTCAAAGAGCACAAGAGCAGCGTATTAGGTGACAAAATTAGCGTCGCTTGGGAGGCAGAGCTCGAACGAATAAACAAAATAAAGGCTAGTCGATTAAAGAAGAAAGGCAATGCGCAGCGTGAGGATGACGAAAAGTATAGAAAAGGCTCGAATCAACTTCAACCCAGCCTCACGAGAGTACTGACAAAAGTCTTTGGCTTCAAAGTTATGCTTTACGGCATTGCCCTCGCTGTTATGGAAATTGTTCTCAGGTGAGCTAGTCGCAGGATTTTTTTTTTTTTTTTCACGTACCGTTACAATAGAGACGTTTCAGTAACGTAGAATTTAATTTTTGCATCCGACGACGGATAAATAAAGTTGGGAATGTCGTGATATCCCATTTAGGAACATTTTTAGCGATAAATTTCAGATCGATCGAGTAACCGACCCAACAAAAATTGTTCTCGCACATTTTTATTGGGAAATTGGGATAAATGCGGTAGAGATTAGATTGAAGAATGTCTACACGATTCATTGAAGCCAGAATTGTGTTAGTTATTATTTGTAAGATTGAAAGCATTCGAAATCTCATACAAGACGTAAATCTGTCAATGTTTTGGCAAAATGTTTCCAAACGCAATTTGAATTTTGGCAAAAACTCAAAATCCGTACCGGTCCGTTCGCTCCCACAAAAACCACATTGTGAAAACAGCAGTTGCGGCTCTTATTGTGTGCCAAAATTCAGCAGTTACGAAAGGTTTGAATTTCTTTTCAAAAGTATTACTTTTCAAAGTTTTGGACAATTTTTAATACTCCCAACATTGAAAAAACTAAAAACGAAGTATATTCAAGAAAAACAAAGTTTCCCGTCGGAATAAAAATAAAAATGTACAACGATGAGTGCACAAAAAAAATGACTCGCTTGATCCTCGTAACTATTCTGTGCCTTGGCCCTTTTTTTCTTTTTCAAATATCAAGCGAACATTCTTCAATGTAGATTCACTGGCATTGACCCGATTATTCTCAACAAAAACCTTGCGTAAACAATTAAAATGTCGGTAAACTCGATCGACGCGATTGCGGAAGCAGTCTGAAATTAAAAAATTAAAAAAAAAAACCTACATTCCTGATTGATGTACACGCAGATTGTTTCAACCGTTGTTCCTCGGACTGCTGATTCGTTGCTACCGTCCGGCAAAATATCGTTGTACGACGTATCACGCACCAGCGAGTATCGGTTCCCCCGAAATTGCGAAAAAGGAAGATGCCGCAAGATCGTTAAGTCCTTGAAAAGCGAAAGCCCTTCTATTCCTTGGAAGAAAATCCCAATCATAACATTTGTCGTAGTGACACACACGTGAGATCTACCGACCTCGTGAGCTCTGTCCCGTTTATAATAATATACCCCCCTCCGCGAGACCTATTTTTTTTTTAATGCGAAAAAGAATGATATTGTAGAATGCCAACTAGTTTTCTCAAAATCTCATTTTTTTTTTCGATCTGTCCTAATATGTATTTAACGTATTTTCGTAATTTTCATAAATGTCCCGTTTCGAATTAATGTAACTAAATGAAAAAGAAAAATAGACATGCCGCAAGGACGGAATATATGTAATATCGAGAAAATCTTACGAGTACCATCGTTCGTACAGGTATTGCGATAATTTTCACAATACGTTTTTTCCTAAATTCGTCTGCATCGGTACTACTATTTTTTCACAAGGGAAACTTTAAAACGCTCGTGTACTAGTCAAGTGAATGATATATTTTTTTAAATCAGTTTAACAAACTTTTAACAATTAATCGACGATAATACGTAATGGCGCAGCAAAGGTGCGCGCTCTTTAGCGTCGTAGAACAATTATAATGAATTACGGTCGTGATTTTGGAAAAAAAAAAAAGGCACAATCTTTGTCCCAAATTTAATTTTCTAGTTCATTTTTCTTTCTCACCAGAAATATCTACTGAATTGATGAAAATTTCAATTTTTCTCCGTAGAAAAAATACCAATTTCTAGTCTTATCTTGAGTGTCGTTTATTCAACGACAAGGAACTAAATGAGAATGCAAGTTTGCGAAAAAGAACTTCAATTAACATAAAATACTGATAATGGTGTTGCACAACATGAAAGGCCTGCTCTCGTTGACATCTCATTATCGTCGATTACTCGTTAAAAGTTTGCGATAATTAGTTCTATTTGATACACATTTAATCGGTGCCCCAGCATACTGTCGTTAACTCGATCGTAATCTTCTTTTTTATGTGTTTAATTGACATTTTTGTGAGTGTGTGTGCCGTTTTACAGCTTATTTTTTTTCGCCATACCAAGTTATCGACGTCGCGAATAGAGTTTGTTATTGAAATATGTCCCACAAGCACGTTTCCGGCATGTAAAATTTGCGAGATAGTTTCAGTATTTTTTTTAAAACATTTCCGAGACGAGAAGTATCACCGTAGAGATGACCAACATGTTTTGATTAGCAAAAAAAAAAACAAAACCGTAAAAATTCATAACAATTTTCATTCGTACAAAAATTTCCATTCACATTGCCTCCATAGCAAATGCATAAAAATAGAACGTTGACGAAAAGAATGTCCCGAGGAAAGGCCAGAAGCTCGAATTGTAATGTATATTTGCATCGTATCTGCATTTAAATTAGAAAATTAGACTTTTCCCATTGTTCGTCGTGAAGTAAATTTAGCTTTTTGCATTCTCCAGCCAGTGAGGATAATTGGCTAGAGATTTTTTCCATGAAGTTGCACGTTAAAAAGAAAAAAAAACGTGAATACAATGAAAAATACAATTGGCGTGTCTACGAACGGAAAAATACTGTTCCTTTGAGGAATTGACGAATTTCTATTTTACAGGGTAATGCAGCCGTTGTTTCTCGGACGTCTGTTACAATTTTATTCCGGCAGCAATTCATCACTGTCGGACGCTTATCTCTACGCCGGCGGTATTATATTGTGCTCGGCCGTAAATATATTCGTCATACATCCGTACATGATGGCTATACTGCATATGGGAATGAAAATGCGCGTTGCGTGTTGCTCGTTGATCTATCGTAAAGCGTTGAAATTGTCGAAAACGGCATTGGGCGAGACAACGATTGGCCAAGCGGTCAATCTTTTGTCAAACGATGTCAATAGATTTGACGTTGCAATTGTATTTCTTCATTATTTATGGATCGGACCATTAGAGACGATAATTGTAACGTATTTTATGTACGAACAAGTTGGTCTTGCCGCGGTAATTGGCGTCGCGTCATTGCTAATGTTCATACCGCTTCAAGGTTAGCTGAGTAATTTCAGTTTGATCCGTCATTGTTTTTTTTTATTTTTTTTTTTCTTGTTCTTCTAATTCTTTAGAAACTGCATTAATGACTTGCATGTTATTTGTTTTTTTTTCTCTGCTTTTATAGGATTTCTGGGTAAAAGATCGTCGGTATTGAGATTACGAACGGCGATAAGAACCGACGAGAGAGTTCGTCTTACCAATGAAATAATAAGTGGAATACAGGCCATTAAAATGTACACGTGGGAACATCCTTTCAGTAATCTAATAGAAAAAGCTCGAAGGTATTTCTTCGTCCTTCGTTTCTTTTACCTTTTTTAAATTAATCGCGTTGCGTAACGTGTGTGGGACATTCCGCGCCAATTTGACCTGCCTGTGATCCTCAAAACTTTTTTTTTCTTTTTTCACAAGTACGTTATGAAGCGACAAAAAAATTATTCGCCTTTTTCAGCCTCTTTCGGAAAAATTCTGTCGCTCTTTTTTTTCGTATCTACGGTATGCTTGAAAGGGAAAAATATAAAAAATAGAGAAGGGCTGGTGGAATCTTCGTATTGGCATAGAATGCCCCGTATACCCCTCACTCTCTCGCTCTCTTTCTTTGGGACAAATGTTTAATTATTTGCTGAAACGAATTTCTCTTTAACAGACGCGAGATCGATGTGATAAGATCAACTTCTTATATACGCGGTGTCATCATGTCATTCATTATATTTTCAACGAGGCTGTCACTCTTCATTACCGTTCTCGCTTATGTTCTCAATCACGAGAGTATAACCGCCGAAAAGGTGTTCATACTGACGGCCTATTACAATATATTGCGACAAACGATGACGGTATTTTTTCCACAAGGTAAATACAAACGTCTTCTATGAAGATTATTAGTAAATTCTCAAAAGTAAATCCTTCGTGCGTATTTATAAAATTATTTTAACCGTTTTTTTGTCTTTTTTTGTTCAGGAATAACACAAGTCGCCGAGGCGAATGTATCGATCAAGCGTTTGCAAGATTTTATGATGTACGAGGAGGTCGAGGATATACAGGAGAACAAAAAGAACTTTGTGCCGAACGTGAAGGAGGAGAAGAGGCGCGATAAGAGAAATATCGAAAAAGAGAAGCCAGTGACGGGAAGCCGTCGCGACGGCGAAGGGGGTGATGGTTCCGTCGTGCTTGATCATTGTCACGCTAAGTGGCTGGATTCCGATCGCGAGGATACCCTACGTGATATTCATTTCAAAGTCAATCCGGGCCAATTAATCGCTATCGTTGGACAGGTCGGATCCGGAAAATCCAGTTTACTCAATATGTTGCTCAAGGAATTACCCGTACACTCGGGAACCGTTGACGTAAGTTTTAGATTACAAAACGGCCATCTCATCGGTGGGGAGCGGGGGGGGGGGGGGGGGGGGTGCTACGAATTATAAATTTATAGAATATTCGTTTTTTGAAAGTTTTACGTCTTTCGCAGTTCGATTCTAGAGCGCGTTAACTAATAATAAACAAATTTCTTCGCATCGCCCATTAGCCCTCGTGCGGCCATTTGTTCTAAATGTCATTTAGAGTTCGAGAAACAAAAATATCGTTAAAAACAAAGCTTTCGTTGCGACTAAACGAAAGAAGCCAATTGGCAATATGCTATTTTGTTTTTCGTTCAATTGAAATTTGTCTTATCAGGTAAACGGCCACGTCGCGTACGCCAGTCAAGAGCCTTGGCTCTTTGCTGGTTCGGTGCGGCAAAATATTTTATTCGGCCGAAAGATGGAACAGCGTCGTTACGAGCAGGTCATAAGAGTTTGTCAGCTAAAGCGCGACTTCAATCTTTTGCCGTACGGTGATAAAACGGTCGTGGGAGAACGAGGTATCAGTCTGTCGGGCGGTCAACGAGCAAGGTGACTTGACAATTCCTGGCGTGAACGCTTTTTCGTTTTTTTTCTTCTATTTAAGCAAATTTTTTTTTTTATTCACGCTCGAATCATTTAAAGAATAAATTTGGCGAGAGCCGTTTACGCCGACGCGCCAATATGTTTATTCGACGATCCGTTGAGTGCCGTCGATGCTCACGTTGGCAAGCACATGTTCGAGGAGTGCATAGAGCGATATTTGAAGGGAAAAACGAGAATACTCGTTACTCATCAGCTGCAATTTCTTCGAAACGTCGACTGGATCCTCGTTCTCAAAGACGGTGCAATACAGTCCGAAGGGTAAAGCCATTGTATCAAAATTTTCCCGTCCGAGATTCAAACAAACGGGCGATGCTCGTTGTTCTTCTCACGACATCGATAAAATCTATTTTTCAGTACTTACGAACAATTGTCGGCAATGGGAGTGGATTTCGGAAGTTTGTTGGAGGCTCAACCGAGCCACGATGAGAATTCATCGGCACCGCCGAGTCGGGGTAATTCTCGTCACACGAGCATAACCTCGCTGAGCTCTTTCATGACCAACGATACAACCGGCGGTGGTCAACAGGACGAACCCGATGAGGTTAGAAAAAAAGAAGTGCCAAAGAGGGCTGTTTCGTGATTATCCATGATGAAAGAACGAGTGATATTAAATGGTATTTTATTAATTCCATTGAAGATCGCGGAGATGCGCACCAAGGGTAGCATCGGAGGACACATTTATTCGTCTTATCTCCGTGCCGGTGGCAATTGGTGCGGTGTATTCATGGTAGTATTTCTGTGCGCCGGTGCTCAATTGGCTGCGAGCGGCGGTGATTACTTTATCGCCGAGTGGGTCAATATGGAGGAGCGCGAGAACGAGAACGTAAGTGATATTCTACAAAATCTGTGTGCTTAAGGGTATGCGTTGCAACCTCCAACCACTTCGAAACTGCCAAATGTACTTTCTCCGAAATGACACAACCGACTGGAACGAAATAAGTTTAGCCATTGCGGTACGGTGGCAAGAAGTCGCTAAGCTTATTTCATCCGGATAAGTTGTGCCATTTGGGAGAAAGAACCGATAATAATTTGCAGCTATGTCTCTCGCACTCGTGCATTACGTGATACACGTGCGCTTTCCCTCGTAATTGAGACGAAGAATTAGGGTCGAGAAGGTTGATCATTGAATAAATGGTCAAGGAACGAGGGGGGAAAAGGCAATTCCATTAATTTCGATAACTAATTGTAAACGTTATTCGTTGTACGATTGCCAGAGAACCGTTGGAACTGCGGAAGAGCCAGAAATTTACGAGAGACCCCTCGATACCAATACGTGTATCTACATTTACAGTGCGCTAACTGCACTAACGATATTCGTTACCCTCGTGCGTTCGTTCTCGTTCTTTGAGATGTGTATGAGAGCATCGATGAAACTTCACGATCGTATGTTTCGTAGTATAAGTCGCGCCACGATGCGATTCTTCAATACGAACACATCGGGACGAGTGCTCAATCGTTTTTCCAAGGATATGGGCGCCATTGACGAATTATTGCCAATGGCGATGATCGATTGCATACAAATTGGTTTGTCACTTTTGGCTATAATAGTGGTCGTTGGTATAGCGAATCCTTGGCTAATGGTACCGACCGTCGTCATTGGACTAATATTCTACTATCTGAGAGTCGTTTATCTCGCAACGAGCAGAAGCGTCAAGCGCCTCGAAGGAATAAGTGAGTGTGCATTTTTTTTTTTTTTTTAACGAAATATTAAATTATTCTTCCCGTAAACCAACGAATGAACGTTAAAACAATAAAGAATGAATTTATAAAAAGAAAATTTATATACATATGTCCAAACATCAAGAAACTCCGTTAATGGTACGAAAATTTCCAACAGCTCGTTCGCCCGTGTTTGGACATTTGAACGCGACGTTACAGGGTCTCGCGACGATACGTTCGTTCGACGCCGCCGAAGTCTTGACCTCGGAATTCGATCATCATCAGGACTTACACTCGTCCGCCTGGTATATATTCATCGCGTCGTCGCGAGCGTTTGGCTTCTGGCTCGATATATTTTGTCTGATATACATTGCCCTCGTGACAATGAGCTTTCTCGTGCTCGGCAACGAGGACGATCCAACGTCGACGCCGGGCGGTAACGTTGGTCTCGCTATAACGCAAAGTATCGGACTTACCGGTATGTTTCAATGGGGCATGCGTCAGAGTGCCGAATTGGAGAATCAAATGACATCGGTGGAGCGCGTACTGGAGTACAGTAACGTGGAGAGTGAACCACCGTTGGAGAGTACCGCGGAAAAGAGGCCAAAGGAGACATGGCCGGAGGAGGGAAAGGTCGAATTTAAACGTGTTTACATGCGTTACTCGCCGTTAAATCCGCCGGTACTGAAAAATCTCAATTTCGTCGTTAAACCGCGCGAAAAAATTGGCATTGTCGGTCGTACCGGAGCTGGTAAATCCTCGCTGATATCGGCTCTGTTTCGTCTGGCCGATGTCGACGGCGGTATAGAGATCGACGGGGTCGAGACGAGCGAAATTGGACTTCACGATTTACGCTCGAAAATCAGCATCATACCCCAAGAACCCTTTCTATTCTCCGGCACGCTACGATCAAATCTCGATCCGTTCAGTGCTTATCGCGACAATTTACTCTGGGAAGCGCTCGAGGAGGTTGAACTGAAGGAAATGGGCCTGGAGGCTCATATCAACGAGGGCGGTAGCAATTTGAGCGTTGGACAACGACAATTGGTCTGTCTCGCACGTGCCATTGTACGCAATAATCCTGTTCTCGTGCTCGACGAGGCTACCGCTAACGTTGATCCCCGCACCGACGAGCTCGTACAAAAGACAATCAGACGGAAATTCGAAAATCGTACGGTACTCACGATAGCGCATCGACTCAATACCGTGATGGACAGCGATCGTATATTGGTGATGGACGCCGGAACTGTCGTGGTAAAATTGCATTTTCATTTTTTTCTTTTTATACTGCTCGTTGCTTGCCGAATCTAAAGAACAAAAAATAGCAAAATATTTTAGTTCTAAAAAAAGTCAGAATAGTCCTACCCGTTAATACCTTTCCGTCTGTTATTAATGTCGATCCAACGACAATTTGTAAATGTGATGCTAGAAATTTGCTATTAAATTTCACTCCATCGAATCGCGGTAGTTTGCTCGAGCAGTGATTTAAAAAAAAAAGAAGAAAAGTACTAACGTAAAATAAAATCTCGTATTAATTTTCATTTCTCAGGAATTCGATCATCCTCACGTTCTGATGCAAAACACGGAATCGGGCTTTCTCTATAGCATGGTACAGGAGACCGGAAAATCAATGGCCGATGCATTGACCAGGATCGCGAAGGAAAATTATTTGCTCCGTCAGAGTTCGACTTCCCTCTGATTTTTTTAACGAGAAAAAAAATATATATATGTAGGAGAATGCGCTGATTGATATTAGTACAATATTCAATCGGCAAAGGTTAGCCAAACTACAAAATTAGCC
Source organism: Oxytorus armatus (assembly GCA_958009045.1). Taxonomy (NCBI): domain Eukaryota; kingdom Metazoa; phylum Arthropoda; class Insecta; order Hymenoptera; family Ichneumonidae; genus Oxytorus; species Oxytorus armatus. The sequence continues at coordinate 30,686,938 of OY253748.1, read as the reverse complement.
AAACTCTGTTAGGTCACTTTTTGTCCGTTTCATTGTGTGCTCTAGCGGTAAATAAATTCTCGGCGAAGTACTCGACGCCGGCCGGGCATTGAACCGCCTATCGAGCTCGGAGCCTCGTTCGAGAAGTCGAGTTCTTCTCTCACCTTTATAATTTTTTACTGAAAAAGAATTTGAAAAGAAAGAAAAAAAAACAACACGGTCAACGTTCAGTAGTCGTTCGAGTACTTTTTTTTTTTCATCTCGCAACTGTCCCGTCGAGAGATTAGATCGCACACGCGCCGAAAATTCACACAACAGACAGTATTATTTTTATCATATTCGTTTTTTTTTTATATACAATTTATGAAATCAACACCGCCACCGGTGGCTGTCGAACGTAAGTTTTTGTTTTTTTACGTCGTTTCGCGAATGTCAGGGTGCAGAATGCCTTACTTGAATACGCACGCGGTACTTAGCGTTGAAAAAATGTGTACATACGTGAAAAAAAAAACCGTAAAAAAAACGTGTTCATTGTACTTTTGTAAACTGTTAAAGAGTCTTTCGAGCGAGCGGATGGAACATTATTTTTCTATTATCGCAGCGCTGGCACGCGTGATACAATGGTGCTGTTGTCCGGAAGTCCGGATAATTGAAACAAAAAAAAAACAAACAAACAAACGAAAACTTAATACCAGTGCTGAGTCTTGTGACGATCGGATATCGTTATTCATACGCTCGGTTGTACTTACCAAAGGGTGTTATTATACGTATATACAAATATATCGTTATATTTAATAATGATCGCCTTATATATAATGTAGGAGGGGATATCAGTTATTAATTAAGTCTTTATTCGGGACTATCGTTATCCTTAAAAGTTCCTTTTCTCAAATTATATACGAATGCCATCAATATTCAGTTATT